>JBBBDQ010001711.1:1410000-1880000 GCA_037127315.1 Ascarosepion bandense
ATTCTACCTGGACTAAAAGTATTAACAATAGTTTTGATGTCCCAATGGGAGCTTATGATTCAGCTCAAATCGCTGATCTGATAGGCGTATTTATATTATATACTCTCGGTAGAATTGTTGATCCCAGTCAAGTAGGTATCGACCGAGATGATGGCCTTATGTATATCTCTAACAGTAATGGCTATCTTACATCTATAATTTCGAAAAAAGTTATTAGAACATTTAAAATTTTAGGCTTCAAAATCGAAGTTTCATCCAATCCTAAAATTGTTAATTTTTTAGAGATTAGCTTTAATCTGTCCAATAATACATTTAAACTATACCAAAAAAGCAATCAATCCCCTATTTACATTAATGTTAATTGTAATTATCCTAAATCTATCATTAAAATGCCTAAAATATGATTAGAATTAATAAATTATGATCTAATTCGGTAAGAATAAAAAAGTATAAGGGCTTAAAAAGAGTAATTTTAAAGATAAAATATTATACGAAGAAATATTGAAAGATAAAACTAGAAATGGAAACAAAAGCAAAATTAGAAAAAGAAAATAATATGGTTCAACCCTCCTTTTTGCAAGTTGTCCAATGTAAACATGGGTAAATACTTTTTAAATTTAGTTTGCAAACACTTCCACCAACACAATCCCCTAAGTAAATTATTCAACAGAACAACTCTTAAAATTAGTTATTCAACTACCAATAACAGGCAAAACATAATTAATTTTCATAATAATAAATTACTCAAAGACTTCTATAACAAACCTCTGGAAAATAGACTTTCCTGCAATTGCATCAATAAAACCAACTGTCCCGTTGATGGCAGGAGTAATTCTGAAAAGCTGTTTATGAAGCCACTATTTTTCCAGAAGAGAACTCTAGCAGAAAAAGAGTTTATATAGAGATATATGCAGGTAATTGGAAATAGACTTTACAACCAGACACTCGTTTGCCAACGCCTCCTTGAAACATCAAACTGCTCTGTCTAAACACTACTGGTATACTAAGGATGGAGAACTTACCCCACTTGTCAAATGGGGGATAATAAAATACGCTAACACCCCCACAACTGCAAGGATAGGTGTAATTTATGCCTGGAGGAGAAATTGATTATTATCAAATTCTATAATCTAAAGGAACTACTTAATCAACGTAACGAATTGATATTTAAATGCAGACATAAAAATAAATATAAAATAATTTAGCTAGATCAAAACTGTACTTTAAATTAATTTAAATTAAATTAATTTAATTTAAAAGGGTGGTTTCTTTTGGAGAAAAATCTGGAATTTAACGTTGTAAATATTTTACCCCAAAATATTTTTTTTATCTTTTTTTATAATTATAATGTTTATAATATTATAATATTGTATTGTTTTTATAATATTTTAGATTGTAATATTGTTTGTGTATATGAATGCGTGGGTATGTACGTGTATATGTGCATATATATATATATATATATATATATATATATATATATATATATATGTGTGTGTGTTTGCATGTGTGGTGTATGTATATATGTGTGTGTGTATGTGTATGTGGATGCATGTATGTGTGTATATATATGTATATATAGTAATGAAAAAATATATATGGGATACGTACACTTTTATTTTTAAATGTATTTTTTATGTATGCATGCATATGTATATCTGTGTGTATGTATGTATTTATATATATATATATGTTGGTATGTATGTGTATGTAGTTTTTACGTTCATGATTTTTATTTTATTACTATTATTGAAAATCTGTTTTCTTTATTATTATTATTATTATTATTATTATTATTATTAGTGTTAATATTTTGTTATATTTATATTTTGTATTTTTTTATTTTCATAATATTATTTTATTACTATTATTTAGGATCTTTTTTCTTTTTTCTAATTATAATATTATTATTTTATTATTAATGTTAAAACTTTTTTTGTAGATTTATTTATTATTTTTATTATTTAATTCTTATTCTTAATATTATTTTATTAATATTATTTAAGATCCTTTTTCTATTTAATATTATCATTTTTCTTCTGATTATTATTATTATTTGTATTTACATTTTTAATATATATATTTATTGATATATATATTTATTATTATCATTTTTATTATTATGATTTATTACTAATATTTAAGTTATTTTTTAAGATTGTATTTTAATATTTTATTTATCTTCTCATTATTATTAAGTGTTAATTATTTTAACTATATTTATAATATATTACTACTAGTTGTTATATTTTAATTTGTATTAGAAAGTATGATTTACAATTTATTTTTTACCGTAAATATATGCCATTATATTAATACTAAATTTTAATGTTAAATTTCCATGTCATGTTTTTCTATGAAAGTAGATAAATTGTAGTGGACGCTGGTGTCAATCTATGACGTTAACTTTAATTTCTCTTTATATTGTTCGTTCTCTTTCTCTTTCTATTTCTTTCTTTCATCTTTCTCTTCTTTCCATTTATCAATTGTTTATATTTATCTTTATCTTTCTTTCTTTGGATTTTGTTTTGAATGAGCTAGCAATTGTTTTTTGTAGATTACAGTTACAAATGTTTATTCTCAAAATAGACACGTGAACGTTTGTGTGTAAAGATTTTCTGGAATATTTTGTAGATTAACTGTTGTATCATTTGGGTCTGACGAGCTGCAAGGTCAGCGGCGAAATACGCATTACCCATGAAATTTTAGAATATATGAAGTTTTTTCTAAATTATATATATATATATATATATATATATATATATATATATATGTTTCCCTCCTGTCACACCCAGGAAGGAAGTTCAGATTATTATTTTTTAAAATTCATTACTGTATATGACGATATATCGTGATAGATATTTTGCCGTTATTTTTTACGATACGTGACCACCTGTATATTTTTTACGATACGTGACCACCCGTATATTCATAAATATACAGTTTTCTTCACTAGTAGTACGACTCAGAATTTCATGCGCAACGCAGTCTTCAAGGGCTGAGTATTCTGACTGTTACATATTTTAATAAGAATATTTTTTACGCAATGTTGGCTGAGGTATATATTATACCGGGATTACTGGTTAGAAAATATAAAAAAATAGATTCATATTTATATTTATATCGAGCAATATTTTATTAATACCAGCACTCAATGTGCAATATATTATAACTACTCTATCGCTACCACGATGGAAAGTGCTCAGATGAATTACATTATCTGGTTTCACCATGTCTGACCTTCAAGGCTAGAACCCATTATGCCAGTTGCATAATAGTAAACTATGCCCAAATCTGCATTGATGTCGCATTTTTAGCGAATTCTCTCACAAATTAATGTCTTTTTAGACTATGTTTGTGCAGACTCTAACACTCAAAACACTTTTTTTTCGAGTGAATGGCATTTCTAGAGCTTAAAAGGAAAACACGTAAAACATTCAGCATGGGATTTTGTTATTTCTACGCATACTGTTTAAATTTGAGACCATTTCCACAACAAACGGCCAAGTTATTAGATTAAACAAATATTAATTTTTCTGAAACAGCCTTCCCACACATAGACATACACAAATATATATATATATATATATATATATATATATATATATATCATTTCACCCCAAGCAAGGCGGGACTGCCGCTTGTGCGCAGGGAGTTACAGTGAGAGAAAAGACTGTATACAGGGGATATTGAAGAAAGGATAAAAGATAGATAGAATTCAAGCAAATAGAAGATACCAATTGAATTGCATTTACATTTTTGGATATTGTAGCTATAAGGAAATCAAATAATCAAGACGGAAAACTCACCCCACAAATTTAATGGAGGATCATCAGACATGCACACATTCCCAACAACTTCAATCTATGCTTTGGGGAAAAATTGTAATAATCAAATATAAAAATCCCAGTGAACTATTAAACCAGAGGAATGAACTCATTTTCAAATGCAGACACAAAAATAGATATAAGATTCCATAACAAAATGGCAGTTACACTTAAATGTTTGATTCGAGAATAACCCCCCACCAATCATTAATTTAATTTGAGATGAAGTTTTACTAACAGTATCATGTTTATAAATACGGGTATGTGTATATATGCGTATATATGTGTATATGGATACATATATATGCGTGGGTGTAGATATGTTCGTAGAGGTGTACGTATATATATATATATATATATATATGTATGTTGGTTTATGTGGGCATGTATATGTACATGTATGTATATGTATGGGTATATATGTATATATATATGTATATGTATGTATGAGTGTGTATGTATATATGTATATGTATGTATATATGTATGAATAATTAATGTAATTTCTTATATCTACATGTGGGTGGGTGTGCATGCAAAAATTGACGTAGTTACATACATATTAGGTGAACAACTAAAGATTAATATTCAAGCAAATATATTACATAAACCCTTTAAACAACCTTCCATTGAGTGCAACTAATACCCATTAAGGACTTTATATCCATTAATTTATTTGTATTTTTATTAGTTAATTATCTTTATTATTGTAATCTTATTATTTTTATGTCATTTTTCATCATATTTCGATTTCTGCTTTGGTCTCACTACCAACCAAGTCTGCGGGGAGACCTAAGGCAGGTCGTGGCGTGTTGTTATGACTCCATTTCATGTTTTTCTATCTTCCCTATCATCCCTAGCGTTGCATAGACAAAGTTCTCCTTAGTGTGTGGGCTGTACTTAATAAGACAATGTTTTGTATATCTCTTAAGCTGGGGCTTCCAGGGATTCTTTCAATGTGTTGTTTTGTTCCATCTTTTATCATTCCAAGTGCACCTACTATCACTGGCACGACTCTTGTTTTCAATTTTCACATTTTTTCTCTTTCAATTTCCAGTTCTTCTTCTTCTTCTTATTATTATTATTATAAAAAGTTTTATGAAATGAAATAATATTATTGGTATAATTAGCACTGATCCCCGTTTTTTTTGTAACAATCTTATCACGCACGATAAAAACATTGTTGTCATAAAATCAAAACGATAGAAAATTAGTACGTACAAAATGAAGATATTATTGTTACCGTTAGAATTAATATAAAAGCTGTCAATTCAATTCTTCTAGTGAAATACGGCCCTTAAATTTGCTGTCATGTATTTGAGAATTGCCAACTAAAAGTTCAAGCCAAAATCATCTTATCACTTGGGATAGCAATACAGCCTCCTGTAAAATCTAATCACCTCGCCCAAGTTTTTTTTCCTATCCTCCCATGATTTTTACGTCTAGATAAATCTAACACATTCATTGTTGTGAGGAATTTGGTCTGAAGAGCGGTCTGTAAGAGCTCCGCGAAATAAGCTATTAACAATGTATTTATAAAAGCATCCAACTTATTTTCATTATAACACTCTGTTAAATTCTAACATTGAGTTCTCATCGGATTACAATTTAAAAAAAAAATCATATCACCCCGGGCAAGGCAGTAAGGCCACTGGTGTGCAGGGGGATACGTAAGAGTGAAAAGATTGGAAAAGAGAAAGCCGGAAACCACATCCTAAACAGGGAACAAGGGATGAGCCTCTACACCTGTTCAATAGACATGGGTGGAGTGTGAACCGGGCGATAGTTCTAATCCCCTGTGGAATTAACCTGACAAAGTACCAAGGATTCTACTTTATATATATATATATATATATATATAAAGTATACATTTATTTAGATACACTTAAAAAACTTTCTTTAAAACAACATTTATAAGTATTATTAAAAATAGGTTTACGTTTACAAATATTAAAAAAATCTGTCGCTTTCTGCATCACGTGATGTAAACAATCTCTCGACGAACGCTCTCGTGAAAACGCTCCTAATTTCAATTTTAAAATCATTTGTTTCTGATGAAAGGCCGAGGACGGTCTGAAATATCAAATATAGTAACAGAAATAAATAAATACTGTCAAAAAATACATTTTTAAACTTACAACCTTTTAGTAGTAAGTTTAAAAATATATTTTTGTGACAGTATTTACATATATATATATATATATATATATATATATATATATATATATATATAATTATTGTTAACCAGTTTTGGGTCATAATTTATTTAGACCAGTATACAGTTGTATTTAAAAGTGCTCAATACATATATATTGTACAGGTTTTGAACATTTTTCATTTGGAAAGGAGTAATTTCCGATGCCTAGGTTTCAAACTTTCGGTATCTTCAGGCGATTTATAATAACTGATTTATCAACGTTTTCAACGAGCAACAGGGATTTTTACGAACGCGCTACTGAATGTTTTAAACAACCGAAATTTCAAAATTGGGGAGGAGTTATTTAAGGATCTTAAACACTTTTATCGAGGTTTGTCTCATCCTAAGATGTATTTTTGGTGTGATTACATCTGAAAATGTTTTCTGATATTTCAGTTAGCAATTTGTTTTTGTTCTGAAAGTAACTTTTTTTTTCTTGGCACAATCTGCAGACATCACCACCATTGTAATATATATATATATATATATATATATATATATATATATATATATATATATATATATCGTTACTATTCACTCGTCTAGCTTTGTCCATTAACCATCATGGAATGTTACCTGTCAAACCAGTCCAGTCAAATGCAACCTTACAGATTAAAAAATATGCAGACACAAATAGGAACGTACATGCACACATAGTTACGTCAGACAGCTTTTTCTCTCGGTTAGCCTCGTATCATAACGTAACAAAAAGATGAACGAAGAATACACATTTAAGTGCACAAACGCACCAAGTCAAACCTAATTGATGTGTCGTCATTTCTACCACGACGTGCTTCGTAAGCAGCGGTTGTCGAGTGTATTTCTATTTCTGAAAAGGCAAAGCAAATGTCCGACTCTCACGGTCAATATCCATTTCAAACTTCGGCAAGTCTTTAAGTCGCTGTCAACATATTTAGAATCAATCTTCTCATCATAGAGTGATTTAGAACTCGGGTCAGAAAACGTTAGGCAAGATTAAACAGATTTACATGCAGGTCTAGAAGAGACAAAGACACGAGAAAGAGGGAGAGAAGAAGAAAGATAAAGAGATTTAAAGAGAGAGAGAAGATATATATATATATATATATATATATATATATATATAGAGAGAGAGAGAGAGAGAGAGAAAGAGAAAGAGAAGGAAGAAGAAATGGATAGAGAAGAGAGAGTGAGAGGGAAGGAGGAAATAGAAAGAAGAGCGGTTAAGAGACAGACAAAGAGAGAGCATACACACACAGATGAATAATTTAGTCTAGCAGATGTTTGGTGTGAATGTTGCGTCAAGTAAGAACTGTGGGGGTGTCTAGCTTCTTTTAAAAACACTATTCAAAACACTTAGTATTATGAATGTATCTCAGCCAGAAAGCAGAGTCGGCCCATTTCTCAATGCAAGCGTTAAGAAGCTTGTGAGGATCGAACCACTTTGCTAGCGAGAGAAATTTGCTCTTCGTTGCGCTTAACCAATTTAATCCACATAAACAACAACACACATACACACACATACATACACACGCATATATATTAACCAAGAACATCTATAAATATTAGTTTTAGATCAATTACAAATGATTAGGGATTTAGATCCTTACTGCTTTTAAATTATCATACGCTATATCTCTGATATTGAGAACCCATAAATACATCATACATTTAAACTATATATATATATATATATATATATATATCCAGGTGAAGGGAACCAACAGTTTTAAAATTTCGGATTCTCCGGTATTTACTTTTTTCAATGAAGTGCTCAATACAACAAATATGGTAGAACAAAATATAATTAAATTTTTTTTTTATTTAAAATTAATACAGTTTACATTGCTACACTGAAATTTCTATAATTTGAGATTTTACGTTGTCATCTTTGCCTGATATCGAGATAAAATCCAGAAACATAGAAATTTCCGTGTAGTAATGTAAAACTATTACTCTTAAATAAAAAAAAAACAAATTCAACTATATATATATATATATATATATATATATATACATATATATATATATGTGTGTGTGTGTGTGTGTGTATGTGTGTGTGTATGTATCCGTGTGTGTGCGTATGTGTGTGTGCGTCTGTGTGTGCGTGTGATTAATAACTGAATTGATAGATGTGTAAACAAAATCTGTAAGATTGTATATTGAAAACAAGTTGGATTTTTAAAATGCTTTATTTATTTGTCGTTTCGTTCTTTTCCCCTTGGTAATGCTCTCGTAAAAGAAAACAAAAAAACCATAAACATTCAACAGATTTTCACGTATTACATCTCTCTCTTTCTTTCTCTCTCACACTCACACGCATCTATCTATCTATCTATCTATCTATCTATCTATCTATCTATCTATCTATCTATCTATCTATCTTTGGAAATGTATAGATACAAACATATATTCATTCTTACCAAAAGGTGAGCCCGTGTGTTCTTCGAACTCACAGAAATATTTCTTTATGAGCAGACTTCTTACGCAATTGTCTAATGTACATCGCATTGTTTCTTTTTCTTGTCAAAATAATTAACAACGTAGTTCAGTCCCTTTGATACATTTATTCTTGTTTTGCCATTCAGAACCAGAAGCTGAAAAAAATAACGAAAGAAAATACATGTTGGTATCATGTTGACTTAAAGGGAAAATTATTGTTGCAATTTACACGTTCGCAGATGAATACAAGGACGTAACAAAGAAATTGTACATCACATTCTTCGCATGCATGAAGTTGTAAGGAAATAATCGACCGATATGCACCTATTGAAATAGAAGTCTTACATAAAAGCGCATAGTGCATAAAAGGGATTATTGCAAAACTTTATCAAGGTCAGGAAGTTTTTGCATGCTGACATCCAAAAATCTCATCGATAAAGACAAAAGAAAAGTGCACCATATGTCAGGGACAACTATGTACATATAAGTGGTGGGAATTTCTGAGAAACAAGTTAAGCGTTGTTTTCATTCATTCTTCTCTGGGCCCGTTGTTGCCTTTAGCAATCTGGTTAATTGCTGAAGGAAAATTCAAGAACGCTTACAGAAGGAAGTGAAGAAAAGCGAGATGAAAGGACCAAAAATCAATTTCAAGAAGACTGAATGCATGTTTGTCAGCAAAAGAAACATCGCAACACACAAATTCCAAATTAGAGATACCGAAATCAAACAGTTACAAAAGTCAGATATCTGGGAAGTGTATAAACAGATGATGGAAAGTGCAACATTGAAATTCGAAGCCGCATTGGGATAGCAAAATATGACTTTCAAAAGCTGAGCAATGCATTAAGAAACGGAAAAATATCGCTAGAAAAGATAACTAAATCTGTTGTGTTGCATCAGTCATTCTATAAAGCAATGAATACTGGACAATCTCATCAGATGAACAAACTTGAACCAACAGGAATGTGTTCCTACAGAAGGATGCTTAGAATACCATGGACCGAATATGTTAGCAACAACAAAGTTTGAAAGACAATGGCAACAAAAAGGACACTTATGTTTAACATCAAGAAAAGACAGTTGAGATTTCTGGGGCACATAATGAGGAAAGAGGGTTGAAAAAATTTGATGCTCGCATGACAGATTAAAGGTAAGCGGGTCAGAGGAAAGCAATGCATAAATGATCTGAAAAACTTGATCGAATGGATGGCGGAGCAGGTTTTGGGAGAGATGACAAAAAGACAAAAGTTATTAAGAGTTACAAAGAACAAGAAATTGTGGAGAGGCATGATCGCCAATCTCTTAAAATGACATCGCACAAAATAACTGCGATCTTTTATAGTTGGTTAAAATTTTAGGCATAATGTTTGCACCAAATATTTATTCATCGTCAGGTGACTTTGAATTCATTCAAAATTTTTTCATTGATCTTTTCCTATACCTGCTACCAATCACGGCTACATAGCTCTGTTTTTAAAATTATGTCTGAGTCTGGAGGGAGAAAAATAAATTGATTTATATACAAGGTATGGTGAGTAAATTGGTGCATGCGCGTTTTTTTTTGCTTTTGATTTTGTACATTGAACAATATAGTAGAAGCAGTTGGTTACCGTCCGTGAAAATAAAAAAAAAGAAAAAAGAAAGAGATCAACATGATGCAATGCATTAGAAATTTGGAAACTGCATGCTGTACTGCTTGGCATTCGCTCCGGAAGCTCCGATACGAACATTTCGGAATGTTTGGATGTCAATCTGAGGAGAGTACAGAGGATTGGGAATAAGTTGGATGAGTCAAATGGTGATTACGAAGGCACGGCATATTGGAATACTCACTCTCATCGTTTCAAGAAAAGAATTCCTGAATCTGTTTGTGAGGAGGCCTACATCAAGTGTCTTGAGGAGGTAGTGTTGCTCAAGAGGATTGCTGCTAGAAGACCATATGTCTGGCAAAAGGAGTTTGCACCATGTCACACAAACAGGAGAACCCAGTCACGGCTGTCAGACAATTTCTGTAACAACAGCACCACTTACCTAACTCCTCGGACTGTAACAGCCTTGATTACTATGTGTTAGGCGCAGTAGAGCGAGGAACAAACCATACTTCTTGTAACACCAAAGATGCACTGAAGGTTAGGATTATAGCAGCATTCATCAGCTTGAACAAAGAGACGATCCAGAAGACATACGAGAAATTCCAAAATCCTCTAGAGGCTGTGAGTGTAGTCAATGGCGATTATATTGAATAAATTTATTCTTTAGTATTTCAAGATATTTTTGTGTAATTTTGCTAAATATATCTGTTAAAATGATATGCCAGTGTTATTTTCATTTTTGCGTAATTTAGACGACACTTTATTCATCATATCCTGTAATTCAAAAAGATATTTGTGCGAAAGGACGTTTAATCTCTCGGGACTCTGGATACCTACCCATTGAAACGAGATGTGACACAAGGCCATATTTAACGTGGGGAACCGGAGAGCGAACACTCCAGTCACGACTAAAAATTTACCCTAGGATCGGGCAATTTGCATAATTGGGCCAAAGGTTAAAATTTGACTAGCCCCAGCATACTAAACCTGTCTTTTTTATAGGCCAAGCCCTGACAGTCATTCTCTGCCCGAAGACAGAAAGCTTAACTGACAGCTTCGAGTTCGAGCGAAACTTTGGGTATTTAATCGAGACCTCCCAACAATGGCTGGATGTGGCACAAGGTCGAATTTTACGTGGAAATTCCAAGCGCGTAAGCTCAGGCAAAAATTTTCCGTAGACCCTGCACAAGCAAGATCGAGCTCTTGTCTGCTTTTCTCCAGACGAGACTGCACTTCGGCATAGTCTTTTCTGGGTTCCTCTCAACCCAAAGGCAAAGAATCTGACAAGTGGAACTCCGTACCTGAACTCTGTGTTCTTTATTTAAAGTTTCTTGCCCAGTTCATTAGTATTAGCGTAGATGTCATATTTACTTCACAACATATTCCCCATTTGATATTATTTATTTTCTTAAATACTTTACTTATTTTCTTACGATTCACTTCCTTCTCTTTCTAGTAAGTTTTCCACGTACTGAAATTTGTATTTCTTACGTTTTCAATAAAGCACTGATTTTTCAGTACTTTTCTTTTTTCTGGTACTCATACTTGTACGTTCAACGAATTCTTGGAGTGTTGAATGCAAATGCTTCTATGCAGTGCTTGCATAGGTTCTTTATTTCTGGTGGTTCATTCTCCAGTAATCTTTACTTTAACTGATTTCAATGCCATTTGTGTTCCCATTTTTTTCATTTCCCCATATCAGTCATATTTCGTGACTTTTGTCTTTCCACACTACTTTTCTATTTTTACATACAAGGAAAACACTTTTTCGATAATTAAAAAAATATCTCTTTTTGGCTGTCCGTTTTTATTTTGTGTTTACAACTTGTCAAACATCGATATAATTTTTCTTGCGAGCATCAATTCCGACGGTGACATGCCTGCCGGTGTATTGGGATTCGGCGTTATCCACTCTACTCTCAAGAATTTTTGTATTGCTTTTTCACTAACTTTTTCGTTATATGATAGGTATTACTAGTATTTGTGTAAACATTAGTATTCAGTTACATAGTGAGTAAGCGTCCATCTCTGAATTTTGTTCTAAAAATAGTCTATTTTGGGCTATTTTTTAAATTGTTTTCTTTTTCAAAATAAACATGTCTTGCTCTGTTTTTACTTTTATTTCTTCCAGAGTAACTGGTAGTCGCGTCCGACATTGCATAATATATTTTATAATAGAAATCTGTGGTCTGTCTGTAAACGAAAACTTTTTCCGTGGATTAATTTGTGAATTTTTTTAACTGGAAATATTGCTAACGCCTCATTTTCGATCTGGCTGTAGATTTTTTTTCTGCTGGTAGTAGCGAACGAGAAGCATGTACGACGGTTTTCATTTTACTGTCTATTTATGTAGAATTATCATTCCTATACCATAGTTACTCGGATCTGAAGCCAATACGATTTCTGCTTTCGGATCGTAGTACGCTAATGATAAGTCTGACGTTAGTATTTTTCTGATTTCTTCAAACGCCTTATAACAACTATCAGTTCAGTTACAATTTACGTTTTTTGTAAGCAAATTGTTCAGTGAAGCTCTCAAATTCTGCATATTAGGTATGTAATTTTCATAATAATTTGCTAGTCCTAGAAATTCTTGTAGCCCAGTAACGTTTGTTGGATGAGGCATATTCTTAATTACATTTGCCCTCGACTAATCGGGTTAACAACCATTTTTGTCAATATCTTGTCCTAGGTACTTGATTTTTAGGCAAAAACAATTCGGACTTTTCCTCACTGAGTTTAAACTCATACTCTCGCATTTTTTGAAAAAAATGTTTTTCATTCCTCATATGAACTCAATATATCATCCGAAGAAGCAAGTGCAAAATTACTCTATTTACATTGCTTGGACTATTGTCCTCATCTTTATGACGTTTCAGCCGTTGTACGCTCTGGCCTTCTTCAGGTGATAGAAATTTTGAGATGAACCCCTTATTGCGATCCCTGGGATATATCATTCTCAATCTTCAAGAATACATGATCTAGTGGGATAGACGTTGATTAGTTTTACTGATTTGATCCAAAGAGTTGTGAGTTCAATACCAGGCTACAGCAGTGGTGAAAAATAACTTAAGTTAAATGGAGATAACTACATGGCTGCGAGAAGTGGCATCCCACATGGAATGAAAATGATATACCACAGCGATCGTAATAAAGGTTTCGGTTCGAAATTCCTAGCACCTGAAGAAGGCCTGAGCGTACAACGGCCGAAACGTAGTAAACGTGGCAGTAAAGATGAAGTAAATCCGAACAATGTAATAGTGTAAATATTACCTCATCTCAGAAGTATAGACAAATACAGCAAAATCACAATCTGCAAGCATAGTGTCCACAGCGTGTTGAAATATGGTAGAAGTCATTTTATCCTAAAAAAGAAAATCAGCTGAACATATACAATTCCTTGTGCATATTTATTAACTTCGAATATATTCTTCAACTGGTATTTGCAAATTCACACCAGAAAGATCCAGCTTTGATAAAAAAAATTTCAACCGTTTTAGTTCGTAAAAATTTTCTCTGGAATGGGTAATAGGTAGTTATGTGATTTCAAACACTTGTTTAACCCAATTGAAAAATCAGTACAAATACGAATATTATTATTATTATTTTTTGTTTACATACACTGCTTGTTCTGCCTATTTTGAAGAGTCCAATTTTTCAATTACACCAATTTTTTCAAGTCTGTCTAATTCTTCGTGGATTTGATCCAGTGTTGCGAACAGTACATTACTTCCGGTTTGAATACAAGAAAGGACCCTTTTCTCATTTAAAATGTTGTTTTGCCTGTAGAACACGGACCCAACTCACTCAACAAAACACCAGGAAAACATTTTTTCAATTATTTCTTAAAAGTTTTCCATCGTTTATTTTTTGTCACTTGTTCAGTTCTCTCGGCTACTGGCGGATGTTTCCATTCTGTAAATAGCACTCTATGAAGTCTGTCTTTCTCTGATTTATATATATATATATATATATATATATATGTGTGTGTGTGTGTGTGTGTGTGTGTATAGGGAGGTAAATTCCATAACTTGAATAATTCCATCCAATCTGAATAAGTTTGTAGTATTTTTAACACATGAGCCTTAGCTTTTATACACTTGTTAGGAAATGAAGCGTTGTAAGTCATTTTATTAATAACAATTATTTTCCCATCCGACACACCACACGCAATTTTCGAAGTTCATTTTAATATATTTTTGGTTTGCTTTCGTTGATTAGTGTGATATTACTACCAGTGTCTAGTTGCATTTTTACATCCACATTATTAATCTTCACATACACAATTTTCTTTGGGTTTCTGCAATTATTTTTTCGTCTTAACACTGTTTACGAATTTTTTCTGTGAGAACTTGCTTTAGTTTTACAGTATGACATTGTACGTTACATTTTTCCACACTTGTAGCACTTAAAATTCTCAAAGAGACAGTCATCTCTCAGATGTAATCTTCTGCATCTGAAACATGGATTAAGTTTTCTTTTTTTACATTTTTTGGCTGGAACATAAGCGCATACTTTTTCTTCAATTTTCTCCGTATTTAGGATTCCCTGACGTTCGTTCTATATTTCTTGTCATGTTAATCTTTGATTATGTTTCAATTTCTTCAGGAGTCTAGCACATATTTCTGCGTCTTTTTCGCCGTTAACCATTGAACGAAAAGTAATCCTCAAACATATCCTGCGTCAACACGTTCCATTTGAATTTTTCATACGTTTTGTTAACGATTCCAGCATATGTAATAAAATCTTCGTCTTCTTTATTTGCCAAATTCATACACTTCCAACGAGCATTGAATAACGAACCTTTTCAGCTAAACAATTTAGTACGAATATTTATCATTTCTTTAAATCAAGTTTCTTCTGGTTTTCTCGGCAGTACAAAATTACAGTATTTTTAATGTTCTACTAACGATAACTTTCTCAACAAAAGACTTGTTTTTTCTCGTCTTCCAAGCCACTGCATTATTCTCGATAAATTTGCTCGTATCTTCCAAATTAATCAGAAAAAGTAATTCCATCATTTGAATTGCATGTAGATTCAGCTATGGCATTTGCTACTGTGTCACAATTTTCTATTTTCTTCTGAATTATTTCAGATAAGTTTTGTTTTTTTTTAGTTCAAACAAATACTTTTTTTTTTACTTCACTTGCTGTATTTTTTTCACATGGGCTGATAATTCTTTCATATTTAAGAGTATCTGTTTTCTTTACTCACAGTAAAAGAAAAATCACAAACGTGGTTCCAATTTCTCGTAATTACAGTTATTATGTGCGCCGCAGGAGTATTTTTTCTACTCCGTATAAATTTTGATTTTTCGCCGTTCCTGTTATTAACGGTTATATGTTTCGACCGACTCCAACTGTACTCAAACTAACACTCTATCAGAACTCTCTCGGAACTCTGTTCGAGTTCTTTATTCACGATTTCTTGTCTAGTTCATTTGTGTTGCTAAGGGTGTCTAATTCCCTGACGATGTCCAAATTAGTCGACAACAATAACGAAATTCATCATACGAATTCTGATGAATAGATCGCATAGCAGAATTAGACCGAAAATAGAACAAGAACAGTGTGGTTTAGTTAAAGACATTGGAACAAAGAATGCGATATTCATTCACATAATTATGTCAGAAAGAGCAAAACAAATGCAAAATGATGTCTATCTATGCTTTACAGATTATACAAAAGCTTCAATTTAAAGTTTCGACACAAATAATTGCTGAAACTACTATATATGTTTGACCGATTTGGAAAAAAAAAAGCAGTACAACAACCCAGAACTTATATTCTGAGCAACCCGCCAGCATTGGATAGAAAATTAATTCAGTAAATGCACAATAATAGAAAGAAGCGTAACACAAGGATGTATCTTCTCATCAGACTTTACAGTGAGGCGATCCGAGATTTGCCCTATTACCCCACTGGAGCGAATTGTGACACAAGGTAGGTTTTTAACGTGGAGAACCTGAGTGCGTACACTCAGGTCACTGGTCAAAGATTACCCAGCCTCCCACTTACGCGGTAACTGGGTACGAAGCTAGTCTTAGCTGTCGAAGCTGGTCATTGCTTGCCAAAGCTGCTAAAAGCTGTTCAAAAGCTAGTCATTGCTTCCAAACCCGACCGGCGAGCAGGAAATGAGTATCTGATAACAGATACTACACTTTGATCCTACCCGACGGGCCGCGAAAAAGTTACAGAGGCGATCATGAGCAAACTAGAAGTTCTACTATTATTTATTATTAGTGGACACGAGCTTAGCACAAAATATGTAGATGACACAATTTTAATATCATACACAGAAAGTAGACTAAAGCACCTCCTGGAGGTGCAAATAAAGTAGTTATAAAATTTTACTTTATACTATGTAGCCTAATTGACATTATTTGAATGTAATTGTCAGAAATGCCCAACAAACAGAATTGACAAAGTTTGCAATAAACAATAAGAAAAGAACAGGGCAAAAATAATACTAACTAAGCAATATATGCAAGATAATAGTAAGCAAAGCAACAGTAATGAGGTTAAAAAGTTCACAAAATAAGAATGGTCTTAACACACAAAAGGGAGAGAGACAAGTGATTGCAGCGTTCTGACTTCAAGACCGGAAAGAACAAAAATATAGCGAATGAGACGTCAAAAGGGTCTATCTTATTGGCTAGGAAGAAATCACAATATACATCTGTATGTTCTGTTTATAAGTTTGGGAAGGGGGATATTTTTATAGTCATTACCACTTAGATTGAAACCAAAATATTAAATTGTATTTCTTTAAATCAATTTTTGAAATATAGCAAATGAGACCTCAAAGGGATCTATCTTATTGGCTAGGTAGAAATCACAATATACATCTGCATGTTTTGTTTGTAAGTTTGGGAAGGGAGATATTTTTGTAGTCATTATCAATTAGATTAAAAGCAAAATATTAAAGTGTATTTCTTTAAACCAAGTTTGAAATATAATGGATGAGATGTCAAAGGGGTCTACCTTATTGGCTAGGAAAAAATCACAATATACATCTGTATGTTTTGTTTGTAAGTTTGGGGAGGAGGATATTTTTGTAGTCATTACCACTTAGATTGAAATCAAAATATTAAATTGTATTTCTTTAAACCAATTTTTAAAATATAAAGTGATCACTGCATTAGAAACAACGTGTAATACTGCATACTACTATCGCAACCAGTATTGTTCTAACACCTTCGTTACACCTTGGGAAAAGGTTACCCTCTATCACATATACCCAATCATCGACCGTCTGGAGTTTATACTGAGAAACAGGAAGACGAAGTAAAAACGCTTTTGTAAAATGCAATTTATAATATTTTATAATATTTGGAATGGAGTTTTCCCCAGCAAGTACAATGCATAGCATGAGACTAACAGCTGGTGAACCACGCAACATGGTTGAAAAGCATATAAAATACGAATACAAAATTGCTGACAACAAAAAGAACAAGAAAAAATATACGAAAAGTCGAAAAAGCATTTGAAAAATATTAACCATAGATTACTAGTTTGAAAAAATTACTGATAACAGTAGAAATAATTATTTTTAAAGTTGTTAAACAGTGGCTAATTGTTTGTAAATTAAAGTTCTTTTTACACAGTGACATTAATTATACATGGAACATTACTTGTGGCTTTCCGCTCAAAAATAAGAACTGCCTAAAAAATTCGAATGGGACCAATTATTTCATTAATTTTTATTGTTAAAGACAGAATGTTTAACAAATTAAAATTATCATATTAAAATTGATTTTGAAGAAATATTGTCGAAATGTCTGGTTTTTATGTTTTAAATATTATTTTGCTTTATTTTTTTGCTTTATACGGTTCTTAAACCCTTTTCTGATTATTTAAAGCTAGAAAATAT
Organism: Ascarosepion bandense; assembly: GCA_037127315.1. NCBI lineage: Eukaryota > Metazoa > Mollusca > Cephalopoda > Sepiida > Sepiidae > Ascarosepion > Ascarosepion bandense. The sequence goes on from JBBBDQ010001711.1 coordinate 1,427,911, forward strand.
TTTATTCTGTAAGAATTAGTAGTATGTCTTCATAGCACCGGCAAAGAAGCCAGGTGCAAATAAATGCAAGATCCATCCGAAAATCAACTTAATGAACCACATAACAAGGCTTATTTGAATTCTTATGAAGATTGTGCATAGCAGAACTAGACAATAGATAGGACAAGAACACTATAATTTCATTAAAGACACTGGAATAAGAAATACAATATTTATAATCAAAATCTTGCAACTTCTCAGACTAATGTTTTCAACTGACATGAAGTAGAAAGATTATATTGTATCAATTGCTAGGTCTGCTGCTAGGAAAGTTGATTCCCTGTGTAATGTTAGACAATTTTTCTTGTACGAAGCTATCTTACATATCAATATGTCTATGCTTTGAATATTACTATCACATTTGGTCTAGTGCTTCTGTTATGCATTTAGAGATTCTTTGTAAAATCCATAATTATGGTTTAGAGATACTAATTGTTTAGTGATAAAATTATTATTAATTAATTTATAGCTGGGGATCGAAGAGGTGGATTCATTGAGTATTTGAGTGTAAGTAAATTTAACGAATCCAACTAGAATTGGAATTCAGCTCTCCGATTAAAAATTCCGATCAGTTATCTATTACACCACCTGCATATTCATTTTTACAGCACCTGTATTTCCAAGCAGTCACCCATCTAGATGCTGACCAGGCTCGACGTTGCTTTCACGGGAAAATACGGGAAGCGGTGTTTCTACGTGTTATGGTAATAAGCTCGTTTTTTAAAAAAATATTTCAAAATAAATAGCTATATCTATCTTCAGGGTGTATTTGTGTATGATAATGATTAGCAGCATGCTCACAATTATGAAATGAGTTCGATCTTTATTGGCTATCTCATATTTGTTACTTCGAACCAAAATTAAGCCAAATTTCTTAAATAACAACTGACCACGTCCACTTGGTTTAGAAACAACTAGAAGTTATCTAAAGTCTGCCAGTAATTGAATCGTTACATCAAAAGTATAAGGAACGGTGTTTTTGAAATGCCTCTTACAATCGTGGATGTGCGTTGTGGTGCAGTGGATATCAACTCCGAACAACAAGTCGGGGAACCGAGTTCGAATTCCAGTTGAATTCCTTGCATTCACTTACACATAAATATCCTTGGGAAAGGTATTAATCCATCTCTTCCCTCTAGTTATGGGTTAAATAATAGAAGAGATTGGGTTCTACAGCCTTGGCTGACAACCAGTCTACCACAGAAAGCAATGGCAACCCACTGCGGGATAATCTTCTGCACAGTAAGTCATGTCTCTTTCGAGACATGATTGCCCAAAGCGTGTATCACATATGGCACTTAACTGACTGACTTACAATCGACACTTTGATTTTAGCCAGACCGCTTTTCATTAGCAATCACCGTAGGTTTTTAACGTTTGAGAATATTAAGCACAAAACACCTGCTAATTTATGATGATTCTCTTATTGTTGCATTTATTGAATTCACTGCTTTTTATCATTATCGTTGGTTGGGTGAACAATTTTAAACAACAGACATCATAAGCGAAAACATTATATAAGAATTTGTAAGGTCATCGTACTGGTCTGACACTTTCTCTGTGATCATTAAAACAACACACTTTTGATTTTGAGTATTTTTCACAACGCTTAGTAGTTAAACATATTTTTAGTGTAAGCAAAATTTCCACTGGTTTCAATTGGTCTATAGCGGAAAGAATATGTAGGTAGGCAAGGAAACAATTTCGCATGCTTGAGAAAAATATTGCTTTGTTTTTGGATTATTAATGCTCAAGACGAACTATACGTAAACCAATAAGATACGGGGGCGGAGAGAGAATAAAAATAAATCAAATATACAATAACGCAATGCAGCGATAAACATAACTATAGAAATAGAAAGAAAGATATTTACGAAAAAGAGGATGGTAAAAAAGACCAACACAACTTAAGGGAGTTAAGATACAGAGTTCGTTGTGGTGCAGTGTGCAATGGATATTAGCTCGGAATGAGAAATCGGAGAGCCGAGTTCGAATTCCAGTTGAATTCGTTCCATTTACTTACGCGCAAATAACCTTAAGAAAAGTTATTATCCAACTCTTCTCCCTCAAATTATGCGTTAAATAGGATAACAGATTCTATAGCCTTGGTTGGTAACCAGTCTGCAGCAGAAAGTAATGGCAATCTACTGCGGGAAAATCTTCTGCCCAATCAATCTTGTCTCTTTCAAACATGATCGCCCAAGCATGCATCACATATGACACTTAATTGACTGAAAATAGACATAAAATCAAGGAGACAGAAAAAAAAGTCGGTGTTATACGAGGTCTGATCTAAATGTAACCGGACTGTTGCTATGACAACGGTGCTAAAATGTGCAGAGTGAAGCCGCTTGGCACAGATTGACTTTAAACTCTGTCGCGCATGCATCCCAAGTTATAACGTTCTTGCACACTTCCGTTGTTTACAGCAGTACTTAAAAGGAAAGTGTGTAGAGTGTGGCCGTTTCACCACATCACAGAAAACCTTTTGGAAACGGTCATAACAGGCGACGACTCATGAGACTATGTTTATGATCCCGAAACCAAGGCTCAGTCTTCACATTTTAACCGGAAAGAAAGCACAAATGAGAAGGAGCCCTGTGAAGACGCTGTTGACAGTTTTCATCGACTACAAGGGCATTGTTCCTCATGATCATGCTCCAGCTAGTTAGATAGTAAACAAGAAGTACGACGTTTGTGGGTTGTTTTTCGTCCGTCGTGAAGCAGTTTTTGGTTTGGCCAAGGGAACATTACCCAGGTCTAGCAACCACTATATTCCTCAGGTTTCGCCTCTTTAGACTTTTACAAAAATAAAATTCCACTTGACAGGAAATGATGCTGGATAAAAAGTATAGCTTCAGAATGGAAAACTATTACGAAGGATATTAAATGGCGAACTGATAAGTGTTGTAGTTTTCTTTTTTATAGCACTAGTCCAAATACTTTTTGATCAAACATCGTACATAGATATATCCGGAGAGCAAGAGAGAAAACTGAAAAGAATGTCAGTTAAATGCCATACGTGATACACACTTGGGCGATCATGTCTCGAAATGTACGATGAAAATAAGAAAGAGATTATATCCCAGATAGATATATAGTTAGATAAAAATTGTGTGTGTGTGTGTGTGTATGAGAGAGAGAGAGATAGAGAGAGAGAGAGAGAGAGAGACTGAGAGAGATAGAGTGTGTGTGAGAGAGAAAGAGGGCCAGACAAAAGAGAACGTAGTAGTAGAAGACTATAAAGTGAAAGAATGAAAGATATGAGGGAAAGTAAAGTGAAGGGAAAGATCGGCACAAAGAAAATGAGGAAGAAAGACTATACCATATATATATATGGTATAGTCTTATATATATATATATATATATTAGCCATCCACATACAAGCCTGTTTCGCAGCTCGTCAGTGTGGCTAGACACATCCACTTGCTTCTGGCCGGGATTGAAACTCGACTGATTTGGTGTCAGTCGGAGGCGCTACTCCCTAAGACATAGGCGCATGGAATTAGAGAAGGGAGATTTTAACGTGTTGTATATAAGCAGTGTATACACACGCCAGTCACTGAAAGAACTCAATTCATTTCTGAAGAGTCACGCTTATAGTAGAAGTGGAAACTGTTTTTAAAATTTCCTTCTGTAGAGAGCTCAATCATAATGAAAGCATAATATATTAGTCATCCACATACAAGCCTGTTTCGCTGTATATATATATATATATATATATATATATATATAGAGAGAGAGAGAGAGAGAGAGAGAGAGAGGGGGGGAGGGGGACGAGAGAGAGAGCAAGAAAGTAAAGAAAGAATACGATATAGTGAAAGAATTAGGGAGCAAGAAGAAATGTAAATTGAAAGGCAAAATAAGTACAAAGAAAATAAAGAAGGAAGAATATCCCAGGTAGATAGATATGTATATACATATATAGATCAATAGAGATAGAGAAATAGATAGACAGAGATGGAGAAAGAGAGTAAGAAAGAATAGAAAGAAGATGATAAGGACAAAGGTATAGAGTAAGAGATAATGTAAAGTGGATGGAAAAATAAGAACGAAGAAAGAGATAGAGAGATAATAAGAGAAAGATAGAAAGAGAGAGAAAGAGTAAGAAAGAAAAGAAAGACGACGATATCTTGAAAGAAGGTCAGAGTTGGCAGAGAAGTAAAGCCAAAAGAAAGTAGGAAGTAAATGAAGAAAGATAGATAGAGAGTGAGAGAGAGAGAGAGAGAAAGAGAGAGAAAGAGTAAGAAAGAAAAGAAAGACGACGATATCTTGAAAGAAGGTCAGAGTAGGCAGAGAAGTAAAGCCAAAAGAAAGTAGGAAGTAAATGAAGAAAGATAGATAGAGAGTGAGAGAGAGAGTGGGAGAGAGAGAGAGAGAAAGAGAGGGAGAGAGAGTAAGAACGAAAAGAAGATGATATAGTGAAAGAAGAAGAGAGTAGGGAAGAAAATAAAATGGAAATCAAGGTAAGTACAAAGAAAAATGAGGGAGAAAATTTATGCCCCCCTCCCTCCCCACCTCTCTCTCAATGCGTGTTAGTACGTGAAAGCCAAAAATATAACGAAAACAAATACCCAGAATACTCAATAGAAAATATTTCCTAATGAGATAGAAATCTAGAAATCTAGAAAGAAAGAAAGGAAGGCAATGAAAGAAAAAATTACTCTTCTGTTGTCTTCCGCTTTGATATTTCATATTCTGAATATTAATAAATCTAGAGGCAAAAATTCACGCAAATACACAAAGTTGGCCTTGGATCGCTTATTTCCGTTCCGCTGTCTACTTGCTAAATATTTGCTTGTTTATGATAGTCATTCTTGTCCGCCATATTCGTCTTGTCCGGGCAGAGATAGACGTATAATCGTATCTGACTATCAACAATAGTTATTATTACTTAAACAAGTTCAGTTTATTCATCAAGAGATAATGTACTTAGAGGTGAGTACCTGCTATCATATTACAACAACATAAGAGACCCCCAAACCATTTTTTATTGGATGAAAACTTAGTCAACTTATAACATTCGAAATCCTCAAAAAGCTGTCAATTCTATTTTTACTTGGAATAACTGTTTTTTTTATTAATCGGTATCACTCCATGCAAGGCAGTAAAGCCACTAAGACGCAAAGGGTTAAAGGGTGTGGAAAAATTAGGTATAGAAACATCAATAATCAGTGGGAAGAGCAAATCAAGTGCACTGTAGCTAGCGACCGGCATTGCATTTAACTTTTTGGAGATTAAAGTTCACTAGAAAGCATGGAACCGGAAGGGAATTACACAAGCGAAAAGTGCGAGAAAAGAACCTGTTAACATGGAATTTACGGTTGCATCTTGCTAGCTTAATTAGTAGTGCACTTAGATTTAAAAAAATTTTTAGGTACCATTGCGAAGAGCTCATATGAATATTTACCATGAAAGTATTTATAGAAAAGACACAGAGAGGCAACCTTACGGCGGTGAGAAACCGACTGAATCTGAACTGCCAGATCAGGACCAATAATATTGCTGATTCTTATTTGGATTTTATAGAAAAAATAGTTCGAATAATAATAGTTATTTACATTTGGAATAACGTTTTGGATAGACGTTTAGTTTAATTACTCAATTATTACATTTTTTTATCCTCTATGTAATCATTTTTACATAATGGTGTGGATGTGCGCTGTGGTGCAGTGGATATCGACTCGCCCCGACAAATCGGAAAGCCGAGTTCGAATTTCAGTTGAATTTCTTGCATTCACTTACACACAAATACCCTTGGGAAAGGCATTAATCCGTCTCTTCCCTCCAGTTATGGGTTAAATATTAGAACAAATTGGGATCTATAGCCTTGGCTGGCAACCAGTCTACCGCGGAAAGCAATGGTAACCTACTGCGGGATAATCTGCCCAGTCAGTTATGTCTCTTACGAGACATGATCGCCCAAAGCACTTAACGACTACATCCGGCAGCAAGTCCTCTAATTAGGAGGTTTTGAGGAGCGTGGAACAACCTCTTAATTGCTGTTGCTCTTAGTTCACAACTATGGACAAATAGTTAACTGCCAAACTGAGATGAAAACACTATGGAAATATAAAAATACATCTTTATAGTAAAAATAGTAGCAATATTTGTTGGCAAAAATATTACCAGCAATACATTAAAAAAAGAAAAATATTACCAGCAATACATTTTTGAAAAAGAAAATATTACCAGCAATACATGTGACTGACAAAAAAAAAAAAAAAATTTACAAAAATAAAATGTGAAACCTGATCTACAAGCCAATTTCTTACAAACAATACATATTCTGTTCACAGGAATCTACCCTAAATCTTGTCAGTATTAAATAACCCAGTGAGGTTAATATGCCGTAAATCATACCAAAACAAACCAGAGAAATAAGAAGAATGTATTCAGCTGAATTTACTAATTTACTTTTTTTTATCAACTGTATTCGTCCTAAAATAAATTACAATTATATTTTATTCAATCATATATTCACCGTTATTTGCAATGGCTTGTTATTGTTTGTGAGGCAGCTCTTCCATACATTTTGAACAGGTTTTGATGTGAAAAAAAATTCGACGATCACTTGAATCTGGTTTTCATAGAAGAAAGATTCCCCCATCAAAATGTTTTGCAACGATCGATAAAAATAATAATTGGTTGGTGTAATGTCAGATGAACATAGCAACCTAACTGAGTTCAAATTTTTTCGTATGTTAGACATGCTGCATGCGGACTTACATTGTTATAGTTGAAAATGACATTTGTCCTTTAATCCATCGAGTACGCTACAATTGTGCTGAAAAAAAACCCCAACAACAAAGGTATATTTGTGTACTCTAGATTCTTTCTTTATTTCTACCTATGAATAGTAGTTACAATGGTATATTCGTTATAACAACTGGTTTCTGAAAACGGATATAACTCAACTTAATAGCAATTTCCGGTTATTCTTTTGCTACTACGAGTGGGCCAAGGCAATTAACTACCTTAAATTATTTTATTTGCTTTTCTTTCTATTTTCTTTACTTTATTCATTGATTTTTATAAAGGAATCATTTTATTAATCAGTCAGTTAAGTGCCATACATGATACACACTTGGGCGATAATTTCTCAAAAGAGCATGACTGACTAGGCAGAATATTTTCCCGCAGTAGGTTGCCATTACTTTTTGCAGTAAACTGTTGCCAGCTGGAGGGAAGAAACGGATTAATGCCTTTCCCAAGGGTATTTGCGCGTAAGTGAATGCAAGGAATTCAACTGGAATTTGAACACGGTTTTCCAATTTCTTGTTCTTTATAATAACTGCACCACAATGCACATCCATTTTATTAATAGTTTTACTTCGAATAAATAAATTAAAAACATTTAATTGTTCAATAGATATAAAATTATCCTATTATTCACGCTATCTATATTCGGCCTCTTATTCAAATCTTTGTTTGTGTTTGTGACAAAAACAACGAAAATAAGGACAATAACCCGAATATAAATAGCGTAAATAATGATAATCCCTCCCCTCGGAAATTCAGATAGAAAAAATATCGAATTACATATTTTGTAACCATCTTCAGTTATTTTCAAGTTCATTTCTTTTTTTGTTATTTTTGCAATTACCTCTAATTTTCTTCTCTTCTCTATGAATGTTTTACAATGTGATCTCCCTTATATGTCATGCCTCAATAAGACGTAGGTGAGCATGGCTCTCCATAAACCCATTTTCTATATTATTTGACAATCTCCATGAATACTTGGAAAATATAATGAATGGTTTTCAGTTGACTTCTCTACGATTTTAAATCCAGTGTTTTTCTTTACCTGAAATAACTTCTACCGAAAGCGAGAGAACGCAGTCTGTCCTTCTTTGTAACCCATAGTCGGGGAATGTGTGATCTACTTTGGCTAAAAACCTGAATACGAGCTAAATTTTTATCAGAAATCCTAAGTTACTGAAATAACAAACTTATAAAATGTTAATATTAATGGGTGAAGATTATTTTCGGTTTGCTTGTACAAATTTAAACTTTTATAATGGAATGGAATTTGAATACAATTATACACTCTCTCTCTGCTTTGGATATGCTAATAAGCTATCATGAAACTTACATTGTTGCCGAGGTATATTTATCTTTTCAGAAAATGTGAAATGTCGTCTCTAAGAGTTTCTGTTATGAACTAACTTGCGATTAGTGTTATCTCCAAAACAGCGTCGACTTATAGTGAAACATTTTTATATTGTCTGTCGGTTTTCAAATGTTTCTTCTGTTCTGTACTGTAAAGTATTTGATCGACTGTTCTGGGTATCCAAAGTGGCAAGAAAGATAACCACGAAGAAAATAAGGAGGAAAGGACATCACAGATAGATAGATAGAGAGAGAGAGAGAGAGAGAGAAAAGAAAAGAAAGTACAAAACGATATAGCGAATGAAAGAAGGAGTAGGAAGGAAAGTAAGACGAAAAGCAAGGTAAATGAAAAAAATATTCAATCACTCATAGCTACAATCTTCAAGAATTTAAGTGCAATGTCAATTGGCATCTTTTATCTCCTTGATTCCCATCTTTCTCTTATTCTTTCTCCGACACCCTCTGTATCTTGTTGTTCTTTCTTCTCGCTCTCCTCTCATGTATCTCCTTGAGCACAAGTGGCACTACTGTCTTGTTTTAGCTGAAATGATTATAACAATAATAATAAAAAATATTATTTTTGTCAAAGAGATTACCAAGACTCCCAAGAAAATTAAATTTCAGCAAAAAATGACCTATAAGGAGTTGAAATGCCTGTAAATATAGAAACAATTATCTGAAAGAAAACTAAATTGTGGCACCCACGAGAAAAAAAATGTTAATTACGTATTTTTCCTGAAACGAGCCTGCACAGCCAAGCAAAAATATATAAAAAATGTATTTATGAAAGTGTTAAGTAGAATTTAATAAAAATGAACTTAAAGATCATTAAAAATTCACTAATAATGGTTTTAAAATTCACCGACAAATTTCTTACAGAATTTAATAATTTTAAGTATAATGTTGATACGCCCGCAATCCATTTGGAGTGTAATATAAGGATAAAATTTAAATCGAAATGTTTAATTAACACACTCCATTTAAATGAATAAAATCCAGGTAGATAGAGAAACGCTCAACAGAAATATTCATTCAAAATGTCAAATTTCGCGTGTGTGCAAATAGCAGAAAACGTAATTACACGAAGAAAGACAGCTTTATTAAATTTATGGCCTCGAACCATGCGTTCGTAAATTGATATTAATTCTCATACGGTCACTGCATCTCATCTCTGAGAAAACAGGAAATTTACACAGCACTTCGGACACATCTATTATTCACATTACTTCAAAGAGTGCTTACAAATACATCTCTCGGGCAAATCAACGCTTACAGTTATAACTTAACATCTATCAATATACTTACGCTTCACCTAGCTATAAGCCAATTTTACACCATTTTCTTGCTTATATAGTCATAAAAGATACCACTGATGAAAGACACTGTCGGAAAATTTAAATCTATTAATCTTTTAAACTACTGAAAACTTTAATCTGTTAATCGTTTAAACTTTAATCTATTAATTTATCGAAAAACATTTAATCTATGAATTTATTAAATGTTAATTCATTAATGTAGTGCAAAGTTAACTCTAGTAATTTGTTAATTAAAATCTACTGAACATTTTAATCTGTTATTCTCATAAATGTATTAACATATTAAAAAGTTAAAATAGTTAATCTTCTAAATTTTGATTTATTAATGTATCAAAAATTTTAATCTATTAAGATTAAGTTATAAAATTCAATTAAAATGGAATAACTTATTCTATTGAAGATTAAAATTCTATCAATCCTCAAAATTTTGAGGTATCAATCTATTGAAAGTTTAAAAATAATCTTTTGAATTTTAATCTATTAATCTATTGAAATGTTTTATTTGTTAATCTTTTGAATTTTAATCTAGTGATCTATTGAAAATTTTAATCTCTTAATCGTCTGAATTTCAATCTAGTCACATATTGAGAATTTTAATTTTAATATAAATTTCAATCTATTGAAAAATTTTATTTATTAATCTTTTAAATTTTGATTAGTTAATTTATTTAAAAATAATATAAATTTTATAAATTCTATATCGATTCATTTATTGAAAAATTTAATTGGTTAATCTTTTAAAATTTAATCTATTGAATTTTTTTTATCAATTAATTTATTGCAAAATATAATCTATTAATCTATTTATCTTACAAATATCCTTTATTCATTTCTTTGTATTCGCAACGAAACCTTGATTTTTCACGAAGGTTAGAATCGGAGGTCAGTCTTATAATATAATCTGTGATATCTTAGATGCTATTTCGTTGATTAAAATGTTACCATAAAAAATAGAAAAGTAATGGCATGGATTGCATCGGTGTTAATTTTCTACAAAGAAATAACATTTACAAATTAGAAGCGTGTAAGTGAAAATGGAAAATCTTGTTTGCCTGATTATAAAAAGCTGAAAGATACAAATCAGCAGCTGCATTTGATAAACCATGAGTCATTTACGGAAGATTATGCAACATCTTGTATAATTAGCAGCCATTCAACTCTGGTTAAAACCACATTAATCACTCTCTGGTAGAACTTTGTAGAAGATAGATTGCACTCCTGAAATTGTTATTGATTCAAAAATATTAAATTACTGTTCGAAGGTCAGGAGGAAAGATCGAGGGAATGAAAGTGAGAGTGGGAGAAAGGGAAAGAAACAAAGACGATGATAGATGGGGAATTTTAAAGGATACAAATCTGGCTAAAGGCCTCAGAATAGTTTATCTGAGAAAAAGTAAAAATTCAACCAGGGGATTAGAGATAATTGCGAAAAAGAAAGAAGGAAAAAATGAACCAACAAGAGAGAGAGAAAGAGAGAGAGAGAGAGAGAGAGCGAGAGAGAGAGAGAGAGAGAGAGAGAGAGAGAGCGAAAGAGAGTCTGAAAGAAAGAGAGAAAAATAGATAAAGTGTCTGTGCGTGATCTCTCTCTCTCTCTCTCTCTCTCTCTATATATATATATATATATATATATTGTGCGAGTGTGTAAAAAATTCAGATTGAGTATATCTGTAAAAGAACAATATGAACAAAGACAAACTGGAAAACTTATATTAGTCGACGCATTTCGTCTTCTGAGAACAAATTAACTTTGATAAAGATTCTAAGAGGACGTAACGCGTCGACTAAGATAAGTTTTCCTTTTGTCTTTATTCATATATATATATATATATATATATATATATATATATATATATATATATACATTCCAAATAAAAAGAGAAACCGCAACTGTTCTAAAGTATATTGTATTTTATTTTTTATATTTTATATTCTGCTACACGTGTTTCTGGTCTCGCGACCTTCGTCAGTCATCACCTTGTTTGATGTGAACTGTTAACACACGCAAACAAAACAATAACTGACAGCCACTCTCTATCTGATGAAGGTCGCGAGACCAGAAACACGTGTAGCAGAATATAAAAATAAATCTAAAAAAACACTTGTGCTTTCTCTTTTTATTTAGAAAATATACTTTTCTCTCATGGAACTACTGTAGCATCCTCATTATATATATATATATATATATATAGGGAGAGAGAGAGAGAGAGCTCTCGTTTCTTCGGCTATTCAAATGAGAGAAAAGTCAAAGATACAATGATATATTAGTTGGTAGGGGACGTATAACTTAGAGATATGAGGAACAAGGGTATTTGGCCGAAGCGATAATTTTATGAAGACATGAGGCATGTGCAAATGTTTTCTAGCAAAAAACGACTTTAAAAAGTTTAAGCAGCACTGGCAAGGTCGATGCACTCGTTCCCCGAGAGAAAGAAAAAGTAGGAACAATTTTACTCTTAATTTCCGAAAAGAAAACAAGATTTTTTTAAATGAACATTTTTTTATTTTCACTTCGTTTTTTTCTTTTTCACAGACTTTTAACTTTCAACTAACTCCACTATTCGACACTTTCCGAATAATCACTCCCCTGTTTCCTCTCATTTCTTCTTAGTCTGTATCTACAAAAACATTTTTGTTGATACAAGGATTGCCACATGGCTGAGGTAGTTAATATATTCAACGTTTTCTGTTTAGTGATAGAGATAAGACAGAACAAAGATTTCGAATAATGACGTTTAAGAAAAGATGATTTCCTTTACATTATTTTGTTGACGCAGCGATTCCTTTCTTTTTCGATTTTGCCCCTCTTACGGCCAACTGCGCAAAATTTGGTAAATATTTCAGAGGCACATATTACTAGCACCGCCATTTTGCTCACTACTGATAACTCATTAACACAACTTTGTCTTTTTTAATAATCATTTCGCCACAAGCAAGACAAAAATGTCACTGGTACGGAGGGAGTTATTGTGAGAGAATAAAAAAGTTACTGGAGATGCCGAAGAAAAATTAGATGAATCGGAATCAAGCAAATAAAATATGGCAATTGACATCGCATTTAAACATTTTTGAGATTGTAGCTGTCAGGGATGTAAGCAAATGGAAGTGATTTCCACAAACGGGAAGTACGTGAAAATAAACTATTAGAGTAGAAGATGCGGTTATATTTAACTATTTCGACTGTTAAAGGGTGGGACCTTGATGCCAGTCAAGTAGCACGAGTAAATTCATGGGTTCGTAGTACCAGGAGAAGAAGATCGTCAAAGCAGTTGCCATGAAAATACTTGTAGAAAAGACAGAGGCAAGACACATCAAGTTGGTGAGAAAGTGACTGAAAGCGATATGCCAAGTTAGGATAGATTATATTGCGTTTCCCCTTTTGGATTTTGTCGAGAACCACAAGATGAACAGCAATAGCACCTGACCAGATATGGCAACAGAATTCAATGAACAGACGAATAGTAGATTGATAAATGTGCTAAACGCTAAAAACTGGATACACTTTTGAAAATTGTTTTTCGCTGGAAACATTTACACATATCTATTAGTACTTAAGCTAATCGAGCCGATTAAAAAGTTGGTTCGTGAATTTAGTGACAGAATTATTGTGAGTTCAATCTCTTGTCCAGAAAAGTGTAAAATTGAATCCAGTGGGAAAAGGACAAGAAATAACTAAGCGGTGATAAAAATAAGAAATAGACGAGGTTTTCATAGACACGGGCAGTAGAACAGTCTACCATCAAAGGTTAACAGAATGGACACAGACCTGATGAAGACAGGTATACAACGATCAAAACGTTGTGATAACAAAAACGAAAACGAAGAAAAAGCCCACATGTAAATAGTAGTAAATAATTTGAATATGTCACATTAAGCTAAGCTTAGTAATTATTTATTTATAACCATTATTTTTATCTTTTTCATTATTCGGATTGTTCTCCTGATTTTTATTGCCATATTCACGACATTTTGGCCGTTGTACGCCCCGGCTTTCTTCAGATGATTAGAATCCCACACTGGACCCTTTATTTCGATAACTGGTGTATTGTTCTCATTCCATGAGGTATACCACTTTTAGATGACTTAGTTATCTCCCCTTTAACTTAGCTCTATTTATTCTTTACTGCTTTAGCTAGGTATTGAACTTACAACTCTTTGATTCAAGTCAATGAATCTAACCAACGCTTTTATTCACTGAACTATACAACAAAACTTCGTGAATATGAATATATCTTTATAGATGAACACAACCGACCAAACAATGTAAATAGTGTAAATACAACCTCATCTCAGAAGTATAGACAAATGTCTTATTCATATATTATTTCTCCAATTTTTAATATGAATTTTATCCAAATAACTTAACGGTGCTATCTTTTTTAAGTTTCAAAATGTTCTGATTTTAATTTCATTTGCCTTGATGAATTTATTCTTAAATTTGGAATTTAAAATCACTATCTCTCAACCTTGCGAGCCTTATTCGCCACCTTCAAACCTGTTTCTGACAGGCGGGATGTGGCAAGCTTCTCGCTGCACTTTCGCTACTTCTACGGAAAGTGCTTGGATGAACTATGTTTCCTGGTCCCACCATCGCAGGCCTTTACGGCAAGGACACGACATTCAGCGTACATAGTAACAAACCACCCACATTCATTCCTTATGTTCTACTCGAACAATTTCTTCTTGCGAGCCACTGCTCTGTGGAACCGACTCCTAAGAGGATGTTAACCATTATCTTTCCCTCCTATACATACAACTTGCCTCCTAAGGTAAACCTCTATTTCGAGTGGTTATCGAGACTTGTACAGTGTGAAACCTTGCTGCACCCCCCCCAAAAAACATAGTTTGTTCAAATGATTTCATTTGCACTCAGTTCCACCTCCAGGTATCCTAATCTTGTTATTAATGTAAACTTAATAGAGAGGATGAACTATTTCGTAAACCCAAAATACGCATATACTTTTCACTTCCCAAGTTAGATTGACTTGATATTCAGCAACTAGTAACTCCTTTGCCACTGTCTCATTCATGTTTATGTTCAATTCTGCTTCATTTGCTGTTATATGTGTCTCCTTTCTTCCTTCTTAATTTTCTTTCTATTTTCCCCTCCAGTCTTTAGAACAATAAAACCATCTGTTAACACGGGGGCTAATAATTTGCTAATTGATCTCGCCTTCTTTTCTTCCTGTCTTTTGAGCCAGCTCCTATCGGGCAATCAGAATGCAGGAAGGCCGAGATACCCAGCCCTGAAACCCCAGCCATGGAAGCTATTCGTCTCCGCTCGTTTCGGTGTTAAGCGACAACGTTCGCCAATCTATCATAATTATCATTTGTAATTATCAGATTCTCTCACGATCAACGAACCTGGGAGCGGCAAGTGTCAGCCAAGGGGAGATAATCAAATTAGACAAGCGACTAGTCCAGTCTTGTGTGGTTTTGTAATGTCGACTAACGCATATTTGCAACGGAATCTTAGAGAATACAATAGCGTGAAACAATGCACTTTGTAGATTGCCCAGCGAACAGATGCTTGATCGTTTACAAATATTCGCACTTTAAACTTGCAGGTTTGGTTAACAGTCAGAACGGCAGAATAAATGGAGGTATGGCAGCTAATAGCAAGTTTCGCTACTGTGAGGCTCATTACCACATACACCTGTGTTGGTTAGTGTACGTAAAATCTTGTCAGTCGATATCAAATACTTTGCTGTTTCAATCAGCAACTCATCTTAGTTGTTATATTGATAACGTTTCGGCTGATGTCCCCTCCGGTTTTCGTCAGTTATGTTTTCGTATTCGGTAACAATTTCAGAATTTCGATTCGAACCCTTTATTCAATCCATGACATAAGGTGTTCTCGACCGCTTTTCATGCTTATGACATATTTCACCTCAGTTAATGTTCACCAGTCTTATTCATTTATGTGTCGCTTTTCATCAGTTTTCATTAGTAAGTGACTTTTCATTACTAACCGAAACAGGAATCGAACACACTATTTCTTTTGATTTTTTTAATGGTGTCTTTCAAGAATCGAAGATGACCCACCTTAACACACCTATGGTTGCAATGGTTTTCACTGAGCCACAGAAACCCTCTCTTTGTACTTCTATAATCCCAGGGCACACAAATGTGTGACGTCTAGGGAGAGAGAGCAGGCTCCAGGGGATGCCAGATAATACCAGGGAGTACTGATTTGTTAACTGTCTTCGGTTCTTTCCAGGATGGTTTGAATTCAGAATTTTCCTTCTCCTAAACTGGTTGCTACCCAGGGCTATAGAACCCAATGTCCTGCTATTTACACATAGCTAGAGTGGAGAAGAGATTGATACATTACTTTTGTAAGAGTATTAGCACGTAACTGAATGTAACGAATTCTAGTGGAATTTGAACTCTGCTCTCTGATTCCTTAATTAGAGCCATAATCCATCGTGCCTCCATATAAGTGGCCAACGTTTAAATGCATTAGACCATATGGAAGAAACAGTCAAGTGACACAGAGTGATGGGTATTAACTGATACGGGTTATCCCCTAAACATGGAAAGCGGAATGAGAACAATCTACTCCCATTTATTGAATAAAAGGTTCGATTCAGAGTTCCAAGAATATTACCGAGTAGGAAGACAGACAACTGACAAAGGCCGGGGTTACAACCAAGATGAGCACGCAAATAGCAAAGTTCATAAAAGTGAATATTCATTATTTCAAAAATTTTGACAAAAATAGGCACAAAAATAGCCGAAAAATAGTTCACTCTCACGTGTCTACGCATGCTGTGCTCAGATATCTTTGAAATATTTCCTTTTCTCTCTTACATTTTTATTAATGACAAAGTTAGGATAACTGGCGGCGGAACTTACTGCAAATGAAATCAGTCGACATAGAAGTCTGAGATAAAATTTAAAATTAAATCTCCCAAGGCAAATTAAATAAAAAAACAAACAAACAACAAAAAAAACAAAAACAAAACAACGTAATTTTAGAAAGCAGGGAAGAAGAAATTCATTTTTCTATCACTCATGAAGAAAGAAGAGAAATATCAGAGGAAGTCTGCATAAACTTTCTTTTTTCTTATGACGGAGTTTTATATTTCTAACGAGGAGGTATTGACCGTTTTAGTATGAAAAGAATTGTCAAATATTTTCTGATTTCATTTAAGAGGTCCAAGCTAAAAAAACTGATATCTATCTATCTATCTATCTATCTATCTATCTAGATAGATAGATAGATAGATAGATAGCTCTTGACTTGGTATGACCTCAAACTACAATGGTGGGGAAACTAAAGACCTTCGAACGAGTTATCGATACAAAACATGTTTAGCATACGTAAGACATCCTCATTCTTTTTTCCTTATATTCCTATGTTCAGTTCATATCTATCTATCTATCTATCTATCTATCTATCTATCTATCTATCTATCTATCTATCTATCTATCTATCTATCTATCTAATCTTTATTGGCTTACAGCCACATCACTTTGGAACACCGGTTCGCGTACGATCATTGAAGTTAAGCAACTTTGAGCCTGGTCAGTACCTAAAACGGTGACAACTTAGGAATAACAGCTGCTGTAAACTTGGATACGCGGGTGGTGTAATGGATAACCACTCTGAATTGTTAATGCGGTGTGTTGAGACGACCACACTCTAAACACTTTTCTCCTAAGAACTGCTTTAAACAACGTCTTCTGTCTTTTTCTCTTTCCCTCACTCCGTCTGTCTATTCTTTCGGATATCCTTTCTTCTTACTTATATTTCCTTTCACTTTACATTCCATTTTACTCTATGTTTCTTTCACTATATCGTCTTAACTTTTCTTACTCTATCTCTCTATCCGGGATATTATATCTTTCTTATTTCCATCGTGCATTCTTCTCATTTTCAATTCTTACTCTCTCAATATATCTATGTACACTGTCTGATCAAAAAGTATCGAGACGAGTGCTATAAAATTCATTTAATTTCCTTCGAAGTAGTCTCCCTTCTGAAGCTATACTTTTTATCCAACGTCGTTTCCATTGATGAATGCACCCACAGTTCACCTTTTTGAGTGATAGCGAGAAACTGCCTTGGTACATTCTTATGCGTTTCTCGACGTTTGAAAATCTTGTACCTGTCAGGTGGGATTTGATTTTTGTAAAAATCGCAAGGGGGCGAAACCTGAGAAATATAGTGGTTGTTGGACCTGGGTAATGCTACACTTGTCCCAAACTGCTGTACGACAAACAACAACCCTCAAACACCATACTTTACTGTCTGACCAGTTGGAGCATGATTATGATGAACAATGCTCTTGTAGTCACTGTGATCTGACTCATTCGTGCTTTCTTCCATCTTGGAGAAGTTGAAATATTCCACTGCAAACGCTGAGCCTTGGTTTCGGGGTCATAAACATAGTCCTACGAGTTGTCACCTGTTATAACCGTTTTCAAAGTCTTATGATGCGTTGAGATGACCAGAATCTGCACACTTTCTTTTCAAGTACAACTACAAACAAGTAGAAGTGAGCGAAAAAGGTACAACTTAGAGTGCATACGCAACAGAGGTCAAGGTCAATGTGTGCCAAATGTCTTCACTCTGCGCATTTAAGCACCCTTACCATAGCAACAATCCGGATACTTTTGATCAGACCTAGTAATTTTAGTGTTTCGGAAGGGTTTGCATATTTTTAAAATCACCATTCAAAATCCTTTCTATTGGACTTGAACACCGCACTCTGGTATTAGTTTTGAAACACACATCTCCTATAACTATGAAAGCCAACCACAGTAGTAGTAGTAGTAGTAGTATTATCATCATCATCATCATCATCATCATCATCATCATTATTATTATTATTATTATTATTATTATTATTATTATTATGTCATTTTTCATCATATTTCGATTTCTGCTTTGGTCTCACTACCAACCAAGTCTGCGGGGAGACCTAAGGCAGGTAGTGGCGTGTTGTTATGGCTCCATTTCATGTTTTTCTATCTTCCCTATCATCTCCAGCATTACATAGATAAAGTTTTCCTTAGTGTGTGGGCTGTACTTAATAAGACAATTTTTTGTATGTCTCTTAAGCTGGGGTTTCCAGGGATTCTTTCAAAGTGTTGTTTTGTTCCATTTTTTATCATTCCAAGTGCACCTACTATCACTGGCACAACTCTTATTTTCAATTTCCACATTTTTTCTATTTCAATATCCAGGTCTTTATATTTTGACAGTTTTTCAAATTCCTTGATTGCTGTGTTACAATCCGCTGGACAAGCCATATCAATTAATAGACAAGTTTTCTCCTTCTGGTTTTTAACAATAATGTCTGGCCTGTTTGCTTCAATTTTTCTGTCTGTGTAGATGGTGTAATCCCATAGAATGGTTACATCTTCTATTTCTGTAACCGGTGCTGGGTGATGTTCATACCAGTGTTTGCCTACAGCTTTTCCATAATGTTTGCATATTGCCCAATGTAAATATTGCCCAACTCTATCGTGGCGATTTTTATATTCGTTTGGGGCAAGCACAGAACAGCCTGAGATTAGGTGGTCTATTGTTTCTTGGTGTTTATCACAAAACCTGCATTTTGGATCCATATTATTATGCA
This sequence comes from Ascarosepion bandense, assembly GCA_037127315.1. Lineage (NCBI taxonomy): Eukaryota > Metazoa > Mollusca > Cephalopoda > Sepiida > Sepiidae > Ascarosepion > Ascarosepion bandense. Next base: position 1,446,965 of record JBBBDQ010001711.1, read on the forward strand.
TAATATTGTGCCTGAAAGTTTCTTGTGAAAAGACTTTGGTCTTGTGCTGCAAGAATAAAGCCTTCAGTTTCGGACTTTAATCCCGATGCACGTAACCATCGATGAGTATTAACTTTGTCAACATTGGATTTATTGGCACGTTCTGGATATTGGCCATGCAGAGGTTTGTCTTGCCAGCGCTGTTTCATCTGTTCAAGAGCTTTATCTTTGGCTTTCATTTTCATATTCTTTGCCGCAATAGTCGACTCTTGGCTTCCGTTCTGCTTTTCTACAGAATCTACTAACTGTAAATCTTGTTTGAATTTACTGCCTTCTTTTATTATTGAATATTTTTTCTTTCTTTCTTCATGTTGCCTTACTAATTGTATCATCCAATCCTTTGTTGTTTCTATGTATGTTAGTAAGCCAATAGTTGTTGTCTTGTATGACAATTCCAGCTGAATAAGACCTCTTCCACCTTCTTTACGGGGTATGTATAGACGGTCTACATCAGCCTTTGGATGATGCATCTTATGCTTAGAAAGAAGCTTTCTTGTTTTAGCATCCATTCGCCTGATGTCGTTTAGAGTCCAGTTTAAGATGTTAAAGCTATATTGAACAACTGGGATTGCAAGGCTATTAATGGCCATAACTCTGTTCTGTGAATTTAATTCAGTTTTTAATATCATTCGTAGCCTTCTATAGTACTCTTTACGCACTATTTCTTTCATTTTTTTATGGTGAATGTTTTCGCTCTCATTTACACCTAGGTATTTATAAGCTTCTTCTGGTTTCAATTCTTTTATTGTTACAGCAGGGTCTAGGCTAATTGAGGATGTTTCTTGTATTGATCCACGTAAAACTGTAGCTTTAGCACATTTATTCAAATTAAATTTCATTCCAATGTCTTCGCTGAAGCATTTTACAGTTTGCAGAAGACCTTCCAGCTCATTATCATTCTTAGCATATAACTTCAAGTCATCCATGTAAAATAGATGGCTTATTTTCTTTTGGCCTATTTTATAACCACATTCTGTCTTATTAAGTTGACTGGTTAGTGCTATTAATGATATGCAGAATAGTAAGGGAGATAAAGAATCACCTTGAAATATACCTCTTTTGATGTTTATTTCATCAGACTTATAGGTTCCATTTATATGATTGAGGTAAAGGGTTGTTTTCCATATAGACATGCACTGTTTGATGAAATTGATGATGACGGGCGATATCTTGTATATATTTAAAGTCTTTAAAATCCAGTCATGTGGCACACTATCGAATGCCTTTCGGTAGTCTATCCAGGCAGTACTAAGATTTTTCTTTGTACTGTAGCAGTTTTCCAGGATCATTTTGTTAATTAGCAATTGGTCTTTACAACCATAGCAGCCACGTTTGCACCCTTTTTGTTCAAGCGGTATCATGTCATTTCTTTCTAAGAATAAATATGTCTGTTTTGTTAAAATAGATGTTAGTAGTTTATATGTTGTCGGAAGACATGTAATTGGTCTGTAGTTTTTCGGGTTGTTTGTGTCACCATTCTTGGGTAGAAGAAATGTAATTCATTATTATTATTATTATTATTATTATTTTTTTTTTTTAAGTGTTATCAATATACATATTCAGATATCAATATAAATTAACCTTGACTAAGTGAAGTCCGGCTTACGGACATGTCATGTTGAAATACTAGTTCTCTTACATCACCAAAGTCAAGCAAATTCAAGCCTGGTCAGTATCTAGATAGGTGACCGCTTAAGAATACCAGCTGCTGTAAGCTTGGATGTGTCGGTGGTGTAACGGATAATGTTATTGTTAATAGGAAAACCGAGTTCCAATTCCTTTTGAGTTCATTCAATTCACTTACACGCAAATACTCTTTCGAAAGGTATGACCCAACCTCTTATCCTCCTAGCTTGGGACAATTAATAAAACTTGTATCAATAAATCATTATCAGTTTCCCACTCCAAATACTTAAAATGTAAAATGTTTTCTTGCTTTAAATAACCTGAAAAGGGTTAATAAACAGTAAAAAACGAGTCAATCAATAAATCAAGTTCATATAAGAAAATGATTTTCAGACACAATCATAACCATGCAAAGGAAAACTACCCTAATAGAAACCTCTATTATTTGTGCTGAACGCAAGTGGCTATATTCAGTTTCTTTATGCATACTGATTTCTTTTGTATTTTACAAAAGTTGAAGATTTATGTTTGAATTTTTAAGATTCGTAATTAACATTATTATCTGCTTTGTTATTTGGGCCAACATGACATCTTTTTTCTTAGACTCACAATGTTTTGATCGTTGTAATCTTCGGCTTTCTTTCATGATTTATGTTGGAATTTTTCAGGTGAATAATAATAATTATTATTATACTGTGAGTCTAACAAACCCGATGAGCAGGTTGGCTAGAATAACAAGTTTCCTGGGCCAATCAGCTCATTTTGCTTGTTAGATTGACAATTTTTCAGTCGTTGTAATCTTCGGTAATCTTCAATATTCTTTTTTTTTTAGGAATTTTTTTAGATGAATAATTATTATCATTATATGCTTTATTATCTAAATCAACCTGCTGATCTTTGTTTTTAGACTCACAATGTTTTGGTTGTTGTACTTTTTAGTCTTCTTTCATTATTTAAATTGGAATTTATATCCAGGACTACACGGGAGAAATGCCCAACTGGTTAAGGTCAGGCAAAAAAAACCAAGCAAACTTGTGGTAGTGGACGGGATATTTAGTATAGCTCATTTTACAAAGGTAATGAGATGAATAGGAGAATAATTTATCTGAAGTCCAGGTTAAAAAGAGCTATTTTGTCAATATGAAATATTACACAACAAGACGTTAAAATATTTTCAGAAATGTCTAAAACCACCCTAGGACACACCAGACGATTTAGTATAATTGCTTTTAGTGACAATATAGAGTACATTAATTAGTTGGTATTTTGAACCGTACTTGTCTAGCGAACGTAGTATTAACAGAAAGAAATTTATAGAAAATCATTTAAAGCGTGGAAAGTTCTCGTTGTCTGAGATCTCTACGATATTTTATATCGTAGAAATCTCAACTTTCTATAATCAGATGCAGATTAATAACGATATGTTATTAAGAAATAACGACAGCCACAGTGGATTAAATAAATATCTACAATATCTGTTATTTAACTGCATGTAAATTTATCTTATGAAAATTTGGTATATAGCAAGTTTCAAATGCTATGAGAAAGATCTACACTTATCTTTCATAGATTCTGCAAAAGTATTTGGCAAGTTATGGGTGCGTGGCCAAGTGGTTAAAACGTTGGAAAGTTCCCGAAATCACAACAAGGGTTGACTCATGTGAGTCAAATTGGATAGACGGGAGCCATCGATGGTTGTGCTAGTACGAAGTTACAAGTCATCGTGACCGAGGGTTTGAGTGTCCTAGCCTTGTTCAGACTGTTGTCTCACGCTAGAAACTGTAAGTAAAGTTCGCTCAGTATCTTTGCAATATAAACCACAGGTGGGCTCCGTGAGTGTTGAACAAACAGAAATGTACCTAACAAGCGTTTGCTGTAGGGATTAGACAGTAGACAGACATCCCTGAATACGAGTGGCCACTCATACATGCATTTGGCAAAGTAATGCATAAGTATCTATTTGAATTTTCTTTTAATTGTTTAACTCCAAGCAAGTAATGTCACTAAAACGCTGGAGTGAGAAGGAAAGTGAATGAGAATGAGAAGACTAAAATTGGGCGACAAAAAAATCCGCGTTGAATAAGACAGAAGATGACGATTAATATCGCATTTATATTTTTGAAGATTGTAGTTATCAGGAAGTAAGAAGTTGGAAAGAAGTTAAACTGGTGTGAAGTGCCAGAAAAGATAGTGAAGGAGTAGAAGTGGTGGTTGCATTTAGCTACTTCAACAGTAAAAATGGCATTTCGTTGCCAGTCAACTAACCAGCTTAAATTTATGCAGTCAGGGCACCAGGGAAAATAGCTCAAAGCAGTTGTCATGAAAATATTTGTAAAAAATCAAAGCGAAGTCACTTCACGATCTAGAGGAAGTGACTGAAGTCGAGATGCCTGTTCAGGATCGATTGCATTACAGATCCTTCTTTGGATTTTGTTCTGGCCAGCTAAGAAGACTTGATTTATTTTTGAAGAATATTTGTTTAAAGTTATTCTCTTTCCTCTTTATTGCAATATAAGATGATTCTTGTTGTTCAGGTAAATACAGCTCACCAAAATATGACTTGGACTCGTCCAAGTAGCTTAACTACTGACGCCGAGAAGAAGAGAAAGAAGCAGAAAGAGGGTTAGTAAGAGCCAGCTGGAAGCGAGCTTTATATCTGGACGACAGAATTCAGTAAAATTACATTGACTCCAAGCGACATTATATTTCTTGATTGTGTTATCTTCATTCAATGCAATAATAATGCTCATTAAACGAGTTGGGTATTTGATAAATGATCTTTTAATTGGACAGGAAAATGCACTTTGGAGCCCACACTCTTATCTATATCTTGTCTCTGATCATTATTCAATAAAATAACTTCGACTGAGACGAGTGTGGTCTGAAAGCCCAGTGAAGCGTTATTTACCCAACTCCCCCACTGGAGCGAGATGTGACACAAGGTCGGTTATTGGTGGGTCATTGGTTAAATATTACCCAGCGGTAACTGTGTACCAAACTGGTCTTATCTCCTCAAAGCTAGTCATAGCTGGTCAGATCTGGTCATACGTCCCCCGGCCAAGAGACCGGGGAGTGATAGTGATTTTCTAAGCGCAGCTTAGATGTGACACAAGGCCGAAAGTATGGGGTAGCCAGTGAGGATCGAGCTTACTACTCAATTGCAATGATTCTAGCAAGACAAACCTGCTAACCATTACACCACCTCGAGGTGCCCAAAAAGGGCCTAATGAAACTGACAAGAAAAAGAAATTCAAACTTCATACACGAGCTGAACTCGTCCAAGTATCAACTGGAACCATGAAGTAGAGAAGGAAGTAGCCAGCCAGAAGCGAGCTTTATATCCTGACATAGATGGTCATGACTCTCTACAACTGCCTGTACCTTGCAGCTCAACATACATGTTGTCTTTTTGTTATTTCTCTTAAACCCTGTTATCTCATCCATTTATTCAAATTCATTAAGTATGTCATGCGCTGTTTTCCTCCTTCTCTTCTTTTCAATCTGTTTTAAGAGTAAGATTTTTCAAACGATTCCTTCTCAATATGTGTCCTAGAACGGGAAGGGACAACTCAACACCACCAAGTCAGCACCACCGACTGAACATCACCGACTGAACACCTGGACAACTCAAGACAGGGCCAACTCAGTACCAGAAAAAGACAACATTTTTATGATCAAATAAAAGTAATCTGTTAAGGAGTAAAATCTTAATTAGTGAATATTTTTCTTTAAAGAAAGCATTTGCAAAGGCATTATGTAAAATAGGAACCAGTTTTTTGCTTTTAATTGTTTTTTATAATGTAAATTGTAAATTATTTAATAATGTTTTATAAAATTTTTAGAATGTCGATTTTCTTTAATAAAAATTAAATGACATTATGATTTAATTTATTAAAAATAATTAAAAACAAAAATCTGCTTCATTTTGTTTTGCATTTTTGATTTATATTATTAAAAATATTTTAAAAACAAGTGTGTTTTATTGAATTATTTTTTATGTCAATTTAGTTTATTAAAAGATAAATTTATTTACGATTTACTTACCGGTCCAAAACTAAAAAAGCATCTGGTCGAGCTTAGAAAACTGCAATGATAATTTTGAGGAAATAACTCTGAATTTTTCAATTCACTCCATGGAACTTTAAAACGTCACTTTGAGCTATAAATCCAATTCTGGCTAAAAGACTAATTTAGGCTGAAATTCCAATTAAAGTCGAAAATTGAGTTCTTCACATCACAAACTCCGCGGAAATTTAAAAGCCCACGATACCTTGGCATTTTGAAGAAAAAATTGATTTCCTCATTTCACAAAGGTTTGGAGATATTTTAAACTGAATTGTTTTAAAACAATTTTTAAAAATTCACAATGCCTTTGTATTACTTAAAACTCTATACAAGTTAAAAAATAAAAAAAATTAGTTATATAAAAATTTTAACAGCTTCCTCTTCATCTGGAAAAAATCTCAATGTTGGATGTTCAAGCAACAAATGAAAGGAAGGCTGATTCTAAAAAGATGTCATATGTCTATGTACAGCAAATGTGACCCGAATTAGAAGGGTTTAAAACTCATAGGCGGACAGACAGAATTTACCGTTTATTTAGATAGATTTTGATAAAGTACGCCACAAAAACTGATAGAATTGCTAGGTAACCTTGGCATTTTGGTAAGGATACTAGAACATCAGGATGTGCGTTGTAGTGCATTGGATATTGGCTCGGAACGAGAAATCAGAGAGCCGAGTTCGAATTCCATTTGAATTCATTGCATTCACTTACGCGCAAATACCCTTGGGAAATATCTCTTCCTTCCAGTTATGGGTTAAATAACAAGACAGATTGGGTTCTATAGCCTTGGTGGGCAACCAGTCTACCGTAGAAAGCAATGGCAACCTACTGCGGGATAATCTTCTGCCCAGTCAGTCATGTCTTTTTCGAGACATGATCGCCCAAGCGTGTATCGCGTATGGTACTTAACTGACTGACTAGAACATCCCAAATTTTTTGGTAAGGATACTAGAACAACCCAAATAATTATACCGAGAGAAAGCCGAAGTAACGAAATACACAAAAACTGAAAAGGTAGTAAATCAAGGGCGTGTCTTCTCACCGGATGTATTCAACCTTTCAATTTGCTTATCATAAATTAGCTGGGGATCACATTATCAGTGGACACGGTCTCAGCAGCACGAGATATGCAGATATGTGCTAATTGTAGACAGAAATAAAACTACAGGACCTCCTAGAAAATGTTGTAATGGAAAGCGAGAAGAAAAGACTATCAATTGTAAGAAGACAAAATGTATAATCGTCAGCAATATATAGCAGTGAGTGCTAAGCAATTTCCACGCAGATGAAGAAGAGACTTAAGGCAACAGTTGTGATGCTTAGAATCTTATGGACTGACCCTCTGAGCAACGAGGAAGTTTTAACGTAAATGGAAAAAAAAAACGGATACTTATACTTAGAATCAGAAAGAGACAGTTTAAACTTCTAGGACACAAAATGATGAAAGAAGGTTTAGAAAATTTAATACTTACAGGACAGATTGAAGGAAAGAAAGAAAGAAAGAAAGAAAGAAGAAAACATCGCATAATCGACCGGGCAAGCTTGAGTAAATGGAGGGCAGTAAAAAAATAAAAAACAAATTATAAATTACTTTCTGGGGCTTGTATCATCATCAAAGAAACTTTTATAGACAGTCTTAACAAACAAAGCTTATTCAACCAAGTTTTAATTAGCAATTTATAAGATGTTACAGATATCTTTGTCTCTCCTTCATATTTCTCATGTAATTTATTATATATATAATTAATTGACGCTAATTAATTAATGCCTTACATTAACTTACGCACAAATACCATTGGGAAAGGTATTAATCCGTTTTTTCCTCCAGTTATGGGTTAAATAATAGGACAGATTGGGTTCTATAGCCTTGGCTGGCAACCAGTCTACCGCAGAAAGTAATGGCAACCTATTGCGGAATAATCTTCTACTCAGTCAGTCATGTCACTTTCGAGATATGTTCGCCCAAAGCGGGTATCACGTATGGTACTTAAGTACTGACTGAATTGACACGTGGTGATATTCTTCTAGGTGACGTTTCATATCAAGATGTTGGCGATCATGACTCTTCACAGTTTCTTTCTTCACTCTTATTTCTTATTCTTTATTGATCTTAGCAATGTTTTTTCTTTTTTACCATCACTCCTACCCCCTGTTAGGCCATCTTTTCTTCTTGTTCTTGTTCTTCTTCTTTATATTTTCTCTTGTTTTTTGTTGTATATACATTTCCTTGCGGGTCCCAACCAGAAACCTAATGTCAGAAATAGCTTCATGATATTTTCCATTGATCCTTTTTGTAAAACTAAAGCCAAAAACAAATCAAGGACAACTAAGATCACACACATTTTGCATATATAAAGCTGTTCATAATGTATTAGCTGTACTTGTGAGTTTCTGTGTTTTTCTTTAAAGCACAGACTACCAGGAATCTCTTTTTAAAGTGTATCGGAATGTTTTTCAATCAATCGGAGGACCCTAACTACAACTGGAATTATAGATGTCAAGATGTCCCACATTTTTTAGAGTTCCACTTCAAGATCCTTGTATTTTGATAGTATTTTTGGAGATTTTCAAAAATACATTACGAGTTTCAGTCTTACCAGCTGTGCGTTTGGGATCATTGTCTCATGCCAGGTTTCTGATGTAAAGGTTATGTTCTTCCCGAATTGTGTGACGGAGTTCACTGTTCTTTCGATAATATAAATAACTACTGGACCCATGGATAAAAAACATCAGCACCGTAAGATATTACTCCTGCTTTAGGCTCAAGTTCCAGTTCATAATTAACAAATTTCATCTACACGAGAACTGGCTTCACCGAAAGCATGAAATCGAATATTCACTTATTCAAATCGTTCACGAAAAATCAAGTTAGAAAAATTAAAGGAAGATATCTATATAGTGTTTTCTTTTTGATTATGCATCTCAAACATATCTATCTATCTATCTATCTATCTATCTATCTATCTGACCGTAGAAGTTGTGGAGATCCCTGATCGCCCACGTCCTAAAGAAACACATAATGTAGAATAACAGTTAAAAATCCAATCTATCTATCTATCTATCTATCTATCTATCTATCTATCTATCTATCTCAATCATATATAATATTTAGCTGTCTTGGCTCGGAAATTGTGGAGATCCCCTATCACCCATGTTTTAAAGGAACACGGCATTAAAAAAAACATTCTACGAAGTTTTTGATCTATCTATCTATCTATCTATCTATCTATCTATCTATCTAAATCAATCATATATCATATTTAGCTGTCTTGGCTCGGAAATTGTGGAGATCCCCTATCACCCATGTTTTAAAGGAACACGACATTCAAAAGAACATTCTACGAAGTCTTCGATCTATCTATCTATCTATCTATCTATCTATCTATCTATCTCAATCATATATCATATTTAGCTGTCTTGGCTCGGAAGTTGTGGAGATCCCCTATCACCCATGTTTTTAAGGAACACGACATTCAAAAGAACATTCTACGAAGTCTTTGATCTATCTATCTATCTATCTATCTATCTATCTATCTATCTATCTATCTATCTATCTATCTACGAGTACGGGTGCATTGAATATGTATAACTAAAAGTGAGACAATTTGAGCATTTATATTTCTCTCGTTTTTGCTAGACTGTTTTATATCGACTTGAATTGAAGCTGATAGACATTGGAGAAAGCAGATCAAGGTTATTGGAACGTTCTGGCACTCCTGTTATTAACTACAAAGATTTTGCCACTTCTTATAAAACACGGAACATCCTAAAATCACCGAAATCTCTCCAATCGCTTGTTCTATTAAGAATATTGTCACTCAGATTACAGCTTCTGTAAAGACATAGCAACTATTATTAGCATTGGTATCATCAATATCGGCGTCAAAGATTTCTACAGTAAACACTCCTACATAAGCTATACAGGTTTTCACCTAAACTGAAAACTTTACCATTTAGATAAATATCGTTCTCTATTTCTCACTTTAAGCCCCTTCTTCTTCTTCTTCTTCTTCTTCTAAATTTTTCTCTTTTTCAGCATAATCTTTTTGCTTCTATTCTTATTCTTTCTTGCTTCTTCCTTTTAATTCTTTTATTTGTACATAATTATTTCTTTTCGATTTTTCCCATTTCAATTCCTTCTTGTTTTTTATCCTCTCTTTCTTTTTTCTCTCTACTCTTTTAACTCTCTTCCCTTTCTTTTAACTCTCTCCTTTTTAAATTCTCATCTCTTTCCTTTAGGAATACCATTTTTGTCTTGTAACAGTCTTCCAATCTTCTTTTTCTCTACCCTCTTTTGTTCTAGTCTTGACATATTTCTTGTCTTTTTTCTTTTTATTATTTTCAATATTCCTTTATCATCTTTTCATCCCTTTTCCCCTTTTTTCTTTATCTTCTCCCCAATATTCATCCATTTCCCTTATTATCCCCATTGTCTCTTCTTTATATCTATATATTTCTGTTAATCCTTTCCTTCATTAAATCTTTTACTCATTAGCTTTCCTTTTTAATAATTTTATGGCTAATAAAGCCGCAAAGTAGAGCAACTCAGCCTAACCAGATTAATCGTCATTATATGTGTCGTAACGTAATGAAAGTTCACACTCCTTACTGTCTGTCGGAGAGCTGGTCAGAGCAAGGTGATTTCAGATCGTACTGCGTACTGTGCACAGAAACATCATACACCTATGCCAATGAATCCATACTTCTTGAGGTGACAAACCGCCATTCCGAGGAGAGATGATTGATGAAAGAAACTGTAAGGCAAATGTTGCGTGCTTAGTATGTTTCATCTGCCTCTTCTTTACCAAAACTTATTCTCGTCAAATCTTTTACTTTGTCAGCAACGTCACTTCGTTTTTGTTTTCTCGACACTTGTCCTTTTTAATAGCGTGAGTAAGAAGGATAACATTTTTAAAAATTTGAGGGAAGTCAGCACATTTAAAGAGAGTGCTTGGCCATTTAAGAAGTTTGCACGAATTCACATCTTGCTTTGAATATTTCATCTCTACTTTAGACCTTATCATTATGAACAGTTTAGAAACTGTTCATAATAATAATTTTTTATTGGTGACAACAGAATTGTACAATTTCAAATCTAGAAAATTATAAAGATTTACTACCGGCAAAAATCGTTGAGTTTTTGCTGTCGAATCTACAATAAGATGTTATTAAGAGAAATTGTGTATCTTTTAAGCATCATTTTATCCACCCCTCCGTCAGGCGATAAACCCACTAAGAGGCAAAGGGTTACTAAGCAGAAAGAACAGTAAAGTGAAGAAAACAAATAACACGTTTCTGAGCAAAAAGAACAATAAAAAAGAACAGGATGGATGGAGACAAATGATGAAAGATTGACTTTGCATTTAATTTTTGTTGTTTGTGCTGACAGGAAAGTAATAAACTTTAAGAAAAATTTACATGAAAAAAGAAACTATTAGAACATAACTTGCGATTACTAAAGAGGAACATTTTTTAGAACAATTGCTATGAAAATATTTATAGAAAATGTGTGGTGCAGTGGATATTGGATCGGAACGAGAAATCGAAGAGCCGAGTTCGAATTTCAGTTGAATTCGTTTCATTCACTTGCGCAGAAATACCCTCGGAAAAATTATTAACCTGTCTCTTCTCTCCCCAGCTATGCGTTAAATAGCCGAACAGATTGGATTATAAAGCCTTGAATGGCAACCAGTCTACCGCAAAAAGTAATGGCAACCTGTAGCCGGAACATCTTCTGATCCATCAGTCATGTTTCAGACAAGACATGATCCCCAAGCGTGTATCCCGTATGACACTTAACAGACAGGGAACTACATTACAGCGGTAAAAAATGTCATTAAAGTCGAGGTGCCAGGTCAGAACAATTATATTTGATATTCTTTAGATTTTGTCAAGAATCTCGAAATTCTGAACAAAATCAACGGAAATAAATAAAACATAGGAGTAGTTATTCAGGAGGCAAGAAGAAAAGACTGTAACAATGTGACAACATAGGACTGATCATCAATTGTAAGAATTTGAAATGTATAATGGGAAACAAAATGTACATTCCAAGTTGTTAGTTTATAAAAAATATGTGATAAAACACAGCTCTCTGTCTGTTTTCACTATCTACGAAAAAAAAAATGAGAAAAAAGAAAAAAGAAACACAGTGAGGTATTCGGACGGAATCTCTTTGATAAGCTTTGTTTCTGCGTCTGATTTTGGAAACAGTTCAGTATAATAAAAAAATAATTTTCTTTAAAAAAGGGACCGAGAAAAAAATTCTTCAACCAATCAGATGAACAGAAATTGAAATCTACGATAATTTGAAAAGTTTACTTGGAGAGCCTATTGGTTTGAATACAAGGAAGAGGGTATTAGATACTGCAATAACACGTGGTCAAATGACATTCAAAAATTTAATTTAAAAAATTGGACATATGAAACAAACCTACCAAGAATTCTTCGATGATAAAAGACAATTCGTTTGCTGCTAACATAATTTTTCAAAACTGCTACAAGTTTACCACAAACAACATTTATTTGCCGCTCCCTCCATCTAGAATTTCACGATGGTGCAATGGATAGCGACTTGGAATGAGAGATCAGAGAGCTGGGCTCAAATTCCAGTCGGCTTCGTTATATTGACTTAGCCGTAAATACTCTTGGAAAAGGTATAGATTCATCTCCTCTTTCAACTGTGGGTTATATAATAAGACGTGTATCTGAAAAAATGTTATTATCCTCAGAAATGTTAATGTAATATTTACTATCCACCAAAAAAAATTGTTCTTACAATTTAAAATAATTCACAAATTCTTTATACGCCATAAAAATAATCAATTAATTAATCTGAATTATAACAAATTTGACTTTTAGTTTGAAATATTTTTTCACGGGAGTTGGTGTTCTTCTGAGGTGATTTATGATGTTTGCACCAAAGAAATTTTAGAAAATTACCAATAAATTTTAAGTTTGCTATAGTTATCGTTCTAATTTTCTGAAAGCTTCGTATATAAAAGTTCGTATTTACAAAATCGTCACGTTTAACACACAAAAAAATTCAAATTTAAAAAAAATACTGTGGGTCGCTAAATTGTAGCAAGGTTTTTTGTTTATGATTAGTAAATATTGTTATGAATTTAAAAAATCACCTAGCTGCTATAAATTAATACAAATCTTTAAAAAATTGAAAACTTCTATAATATTAAAAAATAAAAAAAAATGAAAATAATTCTCATTATTCATTGATTTTTTGTTGGTCTTAATTCACTTGTGTTTTTAATATATCTTATTCAAAAAAGCAATTGGAAGCTTTTTTAATTAGATAATGTCTTAGTTTTATTGTATTTTTTATTTTACGATTCGGAGCAGTTTTCTCCAACTGAGTGTCTTAGTTTACAAAAAATTGATGATAAATTCTCCAAGGACTTGTGTCATTTTTCCTACACTTTCCATCATGTGTTAATACCCTGACCATATAGTTGAATTTCAGCACTTGTTTAATTTTGAATTTGTTTTTGCCTAAATTATAGAGATTATCATTGACTTATGATCACGACTGGCTACAACGACAGGTCGTAAATCAGTCTAGTCGTAAGTTGACCTGAAATTTATTTTGCAATCTTGTTATCATTTTAAGCATTATTGTATTTTTTATAATTTTAAAAAAGACATCCTTGGTAGAATGGCAGTGTTAATTGACCCATTCGAGATTAATAGTTCAGTGTAGTAGTGGAAGCTTTCATAGTTAGCTAAATTTTCTCAATAACGCGTATTTTTGAAATAATCTTTTTCAATCAAGAGAATTGTGTTGCGTTGACAGATTTGTTAAATAAACGATTTTACAGATTTTTTCTGATAATAAAATAAATCTTTATGATCAATTTAAGTTTGGTTTAAAACACATAAATGTATTTTGTTTATTTAAAGTTTTAAATTGAATCTATTAGTCTAAAATTAAAACTAAAATGAAAGCTTCAAGAGATTTTTTTATTTCTGAAGTTGCATTTTTTGAGGTATCTACGAAAAATCATAACCAAGTAACATTTTTACGTTTTTATTCACCTATCGGCCTTACCGACCTTTTGTAACAACAAGCTTTAATGAGTACAATAATATTCTCATTAACGAAAGAGATAGAAGTCGAAGCTTGAGCTGAAAATCAAAACCAAAGTTGGCAGAAAATAATGTCATCGTTATTTGGATTGTAAGTATTATAGAATTATAGAATCTAAATAACGATGACATAGCGTATGAATGAATGACGGGTTGTATTATATTGAACTGAATTGTTCTATTTACCAAGTCTACTATTTTGTCAACATAAGAACACATGAAAAACTAACGGCTACTGTGATATGAAAAAGAATTGAAAAGGTACAATAATTTTAGAACCATCTGAAGTCAGTAATTGCGTTGAAAATCTTTGGACAATAAATCGATACAGCAATCGATCACTAGAAAGCAACTTCAATTCAGTTAACTAGGATTCGGAATGAGAAATCGGACAGCCGAATTTGAAGTCCAAATCAATTCGGTTCATTCACTTCGGCACAAATACCACCGGGAAAGGTATTAAGCCATCTCTTCTCTCTCCCGCAAAGGTTTGAATACTAAGATTGGGTTCTATAGCCTTGGTCGGCAACCAGTCTATTACAGAAAGTAATGGCGACCTACTGCGTGAAAATCTGTCTAGTCATAGATCGAAAGAGAAACGATCACCCAAGCATGTATCACGTATGGCAATTAACTGATTGACTGAATAGTTCGACGCATTTTATCACATTAAAATTAGTTCGTATCACATTCACGTAGGGTGAGGAATAATTTTCCGGTGGGGTATAAGGCTCCACTACCTCATTCTTTGCTTTGCCCATTGACCTACATTATGTCCTGCAAGTCCTGTTTCCAAGTCACTCTTCGCAACTATAAAAGTTATTTTAGCGAGGGTACTCGTTTAAATAGACACCTTTGTTTGTTTGATTTTATTTTTCAAACAGTGAATTTGATATTTACAGGCCTCAACCATCAGAAGTCTTATTAAAAAGCTTCAAGGCCGAAATTATCTGCGTAGTTAAATGTTGGCTTTTAGGATAAAGAGAATGCACTCTCGATCTAGTACATTTTTAATCGTAGGGTAGAATGCCTTGATATGACATCTAGTGGAAGGAAAACTCTTAATTCAAGAACAAGTTGAGGAAGAATGTTAGCCACACGATTCTTTAGTCGTAGACGTACCACTGCTATTATGGTTGAAATACATCACCTGAACGGGACACAGGATTCGGGACGTGACATGAGGTTATGTTTATCGTTGACTTCATTAACGCTTGATATTAATGATATAATGAATATTCCTAATTTCTAATTTGTTATCCAAACTTTCACACACACACACACACACACACACACACACACACACACACACACACACACACACACACACACACACACACTTGACCTGTTGTGACCCAGAAAACTTCTTGGTCAGGTTAAGTGCTTTTTTCGCATCCCATCGTTGTTAGATATTTCTAACAAAGTTTAGCATATACATTTAATAAGCATCCTGTAAGGATCAAGAAAATTGTTTGCATGAGGAGCGCAATAATTAGCTTCTTGGCAGGTGATATCTCTCTATCTCCGGACGTAGATGCCAACAACAAAGCGACAACCCGAAAAAGAAAAAAAAAATGTGTGGGAGTGTTAACAATATAGAAAGTCTAGAATTTTTGGCTAAAGAGACATAAAACAGTTGGCTAACGACTATCGACGGCTCCTTCGTATGTCCAGTCTCCCTTCGGATGCCCTATTACTCCACACAAGCATCATCGATGAAGAATAAATATATAAGATTATATTTTCATATATTTGTTTTTTCCGTTGTTTGTACAGATCGAGCTGCATTATGTAACATACATATCTATGTAAATCTCTTGTATATGTAATTTTATAAAAGTCTATCTATCTATCTATCTATCTATCTATCTATCTATCTATCTATCTATCTTCCTCTATCTCTATCTCCCTCTCTGTCTATCTATCTCGACACGCATACAAGCTATTTTGATTATTTCTGTTCATTTGATCCGTTGAAAGAAACATCTTCTTGTCAGATTAACAAACTTCATGAAAGATTATTTATATTTGTGGTTTCTTGTGGCGAAAATGAGCTTTGATTTATAAATACTGAACAATTTCACTATCAAATTATTTCAAGACATGCAAAAAAAAAAAAGAAAAAATATTCACACACTTCATTGAGGACAGAAAAAATTGGAGACCAACACAACGACATACACAGTCGCACACTACCGCTCTAACTATGACACTTATACACAATCATGCATACAGATATAATCAGCTGCAAAAAGCATTCACATAAACACACACGGAAAATCTCACAAAGGCACAGAAAATAGCAGAAGGGACACCTAATTTATGTTACGGTCTTTTTTTCTTAATAAAAGTAACGAAAACTCTGAGTAGAAAAATGATTCGCTGTCACCCTGGCAAAATGTTCTATTGTTCTTGAGGGGGGGGAGTCCAGGCGTTTCCTGATGTTTGCAGTGAATTTCGAGATGTCATAAAAATCCATATTTATGTCAAATTTCGTCTTGCTTAAGTTTGACAGATTAACAGGATAGCAGTTTTACATATTACTATTCTCATAGAGGCAAATGATATTTCGTTTTATATACTCAATGAAATGTGTTTGTTGCAAAATCTATCTATCTTACTCTGTTCATTATATATCTTTCTTTCTTTCTTTCTTACCTATCATTTCATTTATTTTTTACTACCTTTAAAAATAGCTTGTTAATTTGAACGCATCCAAATCGTAACTGTTCTCTTTGTATCACCTTACAGAACCTTTTTGCCTTTCATCAACATATCGGATGCTAATTTCCAGTATAACTCTTGGAGTAATGGATAACGAATCGGACTTCTCGAACGAGTTCGAATTCCAGTCGAATTCATTTGATTCACTTACGTACTAAGAGAAAGGTATGAAACCTTCTCTTCTTCCCCAGCTATGGGTAAATAGCAGAACAGACTGGGTTCCATAGCCTTGGTTGGAAACTAGTCTACCGCAGAAAGAAATCTTCACACCACATGCAGTGGGAGACCGCTTGTAGAGCCTAAAAGTTCCATGAAACTTCTAGGGAAGAATCTGATTCAAGCCACCCACGGTGAATGCCACCGCAAGTACAAAGCGGCTTCTCCGTCTAATGTTTTCTTAATTTCCTAATTTCGTTTAATGTATTAGAACGATTATATCGAACCAATTGCTCGGGCTGTTAGTTCACTCTTTTGAGCTTGAGAATTTTTATTACCAGATTATATCTTGAATATTTATGGCTACCATTCATCTGTGCATCGAATACTTCTGCCCCATCTGCTGAAGTAGACAGCATTGTTTATATCATTATTTTCTATTTGAGTGGCATGTGCTATCCATTTTAGCTATTGCTGCTGTTGAGACTCCTCAGGTGATTTGTTTTCTGTTATCTAATACAATTCTTTGTGAATTGGTAGCCTCAGTTTACAATGTTCGAAGAAGTGTGTTTTTCGCTAAAACTCAAATGCTCCTCTCTTAGAAAACGATTATATTCAGCAGGCATTTTACATATTTCTGACTGGGTTTAGTATCTTGATGAAGGTCAATGTATGACGATGCTTTTGAAGCGTTGGGTTAAGTGGATTGATGAGGTAAAAGATTATTCTGAAAAATAAACATTTGCTGTATAAATAAAATGCTTTTTTTCATGGTTAATCTGCTATTAATCTAGATTAATGATAACCGTACGTATATGCAATAATCTATCGCCTTATTTATATTTTTCACAGATGAAACTCTTAATACCTCGTCGACTAAACTCACAATATTTAGGAAAATGATGTTTTACGCGAAATCACATCTTTGTTTTTAAAACGTAAACTATGAATGCATAAACTAATGGAAATCTCTCTTCCCTTGAAAGAAGAAAGAAAAGAAGAGGAAAAATGAAAAGAAAGAAAGAAAAAAGTGAAGTAAAAGACGAGCTATATTGGCGTAAATAAGTTAAGTGCCATTTACGCAGACAGTCGCAAATAAATTGTACATGAGTTGAGTTGGAATAAATCAGTTGTAAAGAAAGTGTTACCTTTCAGCTTCCGTCGCAGAACTACTAACGCTCATTTATGATTCTACCGGTGGGATTATGATTTCATCTCAACTATTCCCAAACCGTATAAATATTTCTGCAAATGAATCCCCCTAGATTTTTAATGCGAGAAACACTTTTTCAAATAATGTTTACTTCGGATATTTATCTATAAATGGTACTTTTTATCATTGTGTGCATCGGCGAGAATGCGACTGTGTATATACAGCCACTCGCGTCTTTTTGCTAATGTACATTTTTTTCTATTCATTTGTTAATCGCGGCATGTGTAATTGTATTTGCGGGTATGTGTGCATAGAGACACTGCACAAAATACAATGACAAATCTGTAGAATATTTTAAAGGCAGTTCGCATGAACATTAATTGGATATTTTATAATAAATGAAAAGGAAAAAAATTATATTGGAAAGTTTTACTTATTGAAATTAAGCTTGAAAATGAATCAGAAAAGCCGATCTGAACTTGGGAAATAAAATTCAACGGGGCGTTCTTTTAACTTGACGGAGAGAAAAAACGGAAGCTGCATTCAAAATGATTGCAGCTGCATCTTATTGGCGAGGTAAAACATTCACATGATTACAAGCAGCTCATTTACAATATCATCGGTAGAAATTATGAAAGAAATGGGTGAAAACAGTCATTATGCAAATGGGCACATATACAGTGATAGTGTATTATAAAGGGGTCAGCATAAATGCACCCCATATATTTTTTCTTTTCAAGACGTAGGCGATCATAGACCCCCACTTACCCCTATCCTTGTCACTCTTAACACTTTTCCTCTCAGTATCTCTCCCAAACCCTTCTCCGATATCCACTTGCTCAAGACTATCAAATATATCTCGCTTTGTTTTTTCTGATTTATCTTTCCTTCTTTCCGTCCCGTGAGTATTAGATTCTCCAAGCGCCCCTTCCTCATTACGTGTCCCAGAAACTTCAGCTGACTCTTCTTGATGCTAAGTATGTTTCCTTTTTGTTTGTATCGTCTCCAAAACATTGTCGTTGCTCACATGTTCGGTCCATGGCATCCATAGCATCCTACTGTGCATTTATCGGCTTCCCTTGTCAATTTTCTTACCACTGACTTTACACGTTTCCGTTTTAACATTTCTTATCGCTGGCTTTTACTTGTTTTCGTTTCCATTTTACTTATCGCTAGCTTTACCATTCTCTATTTGATCTTTCTCATTCACTTAATTCTATTTACTACTGGATTTTCTCATCAATGCTTATACTCATTTCCATTTCGACTTTTCTTGTCATTTGGTTTTACTGGTTTCTATTTCTCATCTCTTGTTTTTCTCTCGTATTGCTTTACGCCTGTATTTGGTTCTGCACGGATAAAGAACTCAATATTTTTAAGAGTAAAAAAAAATATTAAAATGAATCAACTACTTTTCAATTGTTTAAAATTTAACTAGAGTATCTTTCAGAAGTCAGTATGCAAGCTGTAATTTGAAAATCAGTCAGTCAGTTAAGTGCCATACGTGAAACACGCTTAGGCGATCATGTCTCGTAAGAGACATGACTGACTGGGCAGAGGATTATCCCGCAGTAGGTTGCCATTGCTTTCTGCGGTAGAGTGGTTGCCAGCCAAGACTACAGAACCCAACCTGTCCTGCTATTTAACCCATAACTGGAGGGAAGAGACAGATTAATACCTTTCCCAAGGGTATTTGTGCATAAGTGAATGCAATGGATTCAGCTAGAATTCGAACTCGACTCCCCGATTTCTTGTTCCGAGTCGATATCCACTGTACCACTGTACAGCCGGAAAATCAATAAAATGTTTTAATAGTCATAAAATAATTACAGTGCTATTCATTATATATTATTGTTAAAACCAAGGCTATAGAGTCTAATCTACCTTGCTATTTAGCTTATAGCTGAAAGGAAAGAAGACGGATTCATGTCATTCCCAAAAGTATTTGCGTGCAAGTGAATGCAACGAATTCAACGAATTCAACTGGAAATTACAGTAGTATCCCGAGTAATTTCAAAATTTGATCCCCATAAGGCGAGCGGTGGTGATGGAATCCCGGTGATAGCCCTTAAGAGGTGTACTCCTGAATTCTCTCCTGTCCTCTCTAAACTGTATAACTATTGCCTTTCTGCTTCCTGTTTTCCTGCATGCCGGAAGTTCTCTTCAGTCGTTCCTGTATTTAAGAACTGTGGTGAACCCTCGGACCCATCCAACTATCGCCCTATCAGTCTTCTACCAATTTTCAGGAAAGTGTTCGAGGCCATAATTAATGCTGAAATAGTTCAACATCTTACTGCCCACAAACTCTACTCTGACAGGCAGTATGGCTTCCGCTTTGCCATGTCCACGGCCGACATGCTAACAACCGTTACGGAGTACATGCTCCAGGCCCTTGATGAGTCAGGCAAGGCTCGTGCTGTTGCTCTGGACATCTTTAAGGCTTTTGACAGGGTTTGGCACTCTGGCCTTCTATGCAAGCTACGGAGTTACGGTATTACCGGACGCTTGCTTGATCTAATCCAATCTTTTTTAAATAACCGCAAAATGAAGGTCGTTTGGAATGGGCACGCCTCTTCATCCTACAGCACAAATGCTGGTGTCCCACAGGGCTCTATCCTGGGCCAGACGCTCTTCCTTATTTTCATCAATGACCTCCCAGATGAGATCAAGTGCCAAGTAGGCATCTATGCAGATGACACCACAATTTACTCCCGCATCAGTAAGAAAACCGTCGTGGCGGACAAACATAATCTCGCTGCAGACCTTGAACGGGATCTACACTCTGTGGTGAATTGGAGCAAGAAGTGGCTTGTCAATTTCAATGCGTCTAAGACCAAGCTGTTGTCTGTCAATCATCACAGGCAACCTCTCCTGCCTCCCATAAGTATGGACAAAGCGATTCTCCCTGAGAGCAATACACTGCGCCTCTTCGGCCTTACCCTCTCTTCTGATCTCAAATGGAGCCACTACATCGAGTCCATAGCTAAATCCACTGCTAAGAAGGTTGGGTCACTGTATCGGGCCAGGATGTTTTTTCCGCCTGAATCCATCCTGCATATATACAAATCAACCATTCGTCCGTGCATGGAATACTGTTGCCATATATGGCCAGGTGCCCCTGCTGTTCATCTCAGTGTTCTCGACAGGCTCCAAAGGAGAATCAGTAATGTGATAGGTACTGACTTGGCGGCTCGACTACAGCCACTTCCCCACCGACGAAATGTGGCCTCCCTTTGTCTGTTCGATAAATACTTTCATGGCTTCTGCTTGAACGAACTTAAGTCACTGGTACCTCCTCAACAGGTGTTTACTCGTGCAACCAGATGAGCAACTGGGTCCCACCCATTCACAGTTAGGTCAACCAAACGCAGACGACAATTCTACTCCTGCAGTTTCTTCTCTCGCACTTCCCGCCTGTGGAACCCATATTCTTGCTTTCCTGACGGCTACGACCTTCAGGAATTTAAATGCAAGATCAATACTCATCTATTAACCATTTGACTCTGGTTCTTTCTTCACTCTCTTCTAAAGAATCTTTTTACACTTATGTAGCCCCCTGCACATCAGTGGCATTACCGCCTTGCTCCGGGTGATACGATTAAAAAAAAAATTCGAACTCGGTTCTACTAATATCCCATTCCAAGCAGATATATATTTCATTAAAACGCTCATTCTCTAAGATTCTTGTTAAAAAGAGGAAAGAGAACATTCAATTTTTTATATTCTTAAAAATAATTTTCTGTTAAAATGAAGTCTTTTTATGTAAGTAGTAGAAACAAAAACACTTATAAAGATACATCCAATAATCGAGAACGAATATTCTAAAAACCGTCATAACATTTACCATAAATATTCTTAAATCTTGTTCTGCCTTATTGTAAACTAAAAAAAACCCTGAAGAAATGATAAAACTGCTGAACAAAAAAAGTTTAGTTAAATACCATAAGGATGTATATAAAGTAATTCTGTCCATTATTTCCGAGAATCTATGAATACTGCACAACGAACATCCACAACAAAAGAGTGAGATATCCATTGATGCTGTTATTCTTATGCGGAGAAAAATCTTTAATAGGAAGTTATAAATAAAAAATAAAATAATTGCCTGCACTGAGGTTATTAATAAAAGAAAATATTCGATATCATTAGAAATAACTTTATTAGGTGTTAGAAGGAATGTTAATATTTTTTAATTAAATGACCGAAAATAATTTATTCGTTTCGTTTGGCACCGAAAATTTTACCACCCCCACACGCATATATATATATATATATATATATATATATATATATATATACTTAAAATGCATATATAAAAATTTAAGTTATATTAGTTTGTTCATTTATATTATTCATTTCTTTGTTTGTATGTTTTCTTTTCATTTAATTTTCTTTATTTCTTTTGTTTGTATTTGACAATAATTTTATCATGTTTGTGACTTGATTCAGTTTTGGTGTTGCTGTAGGTAGCGTAGAAGTTATTTATTTTTGTTTCTGCATTTGGAAATGATCTCTGATCCTTTATTTAGTTTACCTTTGTTGTGGAAACATAAATATCACTATTTTCTCCTAGAGGCAACGTTTATTTTGATTTGAGGTGTTGCTTTAAGCTGTTGCTGTTTTTATTATTCTCCCTTTAATTTAAAGTGTTTTGATTTGTTTTGTACTGCCATATATATTTCGATAGAATTGTACATTTTGTATATACTTTATTGAAATTTATACATATAATACAGTCGATTATTCTACTCCATTAGCTTCTTTTCTCGCACTTCCCGCCTGTGGAACTCTCTTCCATATTCTTGTTTTCCTGACAGCTACAACCTCCAGGAATTTAAATACAATGTCAATATCCATCTTGACTCCTTGTATATCTTTTCTCCCTACCTTTGCAACTGTCATCACACCTGTATTCCCATCCTTCTCTTTCTCCCTTCTCTGACACCCCCTGTAGCTTGTTCGTCTTTCTTTTTACTCTCCTCCTATCTAGTCTTTTTCTCTGATGTAGCGCCCTGCGCATCAGTGGCGTTACCGCCTTGCTTAGGGTGAAACAATTAATATATATATATATATATATATATATATATATATATATATATATATATAAACTTCATGTCTAGTGGATACCCTTATTTGAGCAGACGTTCCGTTTATTTTAAACGGTATATTTATTTTTGTCTACTGGCCTGAATATTCGAGAAATCTAATTAAAAAAATTTTAGTCTTTCGGCAGGATTTGAAACTTCGTCATCTTTTGCAGGAGAAACCGTCATTAGATGCAACGAGTGAGCCACGAAGAACGTTGCCGATTAAGTAAGGCTGAATTGTGCTTTAAGCGAAATCCTTCTCTCTTTGATTATCGAAATTTTGCTGCTTTTTATCACTTTAAAAGCTATTTTTAGCGGTTAACCATATTTGAGTAGATGCTTCGTTTATTTTAAACAGAATATTTTTTTCGCTTACTGGCCTGAATATTCGAAAAATCTTATGAAAGATTTGCAGTAAAAACCGTCGATTACACCTGCCTTACTTTCGACCAAGTCGGACCCGAAAGACATCATCGTTAAATATATGAATAATGTTATATAAAAGAATATACGTGAATAATAATGAGTAAGCAAATAACAAATCTGTGTTGTGACGCCTTTATCAATGCAATAAGGGATAACTACAAACAATTACAATAAAAGTTATAAAAAGCTAGATAAGCCTTTAAACACTATCAGTTTTATATATGCCATCAATTTTTATAGCAAAAGTTAAGTGGAAAATAAATAGACGCCATTATTCTACTCAGATTACTAACCTAATAGCTGTCCACATTGATTCAAGCTAATATAAAACTGTAAGAGAAATAACGACTTAAACGTTCCACAATGCTTAGGGCACGGAAATTGCGTAAAGAAAGCGTATTGTTAGTCATTTAAAGGTGAAAGGAGCCAGTGTCAAATAGCTTCGAAACTTTGAATTGCATTTTCCCCTGCGAATCGTATAATTCACCGAGGAAGGAAAGGAAACTTTTGCGCCATGTTCAAGTTGACCTATTCTATTAGAAAAATGGCTGCATGGGTTAAGAAGGGAAATTACAATTCCCAATTGCAAGGGAGAATATGTGACACTGTCGAAATCAGCTAAAAATGACAGGACATCACATACGGAAAAGCAACCACCAGAAAGATATTTCTTCAAACAGTTAACATTGAACAGAAAAGCCAATAAGCAATTTATGACGGTGAACAGACCATTGCTTTATTGGCACACTATCATCTTTATGGGTCTAGAGCCAAGAATTTAGCGCAAACCACTTGCTCTCAACTATCAAAATTGGCTCATTTTCAGTTACGTTATGATGAGGAGTTTGGCACACTTGCCATTTTAGGTTTCTGGAGGGGTTTGGCATAGCTCTCTAAAAATATCCTCTCTTCTGGAGGGATTTTTCCAATATTCACTAATGTTTATTTGGATAAAAACGGTCATTTTTTCAAGACTAGTGAAAATCCATGTCACATAGTAAACCTGCGCTCGTCAATATGAAATATGATATTCTTCTCTATGAAGTCTCAAGACTGCATACTACAAGAATAGCACTGGACAAAATTAGCCAGTTGTACCCCATCCACGATATTCAGTTAATCTAGCACCAACCGACTGTTAACCTTATCAGTCACTACATAATATTTTGATGGGGAAAACATCCTCTAATAGAAATCTGATAAAAACGAGCGGAATTTTGCTTAAAATGCATCGAACAGCCTGTGACGAGGAGAAGCCTCACTGTAAATAACGTTTACTATTAAATTAAACAAAATCTAATTTTACTTCTTTTTTTTAAGTTGTGAACAAAAACTATGCATGGCCCAATCTAATATAGGATATACGAAACTGAACCTCGTCGCACAAAAAATAATTCATATCTTTATATTTATATACATAGAGCTATCACATTTTCAAATTGTGATTTTCAAAGTGCCAAAATGTAGCACAAGACTGAACTCACTACTCAGGTTCATAGCTCGACAAGCTCTCTCACCATTACACCAAATCAAGGTGCCCTATATTTTCAAAGAAGAGAGTCAACTTTAGACTCGAAACATGTGTAGCATCACAAATACCATTATAGACACTTAATGTATCATAACATGTATAATAAAAACAACAATAAGTCTACACTTTAGACAAAACGTTCATGGCCTCTCACACTTTTTATTCTATACCAATTTCTCTCATTGGAATAACCCTATTTCTGTTTTTAATATATATATATATATATATATATATATATATATATATATATATAGTCATACAGACCAATTTTGCTTGCTGTATCAGAGCTCATCAGTGCGGCTAGACAATAGATTGCTTCATATATATATATATATATATATATATATATATATATATATATAAATATTATAGTATTCATTAAAAATAATGTTCAAATACATATATAGCTCAGACTCTTTGGACGTTGGCACGAAATACTAAAAAGCAATAGTTGTTTCCAGTTAAAGCGAAACCGTAGACTGAAAGAAAAATGAATGGATGTAAGTCGAGTTTTGATTTCCTGATAAGTTTTTTCGTCGTAAACTGAACTTTGAAGGCTAAATAAGTCCTCTGAGTAAATGGTATCATGGCTGAGACTAAGAACTACAATTATACCTACTTAGAGCCAAACCCGAAGCAAAAACTAAAATAAAAGGGCTGAAAAATACAGACATACAGGCAGATAAACAGACACACACACAAACATCTCGTCTTTTATATATATATATTATCGATTTTCTGCACTATTGTAAGAACTGCAACCTTGAAACTTCTGAATATGGTTTCTTATGTCTTTGTCTATAACCCTATTTTTTCGATTATCGATTTTCGATATTTATCAGTGGTAGCTCAACACAAAACCTAGCTAAGAACACTCGCAGACGCTTATAGTACAACTGTGCAAATTTTCTTTTCAAGAAAATCGGTTCAGCCGTTTCGGAGTCTATAGGTAACGGACACACACACACAGACACACACACACATACACACAGACAAAGTTCCATTTATAAATTTGTTTATATATATATATATGTATATATATATATATATGTATATATATAGGTTTCGATGAATAATTTATTTTATTTAAGAAAGGTTTAAACTGTTTGATGTAGATAGCTTCTAGAATTTTAAGTTTTCGTTTATTATTTTCTTGTCTAAGTATTCATGTATTTTCAACAAGTTAAATAAAATAAATTTCGACATCTCTACTAACATACTCCAATGCTTATAATCGACGGGAGAGATCATAGTTACTATGCTTACCCCCTCTACCCATAGTAGTATCAGTTCGCAGACCAATCCCCTTATGCCACTATACCCTCATGTGACCAAGAACCCACTACCACCAGTTCGTTACCGCCTGCGTCCACCTGCCACGCTAAAAATGGACCTGTCTCAGTGGTTTAATTTTTTCTGTTTAATTCCACTTTGTTAATAATTTAAATGTTCTATGTTCACTATATATTAAATTTTCACTCTTTGATAATGGCTTATGTAAGCCGAAAGCTCAGACCCGATAAAAAAATCAACAATTACTGCGATTTCTTGTCGTCTTTTAATGACAGCACTATCAAGCTAATCAGTTCATACGAAAGGATCTTACACAAAATAAATAGACAGAACTTGTCTATATTATTTAATGAAACCTGTATTAATTAAATAATGCTGCCAAAATACACACACACACACACAATATATATATATATATATACATTTGAACATTATTTTTAATGAATACTCATATTTGAGCGGATGGTCTGCTTTTTCTGTAATTAAACTGTACATTTTAATTATTGTAAACACACTTATTCTATAGTGAATAGACTCTCCCACCTAATTTAAGTAGGAGTAGTAAGAGGAACTGCGTGATACATATTATATCAAGTTACTAACGTTTTGTACGCCCAACCTATTAGAACCGATTTTAGCACAAATACTAGCCTCCACTGCAAAAATAACTCCACAAAAATTATCTACCGGCCTAGATGTTCGAGAAATCTTATTTGTAAAATATCTATCTTCTGGCAAGATTTGAAACTACATACTACCATATACAGAGGAGATTCCAACATTAGATTTTGTATATCTTACCACTCAACCACAGAAGGTACAATTTCTAAACTCAACCAAAATAGTTATTAGCAAGCGTCAACCAAAAACTCTGAAACACATCTTAGCCTCATTCGAACTTAGCCAACACACGATACATGGGTTACAAAATGTAACAAAAAGATGTGGGGTTTGTGATAACATTATAGAAGGAAACACCTACTCTTCTGAAAATCTCACAAAGACATTTACAATAAACAAAAATTAAACTGCAACTCCAAGAATGTGGTACTTGTACACAAGTGAACAAAAATGCAGCAGATCTTATATAGAGATCAGCAAGCACTAAACAACAGAGTTTCCCTTCACAAAAGCAACATCAAATTACCAGACAACAGAAATTTTCTTTGTCTCACAACACCCCTTCTAATGTAATTAATGCAAATTTAAAATTATGCCTTTAGATTCGACAATTATTCTTATCTAAAAATACAAGAAAAA
The DNA here is from genome assembly GCA_037127315.1 of Ascarosepion bandense. Taxonomy (NCBI): domain Eukaryota; kingdom Metazoa; phylum Mollusca; class Cephalopoda; order Sepiida; family Sepiidae; genus Ascarosepion; species Ascarosepion bandense. The sequence continues at coordinate 1,474,426 of JBBBDQ010001711.1, forward strand.
CGCTTCATGAATAAATTTAAACCAGCACTAAATAGATTATAACAATTACGCACACACGGGCACACAACACGCACACAGAATGAGTAGATACACTAGTCGGACACACGAGTATGTATACAAACTAGCAGGTAGTACAAACACAATCTTACACGATATAGAAAGTGTGTGTATATGTGTGTGTAAATAGATGTGTGTGTGTGTCTATGTATATACAAATAAAAAACAAAAAAGCAAAAAAAAAGAAGATAAAACCTTCCTCCGCTCGATATTTAACCAATACAAAATTATTTTATTACCCCTTAAAGCAGAAGAAGATTCCCTCACAAGTACAAGAAAGTGTGAACGACTACCACGCGCAAACAAGACGATAATTGAACACAGAAACTTTAACGAAAATGAATTCCTCTTAATATGTGAAAACAACCACTCTCTGCCTGATGAAGGTCGCGAGAGCAGAAACACGTGAAGCAGAATATAAAAAATAAAATACAATATATTTTGAAAGAACGTTTGTGATTTCTCTTTTATTTAAAATGTACACTTTTCTCTCGTACGAATCACTGTAACATGTCCATTATATATATATATACACACACACACACACACACACACACACACAGAGAGAGAGAGAGAGAGAGAGAGAGAGAGAGAGAGAGAGAGAGAGAGAGAGATTTTACTAAAAGTTATGTCGGTTTATTAAATAATAATAAATAAAAGACAATTATTTATTTTCGGTATTAACTTTACTGAATAACAGACTAGATTTTTCCATTGTGTCCCTCGATTTTTTCAGGCAATTTCATAATTAGATCTTTCTAGAATTTTTATGTTTTTATCTTTTTGAGCAAAGAACTGCTCTCGGTGTCTTTAGCAGACCTAAATAAATGATAATCCGAAAGGGCAATATTTGATGAATTCACTTGATTAATGAAAACTTCCCAGCTAAACAGTAACATTTTTTGCCTGGTCACCAACCAAACAAACAAACAAGCAAAAACCCAGCCATTACCATTCCCCCATACACTCACCGACCCATCATAAACACGCACGCATCTGTACATAGATACACTTCTAAGGGTCAATACATGGACGTATGGGTTTTTGGTTAAATTATTCATCCAGAAAATATGCTAAGCATTTTCTACTTAGCTTTTTCACAAAAGAAACCTGGAAGGAAAACGTTATTTCCTGGCTGTTTGCTCATAGAACTACCACAGAGTTTTATAATAATGATAATTATGTAAAAGGAAACGTTTGCATGGAGAAAACATTTGGTATTCAATGAGTGAACAGTTAGTTTTAATGTCGGCTGAAATTAATAAAGTATTTGTCTTAAAAGAGTTTTTCAAGAAAAAAAAAACAATTACAAAAAAATAAATTTCACCTCTTTCCTGTTATTGGTATTTCTAGAATCGATCAAAATTTTCTACCTAAACTTTTGTTTAAAATGTCACTGTTTTGATTTTACCAATATTTTTTCTTCGATTTACAAGTGCTACGCATTTCAGTTGTTTTTGTTGTTGGAAGTCTTCAAGTTATGTGATTTTTTATTTTTTGGTAAAGTTCTTTGTAATCAGACAACGCCATTCACAAAGGTCTTGTGAAGGATTGTAATCTCTAAGACATGACGAATTCATTCGCTTGAAGCCATTTTAAAACATTTTTAATCATTCATCCGAGAAAACGTATACTAATGGTTTAAACATTTCTGAATAAATTGAACGCTACGTTTGACACCTATATAAGAGCTGGGATCTGACTCGAGTTAAAATGTAACCCAGAGATCTTGAGTAAATGGATGGCAGAACCTGGTTTAGAAGAGATAACAAAAATACAAAGTTTATTAAGAACTGCAAAGGCAGTAAATTGTAGTGTGCCATGATCTCCAATACCCTAAAGAGACACAGCACATCTAATAATAATAATAATAATAATAATAATAATACACAGACAGGAAAATTGAAGCAAATAGACCGGACATTATTGCCAAAAACCGAAAAGAAAAACTTGCCTACTAATTGTAACATGGCAACCAAGGGTTTTGAAAATTTTTTAAAGTATAAACATCTGGAAATTAAAATGAAAAAAGAAATGTGGAAGTCGAAAACAAGAACAGTACTAGTCATAGTAGGTGCACTTGGAATGATGAAAAAGAGGAACAAAACAACACATTGTAAGAAACTCAGGAAACCCCAGCTTAATACAGCCCATATACTAAGAAGGACTTTGTCTATGTAACGCTAGTGATGTTAACAGATCTAAAAAAAAAAAAAAATGAAATGTAGCCATAACACACACACCACAACCTGTCAGAAATCTTTCCACAGACTTAGAAGGTAGTGTGACCATAGAAGAAATCAAAATATGACGTAAATGGCAATAATAATAATAATTAGTACTTATTTTTTAAGGTGTTGGGCAAAAGAATCCCTAGCGGAATATATCCTATGTTCAATCTTATTATCATCTATTCTGAATTTGTTATAACTGATTTATACATCGAGGTATTTGAAGTGTAGAATTCAATAATTCCGCATTCTGAATCTTTACAATAAATTCAGATTGTTTGCCATTACTGTTCACATTCTAATTCCCAATCATAAGTTTCTATTTTGGAAAGGTTTATATTTAGTCTTACATTTGTTAAATTTTAAACTTACATTATCAATCCACTACGAGTACATCCATATGTAAAGGTCCAGTTTATAACAATGATGGTCGTTTGCCCCCAATATCGGCTTCACCGAAACGGTTAAATCAGCTCTTCACTTCGTCAAATTGTTCACTTCAATGAAATATTCAAAAGTAGGAAATTGAAGAAAGATAAATATATATTAATGATTCATTTTTAAAAATATGCATAACTTAGAAATTGCACTTGTTTACCTACGATAATGAATGATTGACAAGTTAAGACAATTATTTAATGTTAAAATCAAACCAGGAAATTGTCTTTTTCAGAACAGTGCAAATAAAATCTATATAAAATTCTCTGATTTCTACTGGTCTGTCCGTTTGTCACACACTCTAAAATAGCCATACATTGACCGATCGAAACCAAATTACTGGAAGATGTGCAAACAGGTAAGGGGCACAAAGTACAATTGATTTTATTGGGGGCGTAGCTTAGTACAATAAATTTTCATTATATTTGGGTAGAAATTACAAGTTTTATTACTTAACACTCAAAATACTTCCACTATTTTAAAAATTTAATGATTAAAATAAACAATGATTAAAATAACAAATACTTATTTAATAAAAAAAGCAATATTGTTTTGTGCATATCTTACTTTTAAGTTTTTATATTTACAAAAATCCATTTCCCAGTTCGTTCTGCGTTTGCGAGAACTATACAAAATCACAAGGTAACACGCTTCAAAAGATTGGAATTTGTCACCAGAAAGACATATTTACGCATAACCTGTTGTATGTTGCATGCTCAGGAGGAAGAAACTCTAAGAATTTATGCTCTGCTATTAAAAAGGAAAAAATCTTTAAGATATTGTTTAACATGAAGTCCTATAAAATAAAATAAATTATTAAACCGCGAAGTAGAGTTTTTTGTCAGGATATTTTTCTAAATAAATCAGCTTATTAAAATTTCATCAATTGGTTTGAAAAATTGAACGAAACGTAGAGATTGTAAATTTCGACAAAAATGTTAGAAAAAACTTCAAAAATACTATATATTATAAGAATTTCATTACATGTCAGCATGTTGCAAAAAGTTCTTGTAAAAATTAAAACTATTGAAATATAAATATAAAAATATAAAAATAAGAGGTTTTTAGATATCTAATTTTTACGCATGTATTTTGGATAATAGGAAGATTTAAATGGATTTGTTTCTGACATTTTTTTCACTAGCTTTTAAATATCTCCAGAATAAAACCAAATTATTAAGTGACGTTATTAAATGATCAGAGATTAATTCATAGAAAAAAGTTTTTCATGATTGTAAATAAATATTTTTAAAATATTTAGATTGTGACGAAATGGCATTTAAATTCAGTGTGACAATACTATCTAGGCTGCAATAGAGATAGTCTCGCCAACACCGTCAGTTGCTACAAAAAATGCATAATTTCAAAAAACATAATTTAGATATAAAATCTGATTTATCCGTAAAATGAACTGTTTTTGAAGATTCGATTTAGCGGGTTTTGGTGAATTCAATCAGTTTTCCAGCAAATAAAACTAGTTGTGATGATTATATACCCATATGAAAGCACCTTTATACGTATAAGTTAACTCTTACACTTCTACGTCTATGTGCTATGTCCCTTCAGGACTTGTCGATCATGGTTCTTCCCAATTTTCTATCTTTTGTAGATTTTAATTTACAGCCATTCATACTAGCTCGTTATGTAGGTGATGTGCTGTTTTCCGCTTCACGTAACGCCTTTAATATGTCCCCTGAGTGTAAACTTTTCTAAAACTTCTTTTCCCATTATGAGGCATAGAACTTTCAACTGTTTCTTTTTGATGTAAAGTATAAGAGTCCTTTTTGCTTCTATCTTTGCCAAAACTTCATCGTTGCTCACATGTTCAATCCATGATATTTTCAGCTTCCTTCTGTAGAGCCAAGATTTCGATTGTGCAGCATTCACTGTCACACAGGAAGACTGATATTACACAAAAATTCAGTAGCATATTCTTTGTTTCTAAAAGATCTTCAGATTTCAGTGTCTCAGTTTCTATCTTTTGTTAAATCGCTTCCTATATATTTACATTTTTGTACTCGATTTTTTATATTAACTAAAACATAGGTGCATCAATACAGTAGACAATCCTTCATCAAATTTCAAGATAATACAAAATAATAAAAGAAGCAGGTATTTCTGTAATATAGTTAAAATCGACTGTTACATGAAAATATGTTAGTTTTTTCTCACCAATCAATTAAATCTAGAATGCCCCAGAAGAATGTGATTCAAGTCAAGGAATACCAAATAAATCAAATTTAATGACCATAAAGAACCTTTGTTTCAAATGAAATTGATCTGTAATGACCACAATATTTACTGATCTTACTTGATACCAAAATAGCTATTGCCCTTAGTGTCACACCAGAGAATAAGAGAAGCCAATTACATCATGGAATAGTTCTTGGAAGGTGATCTCCGCGTGAAAAGCTGACGATTCGCAATTTAGACGATGTTTGTGGCTATCTTCATCATGTAAACAGGTGATCGACACATCTGCATTTAGGATGCGGTATAACTGAATGACAGGTAGAATAACACCCGAGAGGAAAAATAGAGGTGTATCTCGCACCCTCTCGAAAAGAGGAATTCACGTTCACATAAAGAAATTCACACAGCCACTCGTCGATATGAATTAATTTTACGTATGAAAAAATTAGTTTAGTGTTCATAATTTTTACAAAAACATTACACCTGCTTCATGTTTAAAATAATCAAAGATTGTTTCCGATGCTAAATGTCAGTTTTCAAGTTCAGGTATAGCTTAGTAGTGTAAAGGCTAAATAAGCATCTTAAACTAATGATCTTCAGCTCTGAAACCATTTTTTGATCTTCGAAGTTCTCTTTTAGATTATTAAAGTTACAACTGAAACAATATGTTGAAAATGTCCTAAAAGAAAGATAAACATATCTACTAACATATGTTAATTAATATACAAACAAAATCTTATTCATATGTTACCATCACTATAATGCATTGTCTTTACATAGTCGCCATCAAGGTTGTTGATGTGCTAGTTTCATCGGTACAAACTTGCAAACGATATCCACCTCAAAGAACTTCAAGTGAGTGAAAACAACCTTACATCTCTGCAGCAGTTGCCATATTTGTGGAATTGTTTTTCAGATGAACGTCGTTTGAAGCGCCCAAACAAATAATAATCTGAAGGAGGCTCACTTGGAAATAGTGTGGGATGAGATTAATTATCCTAACCATATCGCCGAAGATATTATTTTTCAAATGTGTGAGTTGATGTCGTTATGCAGTCGAATGATACGCTTAAACAAACCTCCTGGTTCTTTAGAAATACTTGCAAATATTTTTGATTCGTTTAATTTTTTGTCAGTTCTCCCAAGTTTTCTCTTAAGTTTTGTTTATTAATATATATATATATATATATATATATATATATATATATATATATATCAATTTGATTAGGTGTTGGGATTAATATTTGTACAGGGTTCATACAATTGTCGTACACAATTTTGACTCATAAAATATTAATTTAGATTGTGGCGAAGAAGGCCTTTAAAATCAATGTGGCAGTACTACCTAGGCTGTCACTAGAGATAGTTTCGGTCAACACCGCCAGTTGCTATAACACACACAAAAAATGATCTAAAAACTCAGGTCGTGTACTTAAATAGCCTCGTCACATCGAGGCTTTCATATAAATGTCATGCATACCGCCAGACCTGTCAGATATATATGAACATTCAGTTGTATACAGCCGCTTTATCAGTTCAATGATTAAAAATGGCTTTGAGCGAATGAATCATGTGAATAATCTTTCTTCGAACCTTCATGAGATAACAGAAAGCACATCACTTGATGACTTTCAACAGCAGCAACGACTAAAAGTGAAAGTCGAAGAAAAAAAATCACAGAATGAAGAAGTTGATATTCCACACTATTCCAAATATAATGTTAGGAAGAAAACCACCATAAACACTGGGAAGAGCGAAAGCATCTCACAGCCCACAGACTATTTTCTGACAAACAGTATGGTTTCTGCTTCACTAGGTCTACTGCTGATATGCTCACGACCATCACTGAGAATATACACCAGGCTCTCGACAAGAACGGCAAAGCTCGAACTGTTGCCCTAGATATCTCCAAAGCGTTTGACAGGGTCTGGCATGCTGGCTTTCAACGCAAGCTGCGAGGTTATGGTATAACTGGACAATTGTTTGACCTTATTCTTTTCAAATCGCACAATGAAGATAGTATTGAACGGGCATGCCTCCCAATGCTATCACATGAATGCAGGTGTCCCTCAAAGCTATATTCTCGGTCCTATGCTTTTCCTTATCTACATTAACGATATCCCAGCTGTAATAAGATCCCAAGTAGGCATATACACTGATGACACTACAGTTTGCTATAGCATCGATCAAAAATCTGCTGAGGCTGACAAAGCAAACCTCGCTGCCGATCATAAAAAGGACCTCCAATCCGTGGCGGACTGGGGTAATAAATGGCTCTTGAATTTTAATGATTCCAAAACGAAGCTGCTATTTATTAACCATCACAGACAATCGCTCCTACCCATTATTAGCATGGATCAGGCTAGTCTCCCTGAAAGCAAAACACTGCGCGTCCTCGGCTTAACTCTCACAACAGATCTCAAGTGGAATGGTTATATAGAATCCATAGTTAAATCCGCAGCTAAGAAAGTCGGTTCTCTGTGTAGGGCCAGTTTTTTCCGCCTGAAACAGTTCTGTATATATATATATATAAATCTACCATCCGCCCGTGCATTGAATACTGCTGCAATATCTGGTTGGGTGCACCTGCTATCCATCTAGGTGTTCTTGACAAAATCCAACGGAGAATCTGTAATGTGATAAATCCCGACTTGGCAGCTCAGATACATTCACTTTCTCACCGGCGCAATGTGGCTTCTACAAATACTTTCACGGCTTCTACTCTGATGAACTTAGCTCACTGGTGCCCCCCCCCCCATATATAAAAATTTACTCGATCCACAAGATTAGCAACTATGTACCACCCTTTTACTGTGAAACCAATAAATTATAAACGCAAATTCTACTCCATCAGCTTCTTTTCTCGCACTTACCGTGGAATTCCTTTCCATTTACTTGCTTTCCGACAGTTACAATCTCCAAGAATTTAAATGTAAAGTCAATAGTCATCTCCTATCTCACTAACCTGAATCTTCTCTCTATGATCTTTTCTCCGTCCACTCCACTCTCATCAGTATTCTCATCCTTCTCTCACCCATTTCCTGACATCCGTATAACCTGTCACTATTTCTCATAACTTTCCTCCTATGTAAACCCCTGCAAAACAGTGGCAGTAAAATGTCTTGCTTGGGGTGATATGATTATAAAAAAATAACATATTGGACTTGAGAAATCTATTTTCCTGAAAAATTGTTTCCAGAGAATGGTTTTATAAATTTCGACTTACTGCAGTCAATAAATGCCAAGTGTTTTCTGATAAGTAAACGGCTAATATTACTATTACCATTACCATGTATTTAGAGATTGTAAATAAAATACAGAGAAGAATCTGCAATGTTATTGGCTTTGACCTGGCATATCGGTTTCAATCATTTTCTCAATGCCATAACGTAGTTTCTCTGATTTTTTAAATAAATATTTTCATGGTAATTGTTTTGATAAACTTTCCTCTTTGGAACATAGACTTTACAAATATAAGTGCACTACTAGATTGGCGGCAAATTTTCATCCTTTTATAGTTAAAATGGCTAGATGTAACTGGAAGTTCTATGCTAATAGTTTCTTCTCTTACACATCTCACTTACGGAGCACTCCTCCAGCTTCTTTCTTTCTAGAACTTAAAAAAATTAAATTCAGTGTCAATCGTTATCTTCTGTTTTCTTAATTCTTGTTTTTTATTGTTCTCTTTCCTTAATAATTAGTGGCTTTAGTGGCTTTGTTTTAGTGGCTTTGTTTGCGGTGAAATGATTAGAAAACAGACCATCCAGTGTTTCACAGTAACTAACAGTTTTAACTATCTGACTATAAGGTACGCCCATGAGCAACGAATTTTTAATTTCCCAAAACAAGTTTTCCATCAGTGTTTGAGCTTGTTGCTGAACATTTGGCGGATGTTTCTAGGCCACGAAATAAAACTTTATCCCCGGAGTAATATGATATGCCCAAGTCTCTTTTTTCATGATCATGTGCCCCAGAAGGTTCCAATCAGCTTCACTGTGCAATTTTTAAAACTGGAAGTGAATGCCAATTTACCGGAATTTGTGATCTTTAGTCAATTCCTTTTAGATTTAAAGTTTGATTTTTGGCATTTGGCTCGCAAAAATCTTATTACACATCATAATTCTATCATAACCTACTTTCTTATTGTGGCAGACATCTTTGTTGGGACGTTACATAAACATATGCTGAATATTAAAGTTGTTCTGGCTGTTAAAAGAAGTATTCCACGCTCACTCTTGATTCATATTTACACTTTTCATATTATTTATATGTGGTCACTTTATGCCTATCCTTATCTAATTTTCAGACATCCTTTGTATCTAAGTCAACTGATCAATTGCTTTGTTTTTTTACGGTTACTGGCGAGCCTATTTACCTGGTGTCCCTTCTAAACGAATTTACTCGAGCTACTAGACTGGCAACTTGGTTCCAACCGTTTACAGTCAAAACAGTCAAATGTAACCACCACTTCGATTCTGTCAGTTTCTCTTCTCACACCTCCCACCTGTGAAATTCCCTTCTGTATAGTTGCATCCATGATAGCTACAATCTCCAAGAATTTAAGTGCAACGTTAATTCCCATCTTTTATCTCCTTAATTACCATCTTTTTTTAATCCTTTCTCCGAAGCCACTGTACCTTGTTCTTATTTCTTTTCGCTCTCCTCTCATGTAAACCCCTGAGCACCAATACAATTATAAAACAAAATCAACTTATTGTCTGTTATCTAAAACTGAAACACATTTTGGATTGTCAGAATAACTCTCTTTTTGTTGTGGCCTGTTTGGGCCGGAAGTAAGACACGGAAACAAGAATGTAGGTTCAAACAGTGTATTAGAATAACAGAACAATATATACAATAACAATAGTAATCTGCAAAATAGAAGTGTAAGTACAAACGGTATAGTTACACTGCGTAACGACTGTCTCTAGACTACCGCACTACTGCTTCACAACTGCGTCCCCGGAAGTCACGCAGGTTATTATTTATTGACGGAGGAATAGATAGGGCACCATAACACTTTTTAACAATACTTTTGAGAATAACCATGATTTTTCCAGATAAAAGTCCTCATATTTAAATTCTTGTTGAAAAATCATTAAGGAGAGAGAACAACAAAAGAGCGGGAATCAAAACGACAGAAGATAACAAATGACATTGCATTTAAATCATTGCAGATCAAAGCTGACTGGAAAGCAAGAAGCCGTAAGAGAATTTTACAAGCGAGATGTGTGAGAGAAGAAATTATTAGCATAGAACTAACTGTTATATCTAACCATTTTAAATATGAAATCTAGTCTTCTTTTACGTGCCATGTTACTTCAGGACGTAGTCGATTATGACCCTCTACATATTCCTGTCTCTTGTAGCTCTTAATATATTTTGTCTCGTTGTTTCTCCTAACCTCTTCTCTGCTATCCATTTCCTTAATTTCCTTATGTGAATCGCTGTTTTTCACTGACTTTATTTCACTCTGTCCGCTCTGTGAGTATCAGATTCTCCAAACCCTTCTTCCTCATTACGTGTCCCAGGAACTTCAACACTCTCGTCCTGATGTTAAGCATAAGATTCCTACTTATTTTTATATTCTCCAAAGCTTTGCTGTTGCTCACATGTTCAGTTCATGCTATCCTCAGCATCCTTCTGTAGAACTGCATTTCTGTTGCTTCAAGTCTCTTCTTCTTCTTTGAGGAGATTGTCCAGGTACGAAGAAAAAATTCTCATAAAAATATTTATAGAAAAGTTAGAGTGAAGCTACATTACTGCGGTGGGAAAATGACTGAAGACGAGAAGTTAGGACAGGGACAATAACATTGCAGAGTCTTATTTGTATTTTATCTAGAATCTAAATACATTATTATGGCAAGGAGATGGATTTAGACTTTTTATTCAAGTCCTTGCTGGATAGAGGAGATGGATTTTTACTTTTATCCAAGGATACTTGAATGTAACAACCTCAACTGGAATTCGAACGCTGTTCTCCGTGTTCTCATCCCGATTCGCTGTTCATTACACCACACGAGCATCTATGTGAGCGGATAAATTATCTTTCTCAATATATGCAAGCATATATCTCTATTTCTTTTTTTACGATGTTTTTTTATAATTTATGCTTAGGTTTTCTTTCTTGCTCTTTGTTAATTTCTACTTATTTCCGTGTCGATTATTATATATTCGTTGCCTTTTACTGTTTAGGAGAAATAACTCTAAATTGGCCAACAGATCGAAATGCTTCATAATTTTAACAGTGACAAAATAGCCTACTTGATTTTAATTAGGCTGTAACCAAAATCTCTCCATGTGTATTTCTAAAGGAGATGAAAATTGGTCGACAAGCGCCTCAATTATCGAAAATCAAAATTTTCCCTTCATTAACTGGCTCACTTCTCTCTATTTATCTACTTATGAATTTATCTATCTATCTGTGTATTGAACCGCTGAAAAACTGCGTTAGTAGATGGTTCATTTTCAGCGTAAATAATGGCAGTACAAAACGAGAGCAAAAGCAATGTTTTTCAAGCTCAATTTCTATAATTTTTCCGAGAGTTGTTTTCTTTCGATTGCCTACCTCTAATTCCCTAACAAACTCTACATTACTCATGTGATCTATCTGTGTGCTTTGTTTTCTCTATCTCGTATATAATGTTTAGATAACGATGGTGACTTTAACACAGTGGTCAGGAATTGGTGTTGGAATGAAAGGCTGGCGATGAATAGTAAATTTATACTCTTTTTTTTATCTTTATTTACACGTATTGAGCGAGAAATAATACATTAGATTGTTATTTTAAAAAAAAATCACACCTCAAACAATAAAGTCACTGAAATGACAGAGATAACTGAGTGTAAAAGAATATGAAAAAGAGAAAAACAGTAGGGAGAGATAAAAATAAAATTAGATGAATTTGTTTGTTTAGCGGCATATCAAATGCTCATGGGTCATTCAAAGCCGAAATGCAATTGCTTTTGGAGCATTACTAATTTCTTTAATAAAAAATTATTCTTAGTAATTTAAAAATGTATTGCTGGTAATTTTTTTTACTATGAAATGTTATTGCCAGTATTGTATTTTAATACTTACATAGTATTTTGACCCCAGTGTAAGGGGTAAAGAAAAAGTCATAGATGGGACTTTAACAAGTGTGACCACTCTGAGTCAGGATAGACTTGGGTATGACATCAATTAAGAGGTGGTTCCACTCTACTTCAATCTCTCTGTCTCCCGATCAAAGTTGTTGCTGCTGAGTGTAGTTTATCAACAAGAATTAAGAAGACAGAAAAAAACGATTGGCATTTTTTTTACACTTTAAAGATCAAAGTTGACCGGAAAGCAAGAACCTCGACTAGAGATCCTGAAATGAGAAGTGCAAGAGAAGAAAGTCCCAGTATAAAACTTAGGGTTAAAACTCCCCATTTAAACAGTAAAGTGATGAGATCTAGTAGCCAATCAAGTACTGCGCTTAAATTTGTAAAGGTAAGGTACCAAAGAAGATAATTCATCAAAACAATTATCAAACAAATATTTATAGAAAAGAACCAGGAAAACTACGTTACAGCGGTGTGAAAATGGCTAAAAACGAGATACCAGTTTAAAATTGCCAATATTTAAACTACCATTCAATTTATTTTTATACTTTTATTTGTCCTTTGTTTATTCTCTCATTCATGATTACGTTATTTTTATAATACTTCATTAATCATCCATTTCCTAGTTCATTGGTCCCTTCCTTTCCACTAATATCGCCTATCATTCTTTCTGACTTTATATTCGGTTTCGTCATCGACATTCAGTTCGTTACTTCTGGAGTATTTGCTTTCTTAAGAATGGAAAAATGATCACAATTCATATGATTTTCGTTTCACAATAAAGCAATAATATATTTATGCACATCCCCACGAGGGCAAGATACTATACAAAGTTAGGTTCAATGTAGGACGCGACCGGCATACGAGTTCGCAATAGTAAAAAATGGCCAAACTTACTTGATTTTATTGTTTGTACTTGAGTTTACACCTACAATATGGAAAATGATGAAAAGTTTTTCGATCCATGAGTGATGATTTTTCCCGCATTAGATTGGCATTTAGTTCTGGGGTAGACTGGTTGCCAATCAAACTACAGAACCCAACATGCCCTGTTTTCAATCCATGGAGGTAGAAGGGATTGATTCATACCTATACAAAGGGTATTTGCGAGTAAGTGAATGCAATGACTGCAACTAGAATTCGAATTGGGCTCTCCCAGTTCTCATTCAAAGCCGATATACATTGCACATCCAGAATAGGATGTTAAATAAATTTTACTTGTTTTTTTTTAACTTTTTAAAAAATCGTATCGTCTGTTTAGTTTTATGTATTTTCAATCAAAACTTGAAACAAAATCAAAATAGAACTTTTATTGCTCGACTGGTTGGTTTCTTTATTTAGTCACTTATTCCATCGTTTCTCTGTTTGTTTGTCTGTTTGATTGTTCATACATTTGCTAGTTATTAGCAAACATTGTCTTTGTTTATATTTTTGAGATGAGCTAGTCTTTACAGGATTTACATTATTCGGACTAACCAACGTCTATATCCAGATCTCATTCTTAAGGATACACGGCCTATGAATATAAACATTTGTTTGTTCGTGTGACTTGACCCAAAGAGTTGTGAGTTCAATACCAGGCTACAGCAGTGATGAACAAGTAACTTGCAGGGTTAGAGGAAGATAACTCATGACTTCCAATCGAGGTATTACTACGCAAGGGATGAGAATGATATACCTTAGTGATTGTAATAAAGGGTTCGGTTCAAACTTTCTAGCAACTGAAGAAGACCGGAGTGTACAACAGCCGAAACGTCGTACAAATGGCAGCAAAAAATGAGGACAATAGTCCGAATAATGCAAATATTGTAAACATTGTTTTATTCGATTACATTTCGTTGACAGCCACCGTTGTTCAGAATTTATTAATAAAATAACGGGTTTTAAGCTTATTACAGTGAAAATCTATTTGAGTTCCATACATGCACTTACGCGCAAATACCCTTGGGAAAGGTATTAATCCGTCTCTTCCCTCCAGTTATGGGTTAAATAACAGGACAGATTGGGTTCTATCGCACTGATCGGCAACTAGTCTACCGCAGAAAAATTGGCAACCTACTGCGGATAATCTGCCAACTAAGTCATTCATGTCTCTTTCGAGACATGATCGTTCAAGCGTGTATCACGTACGGCATTTAACTGTATTGTATTACGAAAGAAAGAGGAATAATACAGAACTATTTTTGGTCCTCTGTTAAACTTGATGCTTAAATTTTGGACTTGATTGATTTTGTTGTTTCTAATTTGCAATTCGCATGTTAGCCTTTTCTTTTTTCTGATAGTCATACACTACATACATTGTTTTCATACAACGGCGATTTCTTCTTCTTCTTCTTCTTCTTATATATATATATATATATATATATATATATATCAAGTATATATTTTTAAACAATTAAGAAGATGATTAAAATTAATGCAACAAATGAATTAAAAGAAATAAAATGGAAATTACTACAAATATTTATCTTATGGATGTTTGGTTTAACACTTCGTATTTCAGCAGAAGTTCTATATTTTCTTTCTAGAGAGAAAACAAAAATTATTTTACAATTCTTTTAATAATAATAAAGGATATTCAACGAAACATCTTACCTTAAATTGTGGCGTGCAAGTTAGGTTTTCATGTTTAAAAATCCTTCCAGAACTAGGGGTCGACTTATATGGCAGATATAAAATGCAAATTAGACAGCACTCTGAATAAACTTGTGTTTCGTGAACATAACTAGTCATATTAATTAACAATTTTTACTTGAAAAATTCTGTAGAGATCAAATATTTTTTCCTTGAACAATTACAATTCTGTAGCGATCAATAGTTTCCCCTGAACAATTTTTTCGCGATCAAGTAATTTTACTTCAACAACTCTTTTGCAATCTAGTAGTTTTACTTGAACAAAGTTGTAGCGATCAGAACTTTTGCTTTTGAACAATTCTGTAGCGACAAACAAATTTCACTTAAAATTCAGTAGCGATCAATAATATTCACGTGAACATTTCTAGTTTGATAACAATTTTGACTTGAACAGTTCTGTAGCTATCAACACTTTACTTTTGAACAATTCTGTAGCAATTAACAATTTTCATTTGAATTCTGTTGCGATTAACACTTTTCACTTGATCATTTCTGTAGCAATCAGCAATTTTCGATTGAACAGTTCTTTAACAATCAATAATTTTTACTTTATCAATTCGGTTGTGATTAATAATTTTACTTGAATAATTCTGTAGCCAATAGAAATTTTCGCTTCATCGATTTGTTATAATCAGTAATTTTCACTTGAAGCATTTTATAGCGATGAACAACTTTTTCTAGAATAATTATGTAGTAATCAAAAAATTTTACTTAAACAATTCTGTAGCGATTAATAATTTTCATTTGAAACCTGCTGTAGCGATCAAAGATTTTTACTTGAATTATTCTGTTGCGATTAAGAATCTTCTCTTGAACGCTCCTTAACGATCAAAGATTTCAGTTTGAACAATTTGTAACGATAGACAAAGGCAAAATAAGTGTTTTTCTTTTACTAGGCTTGCAAATTAATAAACACTTGTTTGCAAAAAGCAGCTTACATCAAAGCCACTGAGATAATTAAAATATTTGTTGACAGAAGGAAAGTTTGTTCACAGCGTAGGGCCAGGAATCTTTTCTCGTTTGAATTCATACTGCACCGATATAAATCTACAATCCGCTCGTGTATTGAGTACTGCTGTCACATCTGGTAGGATGCCCCTGCTATTCCACTTGTTCTTGGTAAAATCCAACGAAGAATCTGCAATGTGATCGATTCCGACTTGTTGGTTCAACTGTAGTCACCTTCTCACTGGCGTAATGTAGCTGTCTCTTCTACAAATACTTTCACGGTTTTTGTTTCGACGAGCTTAGCTCCCTGGTGCCTCCTCTGCGTGAATTTACTAGATATACTAGACTCTCAACTAGGTCTTATCCTTTTAAAGTGAAATCAATAAAATATAACCGCAACTTCTACTTCAATAGCTTCTTTTCTCGCACAGCTACAATCTACAATAATTTAAATGTAACGTCAATTGCCATATTTTATCTCTCTAATTTGCATCCTTTATCTCATGTTCTTTTCCCTGTCCACTCTACTCTCATCAGCTCTCTTCACACCAGTGTTTTACCCATTCTCTGACATCCCTTATAACTTGTTCCTCTTTCTCGTCATTCTTCTTTTATGTAATCCCCTGCGCACCAGTGGTAGTAAAACTGCCTTGCTTGGGGTGAAATGGTTATAAAAAAAATTCAATTTTTTACATTTTGTTACAAGAAAGAAGATGATATTTTAATGAAAGGTTTCTGATTTATTGACTCACTTCAATCAACATTTTTCAGAAATATGGGAATATGGTAACATAACGAGTGCTAAGAATGTTAAGTGTATTGCTGTCTGGGGTTTTTAAGTTCATTGCTAGTTAGATGCTCAGTGGATATTGCCTCGCATTCAGATTGTAACTTTGCATCAAACATTTGCTAGCGTGTTGCCTAATGTAATCTTTCTTTAATATTTCTTAAGATTATAAGTTGTCTCAGACACAGAGAATCCATCTACAGTCACTATCTCATAATAAAGAATTGAAAGTAAATTATCTAAACTTCGTATAAGATTTGTTGAAACTACTTAAAACACTAAGCTTATTGATTTGTTTTTAATTTCTTTATCAACTTCTTGAGGATGTTCTTCTTGAAGGTTTACATGTGTCATCATACGAAGCAGTTTCTAACGATGTATGTGAGAAAATGGTTGTATGTAGCTGACAATTTAGACATTTTTAAACGAGTTTGGCACCATGCAAGGCATCCATATAAAAGCCTTCATCTGACAAAGCGATTTAAAAATATGACCCAATGTTTTAGGCTAATGCTTCAGTTTCATTATAGTTTGCAGCACTGGGAGAAAGTACCTATGAAAAAGCCTTTTCTATGACCAATTTTCTTTCTCTTGTATTAAATTTGTTGTAACTGACCTATAAACAGAGGCACTTGAAGCATTTAGTATTTAATAATTCCCCATTCCGAAGTTTTATGATGCATTCAAGGGGGGGGGTTATCATCATTGTTTTTATTCCAGAAGATTCCATTTCTATGCCAATGTATTCTTTTCTTTTATTTCTCGTTTCTCTTCCGGTTTCTCGGTTTCTTGTCAATTATGCTCTTCAAAAATGTAAAGGCAACGTCAATTCTTAGCTTCTATCTCCTGTTGTTATAATGTCTTCTTTCTCCTCAGCGTTGTCTCAGTTTCTTTCACTCGTAGTAACTCCTGGCATCATAGCTGCTTTAGTGCCTTGTTTGGGGTGAAATGATTAAAAGTAGATAGCGGGTTAAATAGCAGTGCGAACCGGATTATCTAACCTTGGATGGCTACTCATCTAAGACAACAAAACTTTGAATTCCAATCTTCCAAGCTGTATAGAAGGCAGCTGAGAATCATTATCTCTTCATGGATTTCATATTACTTCACAGATAATAAAATGAGGGTTGAGTCATGTTTTACCTACGTTTTAAAGACACATAGCATTTAAATACTGTTACATAGATATTTCTTGTAATTAAATTGCTTTACTATTCAAATGAAAATATTTTCTTATCTGAAAATGGTAACCACCTTAACATTTAGATCGCAGCTTTGCAGTAAATGAAAGCAAAATTATAAAAGATGTTGGATAAGAAAGTATCGGCACTGTTGCTATGAAAATGGAGCTATGGTACGTAAAGACCTTGAACACTGTCGCGTATGCAGAGTTATAAAGTTATTTCTCGCTTCATTTATAGCAGTATTTGAACGGAAAATGTGTAAAGTGCAATTGTTTCATCACACTACAGAAGTTTCATGAAAGACTATGGCCTGTGCAGAACCTTTCAGAAAAGAACAACGTTTCCCAGATCCGACAGCCACCATATTCTCCAGATCTTGCCGCTTGTAACTCATTCCTCTTTCCAAAAGTCAAATTCCACTTGAAAGGAACGAGATTTCAAAATACCGAGGAAGTCCAAGAGAATGCTACGACGCAGTTGTATGCTATCCACCTAAAACGAATTTCCAGACGTACTGGATGAATTGTGTATATTTAGAAGGGGATTGCTTTGAAGGAGATTAATTGTTGAATTGATATGCTGTAGTTTTCTTTTTATAGCACCAGTCCTGATACGTTTTGATCAACTGTACTATACATAGAAGTAAGTAATGTTGATACTTTTACTCGCGTACAATTTAAATTATAATGCTATAAATTGTAATATTATAACGAGCCATAAATGAAATAAACAACTCCTAAAAAGCTGAAACGTTTAAATCTACCGATCGCTTTAATTACGATGATTTGGATCATTATATTATACGGCATAAGCGGCTCTATCTCAGAAATGAATGCGGGAGAAAAGCGACTTGTTTGCTCAACACCGGATATCACCACTAGTTGTAATATGAATTCTATAAGTCGTAATTGATTTAGGCGGTTTTTAACGGAATATAATTTAAAAAACTGCTGAGCTACACTTATGCTTGTCTTTTACGCGCTAAATGATAGGAGCTATCATTGCTATCCACAGCCTCTCCCTTAGCAACATTTAACTCTTTGCCACCACTTTTTGTTTTTCTCCGGATATCCGTTTACACAAACGCGTTACGTTGCTTACTGTTTTCTACCTTTTCCTCGTGCCTTCAGTATGTCCGTTGTGTATTAAATTCTCCAGTCCTACTTTCCTCATTATGTCTCTCGGAATTTTCAGTTGTTTCTTTCTGGTTGTAAGTATAAGTTCCTTGTTGATCCTAATTTCCTTTATACTTTCTCGTTGCTTAAATGTTCTGTTCATGTTCATTCTCAGTATCTGTCGGTAGAACCACATCTCTATCGCTTTATCTTCTCTGAGGAAATCGTTCTTCATTCACTGCCGTTTAGAAGATTATATATTGCACAATAGGTCAGGCAGCGTATGTTTGCACTCATTGGAAACGGGTGAACAATAATTGAACAGTACTAAATAAAAATATGAACTAGACAATATACCTCGTCAAAAAGAGTGGAACGAGAAGAGTCTACTCCTGTGGATTAAATAAAGGGTTCAGTTCGGAATTCCCTGTACGTTATCCAGATTGATATACACCTGAAGAAGAGACGTTGTGAGAAAGACAAAAAAAAAAATGACGGGCAATAGTCGGAATATAAATGATATAAATAAGGATAACTCAGACAAAACCTTTTCTTTGTTTCTAAAAATATTTCCTGTTTCTTAATGCCTGGCTTAATTTCTAGAATTTTAAAACCTTTTTCTCTTTCTCTATCCGTCTTCGGATTTTTGTGTCAAAGTTTACATCGTCTATGATTGCACTAAATTGTTTGTATCTTCTTAATTCTGACGTCTCTAATACGTTGGACCGACGTATTGAAGCCGTTGTCTTGGGTTGTCTCTGTTTCTGACAACCATGTATTATGCAATCTTTCTTTGTGCTTTCCATTACTAATTTTTTCTGTGATATTACAAGTGTCTGTTAGTTTTCAAATCGATCTTACTTTAAATCTATACATAGTTTTTTTTTCAGTATCTTTATTTGAAATTGGACTCCATTTCTCTTTGCTTGACAACCACAATTCTCCTACATCATCTAGAAAATCGTGCCAACAATGCTGGACTTGGATGTGAAATAAATTCTACTGAAAAGAATGTAAAATTTCGCATAGCTACAGCTACAGCTTGAATAAAATTGATCTAATCTGGAAATCTCCTCTACCAGACAACCACAAACGGAGATTCATTCGAGCAAATGTAGAGGTAGTGTTTATGTATTAACTAAAACCCTAGAACCTAAGCTGGATATTAACTACACTTGGATGCTGAAAGCTATATTAACATAATTTGAAGACAACATTTAACTAAGTCCAAGCTCTGGGAACCCGTCACTGATATTTTTACAATCGCACGGGAACGCAGAAGCGTTTTTAAGGAGGATACAGCTAGCGTGCAAAAACAAGAGCTTAGCGTATTGTATAACTCTGGACACCTAGCCATGTAACAAGACGAGTTGGTCACCCAGCAACCACCCACATTGACCAGCTATGTTATAACACAGAATGCCTTCATAATGACCTATCATGATAATTAGCATCATAGGGCTCATGAGTGTTCGAGCGAGCTCAACCAAATAATAAAAAAAAACCAGCCTGTTGTTTACTTTATCCTTTTTAGTTCGTTTGATTATTCCTAAATTAGTTTTTTTTGTAATTCGTTTTTATTGTTCCATTACTTTAATTATAATGCTGTTATTTAGTCTGCGGCTTTCCTGTAAAAAGAATTCTTTTCATTTATTTTTGTCATTAAGTCTTTTTGTAGAATTTGCCTTTCACCTTTCTTTCTATTAATATTTATGTTCGTCCTTACCATTAACTCTTTTCTCTGTTCTGAATTCAGTCACAAGTTATAATATAAAAAGGCCCCTAATATTCAAGACACCAGAGAGATTGTAACACTCATACATTTATAAGCTGAATATTAAAAATAAAAATAGGACATAGCTGTTTGAAATAGTAGCGTGTTACTCACTGTTGCTCAAACAAAACAGACAATTGCTACAATATCCCAAAAGCTTGTGTCACGTTCTTAAATAGCCTCATCAGACCGAGACTTTCATAAGGATATCATGCATGTCGCCAGACGCAGATACTCAGAAATATTTAAACTATCAGCTGCTTTCTGATCAATTGTTAAAAATTGCTTCTAGAAAATGCAGACTGAAGATCTTACCGTGGGCCATCTCACTTCGAAAATTTTGAATTTGTGTTAAAGAGGCCCTAACTGTACCAGCAGATATACAAAGATAGAAAGGGGTGTAAGACAAGGGTGTGTCTTTTCACTGGATCTATTCAACTATTCTGAGGACCCTAGATGTTATACCTGGACTTTTCATCGGAGGCAACAATTTGAATAACACAAGGTACGCAGAAGATACAGTGCTGATAGTAGAAACTGAAAGGAAACTACAAGACCTCCTACAGAAGGTAGCTGAAGAGAGTGACAAAAAAGAACTACAAATAAACTGCAAGAAAACCGAATGAATGGTTATCAGCAAAAAGAGCAACCCAAATGTCAAATACAGGTGGCGGATACTAAAATGAGAAAGGAGCGATTGGAGAACCTGAAAGGAGAGACAGGGGAAAGCGAGTAACGTACCCTGACTGGCCTGAGCAGGTGAATGGCAGAACGGGGGTTGAGGGTGTAACAGGGATAGGGAAACGTTCTACGTTCTGAAAGGACAAAAAAGAAGGAGAACTTTATCAACATCATTTGTGACCTTTCAATCAGTCGTGTTCGAATTCCTGTCGGATTTGTTTCATTTCATTCATTTATCCACTTGGAAAATGTATTAATCCATATCTTTTCAGCTATGGTTTTAAAAGCAGTTCTATAACCTTAGTTGGCAATCAGTCTACCGAAGAACGAAATGGCAACCCACTGCAGGAAATCATCTTCATATTCAATCAAGCGTGTATCACGTATGGCAATTAACTGACTGAAGAACTAAAATGTAGAACACATGTAACGTGAACAGAAAATGATGGCATAATGAAGATTCTGACGTTTCATACTATCCGCTAGAACAGGTTAGGAAAAAGGTCCCATCAATCCTGGAAAAAGCGGTAACAATTAGTGGAAATTTTCTTTCAAATTGTTTTAAGGGTATATTATCAAGTGACAGCAGCAACAACTACTCGGTCAATAAATGCCGAATGTTTCCTTATAAGGAAATGACTAATACTGCCACTGCCATTTTAATTATGCATTCCACACACACACACACACACACACACACACACACACACACGCAATCACACACATATCCGTGCATACATGCATACATACATACACCCTATGCAAATTAATTGAAACAAAACGAATAATGTCTTCCTAGTACTTTCCCTGGTCACGTATACATCGTTTCTTGGTGTTGTTTTTCTCTTTCGACCGTATTTTCTTTTACGTTTGGCACTGATGGATGGATACAGTTTGTTTCTTCGCTTATGATGACATAACTGACAGTTAAAAATTAACGCCAGTAATATCCACGATCTCTCTTTAAGACTTGCCAGTGTACCCGTAGAACAATTAATCGACAGTCGAGACAATAGTGTCTGGGCGTGATTAAAATCTAATGCAATCACGAATGACGCAATATTTTTCAAAGCCAAACAAATTTCATTATACACCCCGAAAATAGATTCATATGACTGCACACTGTAAAAAAACTAATCTGAAAAAAAAAAACAACAAAAAAAACAAAACAAAACAAAACAAAAAAAATCGATTACACCCTGCATCCAGTGAGTATAAAACTGACCGTATTATGAAAAAATGAAACTAGAGGAGTTGTTCAAATTAAGTTACACAGTCAGTCAGTTTAGGTGCCATACGTGATACACGCTTGGGCGATCATGTCTCGAAAGAGACATGACTGACTGGGCAGAAGATTATCCCGCAGTAGGTTGCCATTGCTTTCTGCGGTAGACCGGTTGCCGACCAAGGCTATAGAACCCAATCTGTCCTGTTATTTAACCCATAACTGGAAAGAAGAGACGGATTAATACCTTTCCCAAGGGTATTTGCGCGTAAGTGAATACAATGGATTCAGCTGGAATTCGAACTCGGCTCCCCGGTTTTTCGTTCCGAGCCGATATCCACTGTACCACAACGCACATCCTTTAAGTTACACAAGGGTGTACAAACTACTATACCATTTCAAGATGCTAGCTAAAAAGTAAAAGAATTATCATTTTTTTTTATAGTAACATGTTTTTTTCAGGGCGTAATTAATCATAGGTTTCTTCTGATTCCTGTTTATTATCTATGAAATAGTTTGGCTACTTGATAAAGATAATGTAGTGGTTTCACGTTGGTTTCACACAGATGTTAGGAAGAAGTAAACCTCATCAATACTGAAAAAAGAAATAATGTTCATTGTAGTCGAGGAATCTATTTTTCTGGAAGATTGTTTTAAGAGAAAGATTTTATAAATTTCATGTGGAAGCAGCTACGTGGAGAGTACTATATAGCGGCTCGGATTGAGGAATCGCAGAGCCGAGTTCAAATTCCAGTCGAATTCATTATATTCACATACACATTAATCTACTTCTCTCCCTCCAGCTATGGAGAAATAGCAGAACAGTCAATTACTTCTTTATATATATATATATATATATATATATATATATATATATATATTCCATTTTTTATAGAAAAAAAACTAGCTCTTTTCTCTCTCTCTCTCTATATATAGTGATTTTCTAAGCACACCTTAGATGTAGCATAGGGCCAAAATATGGGGCACTCAGTGAGGATCGAACTCACTACTTAATTGTAATGGTTTTAGCAAGACAAGATTGCTGACCATGACACCACCTCGAGATACCTCTCTCTCTCTCTCTGTCTCTGTCTCTCTGTCTGTCTGTCTCTCTGTCTCTGTCTCTCTATATATATATTGATTGTTTAATACTTACATTTTGGTCCTAATAGGGTTAGACCAGTACACATTTGTATTAAAAAGTGTTCGATATAATTATATTGTAGTACTTTTGAATCGTAATAACTCGTTTAAAAATGGAATATATATATATATATATATATATATATATATATATATTGTATATTTAGGCAGCAATCTCTCTTTTATACAAGTTTTATTGAAAATAACACACAAATAATATGGTTAATGTTTTATATATTTTTTCGCGTAAAATATTTATTGTTACCATTGTCGGTCTTCTACATTTTAATATATGGCTATTTAGTGTAACTATCGATTACCCCTAGATAGTATGTTTCATTTAACAGTCCTGCTAAGTCTATATATATTCATGTCAAAATTATGTAAAATCATGCAGAGGCTGTGCTCTGAGATAGACGTCACCACTTATAAAATTTCAACCTTGGAATATCGGTTTTCGGCCAAGGTTAAAAACTTTATAGGTGGTGACGTCGCTGCCAGAGCACAGCCGCTCCATGGTTTTATGAAATACTAAGAAATAACGCCTTCGAAGAATACTGCCATATCTTTTTCTTTATTTCACTTCGAATGCTTATTATGTAGCCATATATATATTATTTTTACAGCGTCACGTGATACCAGCAGCACGATTCCTTTAATTACATCAAAACGAGGACGACTTTGCTCTCTGGCGATCCGTGTTCAGACTCAAATGTCGGCAGCGCCACTTTTCATATATGACACATTTCCTTTGAGATGACTTCCTCTAGAGTTTATATTTATTTAACCTCGATTGAATATTCGAAAGTCTGTTCCTGTTCTTTTTCTTTTACCGTAAAACCTTGCTTCAACAGTTTCAAACGTATCATACAATATTTCCAAAAGTATCTCTTTTTTTGGAGACTTTCTAAATCAGTGAATCTTCGTTTTAACTAATTAAAGTGTCGCTTATGTTTGTTTTGACTAATTAAGGTCCCACCCTTGCCCCTGTACCATGTATGTCATTTTGCCGATCTGTTTTTTTACAACTCTATCTTCCCAGAATTCTTTTCTACGTTGATAGATTTTCAGAAACACCTTAGTTTTGGGTTTGAAGTATTTACTTATTATTTCCTGATAATCTCGCTTATTATTTCGTGATAATCTCGCTTGATGGTAATTTATTAAAAATGGACTTATCTTTGTAACGAACATAAACTCTGCAGGCGACACTCCAGACACAGTGTTGGGGTTTGGTGTTATTCTGAAAACAGTCAGAATCTTTTGAAGCATCTCTTCCTCTGACTCCTCTCCTTCTATTATTGGGTCCTTTTAAGCGTATCGACAAACCGTTCGGCTTGTTCGTTTGATCTTGATAAGAGGGCCTTGTAATGTGTTCTATTGTTAATGATTTACAGAAAACTTTAATTCATTAGCTGGGAATTGTGTTGCATTATTGAAAACAATAGAATCAAGTACAACGAACCTTGCAAAAATCTTGTGTAAAAGAAATATCGTTTCCACGGTAGTCGGTATTCTACATTTTAATGTCTGACCATTTAGAGTAACTATCGATTACCCCTAAATAGTATGTTTCATTTACGGTCCTGAGAAATCTTATATGTATTCAAGACCATGGAGTATTGGTTTTCAGACAAGGTTGAAATTTTATAGGTGGTGACGTCGATGCCAGAGCACGGAATTTTCATTATCTTGATCCATTTTTGCCCATTACGTATTATACCTTATTAAAGCTTTAATCCTAGACATTCCTGGATGTCTTATGTGAAATTTTAGTATGCGTTTTTACAACGATGCTGGTGTCACAGTTCTTTCTGTGCACATAAGTACATTATTATACAATGAAAATGCGTTATTTCTAGTAGAATTCACTTTTCTATTTTTTCTTTAAATCTGGTTTGCTTCTTCATTTTATTATAAAGTCGTCGTTTTCTGACTTAATTCTTATTTCCTCCAGTGTCATGAGAAGTTATCTTACTGTATTGTATAATACAATATTGATTTCATTTTTGCCCTTATGACCGCAATTACTGTGTCCTCAAGTGGGTCGCAGAATTTTGGTATTACTCTAGATAGTCCGCCTACATATCTAAATTTTTGGATAGCAGAAACTCCATTTTATAATTATAGTTTAATAGGATAGTTTCCTAGCCTTGCAGTCTATTCGCTGTATTCGCGGGAACACCCTTTTTTATCTATATATTGACAATAATAAACGATGGTCTGTCTATATTATAAATTCTCTACCGTGTTTGAATTTATATAACTTTTTCTTAGCAAATTACTTCCTTTTCTATCTGGTTGTAGACTTTTCAATTGCTGTTAATGATCTTGAATCATATTTGTGTAGTATCACCACTCTAATATCCGAATCACTTGCTCCTGATAAAACCACAATCTTTAATTTAGGATCAAAATGAGCTACTGACACGTCCGACTTTAAGAATTTCTCCATCTTTTCGAAAGCACTTTGACATTTTTTTGACTAATTCTATTTAATATCTTTCTTTGATAGGTTATTCAAAGGTTCCCTTACTTCATGCAATGTTTGGTATATATATATATATATATATATATATATATATATATATATATATATATATATCATCATTTATCCATCACACCCAATGGTGCATAGGGCAGCAACTTTTTGTTGGTGTTTCTGTAACAAACTGTTTTTTACGGGGCAAGGTTGTTAGCACTACACCCAAACTTGGAGGAACGATGGACCATTCTTGGTCCTTACGTTTACAGCACCTGGTATTCCCAAATGGTCACCCATTTAAGTACTGACCAGGCTCGGTGCTGATTAACTTCGGTGATCGGATGGGATATATGTATATATATATATATATATATATATATATATATATATATATATATATAAAAGTTTAATTTATTTCCTGAAACTCCATGAAAAACGTTTTTTAGAAACTAATAAACTGAATTTATCCATTTGTTTCTATGTCTGTTCATTTATGATGGTGTTATCAAATACTGTATCTAGTTGTAGTTTTATTTTTACATTATTAATTTTTCAACAAAAGTTTCTTTTTTGAGATGTTTTTAACTTAGTTAAAGACATTTTCAAAATTTTGTTAAATTTCTTTATGCTTTTTGTCTTTACCATCTTCACATACGTTTTATTTATTTATATCTTCCAATTTTTGTATTTGTAATAAATACTTTTAAGTCATATCCTCCCACATTCGTAGAATTTTTTGTTCTTGAAAAAACAATTACTTTTAAAGGTATTGAGGTGGGGGTTATTTTTTAATGTTTTGTTAGGAGTTGAAAAACATCTATAGTCTTTTTTCTTAGATGGTCGGACGTTATTTATTTGTAAAATGTCTCTTTCATCAATCCTAGCGGTATCGAGTTTTAGATTTCCAATACGTTGACACTCTTCAGCTATTTTCTGCAGAGTTAATTTGAGATCTATTTCTAATTTATCAAGTAACCTGGATCTTATTTCCGCGTACTTATTAGAAGTTAAGCCATTTACAAATATTAGGCATTTTAATAAACCCGGCGTTAATTCATTTAACTTAAACCTCTCGCATTCTCTATACACGAATCCTGCATAAGTGACAAAATATTTATCGTCAAACTTTACTAAGTTAAGACATTGCCAGCTTGTATTGAATGATGAACTCCTATCACTTAAAATTTTCCATAGTATTACTACAGTTTCATCAAAATTTATCTCAAATGTTTTTTTTTTGGCAAAATAAAATTTACATACTTTTCGTATTCATCAGGAGACTATTTTCTTAATAATAAACAAGCTTGATTTTCATCATTCCACTGCTAACAATGCCTTTTGAGGATCCCTTTGTATCTTCTATAATAATTTCAAAAAATTATCATTTCGTCTGGAATGTATAAAAATTTGCTATTTGAATTAGCAAATGTATCTCGAGGGAATAAATCTGATGTTTTTCTTCTTTAGTTTTATTAAATAATAATTAAAAAATGTTGTAATTGTAATTGTTCTTTATGTTGCTGCAATTGTTATTGTTTTTAATTTTGTAGCACCAACATTTGAATCATGATAAACTTTAGTTCTTCCATTTTCTAGTACCCCTCTGAATATTTCGTAGATTCATATTTGAATAACTTCGCCTAGTTATTGCGAATATAACGTCTCTTTCATGAAGTGGTAAATATTAATTGAATATCCTATTACGGCGTGTAGGATACGTATTTCTTTTGTTTAGTCAAGGAAATTCAAACGAACACTCGTTGTCAAATTTGTAAAGTCACATATACTAGAAATAATGCCTTTAAAAATACTATCAGATCTTTTTTTGCTTCTAATGCTTATTATATACCTATACATATATTATTCTTACATCGTCACCTGATTCCAGCACCACGATTCGTCTAATTACATGAAAACGAGGTCGACTATGTTTGTTCTCTGGCGATCTGTGTTCAAACTGAAATGTCGGCAGAGGCACTTTATCTATATATGACAATCTTATATATTTTTTCCTTTTCAGAACATAAATTAGGAAAAATTGTCTGAATGTTATATTTCTCCAAGCGCTTTCGAGCTATGCTTTTTCCATTATCAAGGATTAATTTTATTTCACTTTTAACAGAATATATACAAGGTTTTGTGTATGTGTGTAGAGTCATAGAAATGTTTTATATTCCAAACACTGTCAGCATATTGTGGCCGTGTTCATAGTTGATATTGTTGAGTGTTATCTTTTTTTTTAATTTTTTATTAATAACGCTTCCGTTTTATTTAGACATATTTTACATGTGGATGACGCTATTATATTTGTATTATTAACAAGTATGTTATAGAGTTTGGTAGGTCTGACCAAGAAAGGATTTAAAAATTGATGTTTAGTCATTTAGTTATATTTTAGTGTGTCAGACCGTTTTTATAATTTGTTATTTTGTTTTTTGTTACTTTCATTCTATTCAGGTGTATCAGTTAATCAATCAAATACTTCGTCAAATATAATGTATTTCGTGTTAGCACTTGAAAAACAATAAAATATAAATCTCTTTAAAAAATGATTTTGTCTTAAGTTATCACAATTATTCTAGTTTCGTCTGAGTTGCACCACTACGTTAAAAAAACACCAACAAAAGCACACAAACCATAAAATTTGCCCCTGTT
This sequence comes from Ascarosepion bandense, assembly GCA_037127315.1. Classification (NCBI taxonomy): domain Eukaryota; kingdom Metazoa; phylum Mollusca; class Cephalopoda; order Sepiida; family Sepiidae; genus Ascarosepion; species Ascarosepion bandense. The sequence continues at coordinate 1,503,062 of JBBBDQ010001711.1, forward strand.
TATCACTTCCACTCATTCCCCGCCAACATTCTCACTTCATCCGTCTCTCTTTAAATCTGACAGAAGTGTTTTTTATTGCTAAATTCTTTCTTTCTTTCTTTCTTTCTTTCTTTCACTCAACGATATTAGCCAATATTGAGAGCGGTGTACACGTGACTGAATCTATCCAACCAATCTAGCAATCAAATACATCGAATTTTCTACATTCTAACCAATGTCGATTTGAAAGTGTTCCATTTCATAGCCTGAGGGCTCACACCGATATTAAATCAAGCCTCCACAAGCCAACAGGGAACGATCTAAATATAGGTAAAGTTCTTATGGTTGGTGCTGGATGGCTCCTCCAATATTGGTATTTGGATACAGTAACGTCATACTGAAAGTAAACTGTGCTAGCAACAGGGTGAAAAGAAGCAATGTGATGGTAAAGCCAAGCCGCTTATTTTGACGTTTCTATTTATATAATCCACAAAAATAAAAAACAGATTCTCAGTCAAAGTTGTTAAATGTAAATGCAATAATTTCGATAACTTTTACTGCGAATGCCTTTCATCTTATGATTACGATAACATAATAATAACGCCATATAATTCAAATGATAATTATCATTGGTTAGTGAGTTCGATTCTAACTGGCTCTCCCATACTTTCGGTCTTGTGGCACATTTAAGCTACGCTTAGAAAATCACCATCTAGATCTAAAATCCTGTAACTTCCATGTGTCCGTCACACCCTCTAAAATATCCAAACATTGGTGGATCGAAACCAATTTTGGGGGAGAAGTGAAAACAGGTAAGGAGTCACAAAGTACAATTGTTTTAAGAGGAGACGTAGCTTAGTACAATACATTTTCATTAATATTTTTGGATAAATTAATTTTATTATTTAACATACTAAATACTCCCACTATTTAAAAACTATTTAGTGATTAAAATAACAAGTACTCATTTAATAAAAATAGAATTTTTTTGGCACATATTTTCTGTGAGTTTTTATATACAAGAATCCAGTTTCCAGTTCGCCCTCTGTCTGCAAGAAATATAAACGAATGAATATAAAAAATGATTAAAAAAGTTTTAATTTGTCTCCAGAAATAAATATCTACGCATAACCAATTGTATGTTGCAGGATTAAGAGGAAGAAATACTAAGAATTTATTCATTGTCGTTAAAAAAAAAGAAAGAAAAAGATTTTCATAATTGTTTTTACAATGAAATCCGATAAAATTAAATTATGAAAATCATTAAACCGCAAAGTAGGGTTTTCGCCAAAGTAGTTTTCAAAATTTCATCGATTAGTTTGCAAAATTGAACGAAATGTCGAGTTTGTAAGTCTAGACAAAAAATGTGAGTTCATCAATACTAAATACTGAGAGGATTTCAACAAACGTCAACGTGTTTAAAAAAAAAAATGAGTATTTTTAAAATGGCTGAATTAGCGTACTAATTTCCAATTCAATCGTTTCTCAGCCTTCTTTTTGGCACCTCTCCAGTCATTGAAAATGTATTAAAATACCGCATTTCACAGTAAACTTAATATATTTAAGAATTGGGAAAATATAAAAAGCTGGTCTAATCCTGATAAAAAGCAGAGATAAAAACTGGCGAGATAGGGAATACTCATGGCCTGTAATAATGCGTGGCTTATTTAAACATTTGAGAAGCCTAGACCTGGATATTCCAATCCTGAAGAAGCACCCTGATTAGAAGGATTGGTGGATATCGACACCAGTGTGACAGTGGTTGCTGGAACTGCATAATTTCTGTCCTTAGCCTGTATAAACAAGTACGTGCATCCCACATTAAAATCCGCCTTGTATCATATCAAACCACTGTGGGGGTGAAGTGAGGGAGTCTAGTAAAATCTTAATTTGGCTTGAGATCAAAGCAGAGTATCTATTTTAATCATTAAACTATAAATAACTTTAGTTCAGGGGATTCCAACATTATTTATTTATTACCCCCAAAAAGGAAAGAAGGTGAATGCTAACGTGATTGCGAAAACGTAGATGTTACTTGTTTTATTTGGTTAAATGAATGCGTTAGGATACCTTATCGTAAACCGGTATTGTGTCACATCCTACAACTCGTAGGTAGGTGAGTCAATAAACACTATTCAGCCTTATTTTGCCCATTTCTTTATTATACTTAAAGTATCAATAATTGATGCCTGAGGCATCCTAAAACAGGAAGTATCAAAGCAATAGAATTTTGTCACTCCGGGCTGCACGTTAATTTTTACTTTATGTCTGAAACTTTATTTTTAAACGAGTTCATCTCAAGCAAGAAAGTAACGCGACTTAGACACTCCGGGTTGATTGGTGTGGAAGAATTATAAGACAGAAACATTACTAAGGATCAAGAATAATAGAATAGTGACCAAGTGGACAGTAGATAGCGATTGACATTGCATTTAAATTTAAGAAGATTAAAATTTGCTGGAAAGCATTGAGTTAGAAAGAAGTTCCAGGAACGAAAAAACGAGAAAAGAACCGGTTAGCATAGAACGTACGGTTACATCTCGACAACTCAACTATAAATTGATGAGAACTCATCAACTGTCTACTACTGCGCTGAATTAACTGAAGCCGAGATAATAGATAATGACCTATATTATTGCTGATTCTTCTTTAAATTTTATCAAGTAGCTTTAGATATATAGCAGAAACATCGAACCATATGCGACAGCAATATTCTAAGCATGAACGAATATTATACTCATAGATATATATGATAGATTCCGGAGCGAAAAATTGTCTAGCACGACAGAGTGAATCAAATTTCTTAGCAGCTGACATAGCAATGGATTTAATATAGTCTTTCCATCATTTCCTGTCAGCTGAGAACGTTATCCTGAGAATGTGCAATATATCACTCTCCTGGAGGTTAGCGTCAGCTATATTGATAGAAGGCAGAACGGTGTCTCTCAGGTCATTAAATGGAGAGAAATTTAGTTTTAGAGTCGTTAAAGTTAGCAAGCCACTCTTTGCCTCAGTTAACAACAGACTGAATGTCGCTTTTAAAATCAACCACCAATTTTACCATATCATACTGATCAAACTTTCTCTCGAGACAGGAGTAAATGGTTGTGTCATAAGCACAGATACTAATTTGAAAGCTGATGGTATCGGACAGATTGTTAATCAAAATTAAAAACAAAGTTGGACCAAGAATAGAGCCCTGAGGAATATCAGAATTAGAAGAGTAACCGTTCGGGAATGTGTATGAAACGATAAGTAAATATTAAAATTACTTTTTGTTTAAGATCAGTCAAGACATGGCACGGAAGCCTAATACTTAGAGATTCCAAATCTGTGGTAACGTTTCTCGATTACATTAAAAGAAAACTTGAGGTGATCTGGTGTCTTTAACGACACACCAGCGTGAAAAACTCCATATGAAATCGAACATATTACACTGCGAGGCAAATAAGATCGTTGCAGAGACTTTTGGATAAGATTCGTTTTTACTTGTCTTCGAGTGAAACAAAGCAATTATAAATCGTATTTGGTTTTAACATTATGAGGTAGTGTCATCTTTTTGCAAAATAATGGTAGGATTAAAGAGAAAAATATGACATTTGCAGCAGTGGCTATGGGGATTGGTTAATTTTTGTACTTACACAATGTATTTGTGTGAAACCCGCATGAAACCTGTAATGTAGTGAGGATAGCATATGTTAAGAATACGAAACTAAAATTTTTATAAGTAACACAACTTGTTTATGCCAAATCAATATCGGCCAAATCGAAAATATGTTGTTTCGTGTTTGTCATGGAACATTCGATCGTCTCACGAGGGTGTGTGGAATTCTCTTTCTCAACGTGTGAGTCGAGCATTTACATAACTTTCTGTTACGCAATTATATAACTTACCTTTAGCTGGGTTTAGGTTTTTGTTATGTTTGTTCAGGTTCGAGGCCTGATGTTGCACTTAGTGGCTTTGAGATTACTTTCTATGTCAACCCTTATGGTACCGTTTTTCTTTTTACTTTCTGAGGTGACACTCACTTTAAAACTTTGGTATCTTTTGGAGTGAACCTATTACATATCGGGTCACCACAGATAAACTCTTCATGATCAAAGGTTCCTGATGGACAGTAAATTCAATTCTAGCCTCTACTAATTCTTGGCAAGAATCACATGTGTCTTATATTTGCCTTTATTGGGAAGAAAATAAATTCCATCACTCAGTCTAAGTTATTAATTGTTAGGTGTAAGTTATTGAATAACATTTTATGAATGCTTAATAATATTGATACCGTTGGGTAAAGTAGGGTTTCTAAAAATCGCGCTATCATTAATATAGAGAATATTTTTTTATATTTATTTAAATTGTGCTTATTTAGTCAGCAATAGTTCTTTAAGGTAAATGTTATTAAATATAATAGAGGTTTGTGTCGATATATTTTATTCCTCGGCTTTACCAAATTACGAATAATCCTTCTCATATAAAGATAAAATTCCGTCAGAAATTGTCCAATGTTTATTTCGGAAGATTATGGCCCAAGCCTTCTACTTTCTTAACTTATCATCAGGCTAGGTAGTAAGTTTTATAGAACTGTCGAGTGTAGGGACGTGGATAAAGATTGTTGCGACGTAAAAACTTTCCCAGTAACGAGACGTGGCGTCGCTCTGTTTTTTCTATAAATATTTTCGTAGCAGTTGTTTTAATGAGTTTTCTTTCTTGGCAACTTGATAGCATGAATTTAAACGTAGATTGGCTGCTAGTTTTCATCGTTTTACTGTTGAAATAGTTACGTTCTATTTGAATAGTTTATTTTCTCGCAATTATCACATGTAGAATTCTATTTCGATTTCTTGATGTCCTGGCACCTAAAATCTTTAAAAATTTGAATGCCATGTCAATCGTTATCTTCCTGAAAACTGTTCTTTTGTTGTCCTTTCTCCTCAATAAATTACTCCTACTCCCCGTAAACTCTTGCATTTTATTGCTATGATCGCCATGCTTGGTGTAAAAGGATTAAAAAAAAAGATAATGCGTAATGCTACTATAATACGTACGGCTATATGAAACCTTTCTTTTTCTTTTTCTAATCTTCGTTTGTTGTTTCAGTCAACTTTTCCTTTGTAAATACTTTGTGGAAAAATATTCATATTAAACAAGCATAAGTGTCTCAAAGTAGGTGCCATTGTTGGTAAGATGAAGCGTTTTTATTTTTTAATGAATTGTAATATGAGCTCTGGTAAAAATAAAAAATAAAAAATTGTTATTACTGTTTTTGCTTTAGCTTACTGTGTTACTAGTTTTTGTATTGTATTCATGTCTATGCTTGGCAAGCGCAGGAGATTTCTGTGACCTTTTAGGATATCAACCCCACTTGTTGGATGAGGTTGAAACAATAGACAGAAATGATCACTGTGAGATATGAAAACTTAAGAAATCAGCGCATATGCTTGACCAAAAAATCTCCTTGACTCAAAGCGTTGTGAGTTCAATACCTGGACTAAAATGATTTTTTTTTACCAAATATGGAATTATCTCCCTTTACTACAACGTTTTTCATAAGATTAAATATTTAATTCTTATAAGTAATGGATTCTTTGATTTTATTTTTGACCTTTCATAACCGAACTAAATACATCTAAATACCTATATCAATCCCTGGATTATATTCTATATAAATGCCAAGCTTGGCTGAAATATATCCAGTATTTTCTGAATAAGCAGGAACATTTCGTGAGAAACGAAGAAAAGTGTAGTGAACTGTTATGTAATGTTAGTTCTCTTATATGGCAGTGAATGCTGGAACAATCATTAAAAGATAAAGAAGACACTTGAGGTGAAGAAAATGCGGTTCTACAGAAGGATGCTGAGAATACCATGAACTAAACATTTGAGCGACGACGGGTTTTTTTTAGAGAAAATGGAAACAAAAAGAACACTTCTACTTAACAGACAGACAACTGAAAATTCTAGGTTTCATAACGAGGGTTTGGCAAACTTGACACTCATAGGATATATTGAGTGCAAGAGTGACAAAGGAAAACAGCGCATAAACTTACTTATGCGAGTATGCAAATAGATGGCATACCAAATTTACTAAAAGCTACAAAAGGAAATTAGGAAATTAGGGAGAGCCATAATCGCCCACATCTTGAAGGGACACAGAACATAAAAAAGACGTTTCTGAATCTATAGCACACACACACACACACACACACACACACACACACACACACACACAGAGAGAGAGAGAGAGAGAGAGAGAGAGAGAGAGAGAGAGGGAAGCAATTTTATTTGCATAGATATACGACCGCTATGATAAATTAAGATCTTTCCTTAAATTATTATTATTTTAAAATTATTTATGAGTTCGGAAACCAGTCAGCCTCTGTGGGTATGAGTTTTTGTTTTTTACTTCTGGAATGTGTCGTTTTACAACTCTGAAACAAATTCGATCTGTTATAAGATAGAAAATATGAGGATATATGGTCATTTCAATTATTTACGCTTATACACATGCACATGCGCATAATCGCTTTTTTTCTCTCTTACGTATTGAATAAAAATCTGCATATAATCGTCTATGAATAACAAAAAAGGAAACATTTTTAAATAAATCATTTCCGCACCCAGTTATACATATTGTGCAACTTCATGCATCAGTGAATATGAATTTTACGATGAAATATTACTATTTCGCCAAGATAAATTAATCTCCAAGGATAAAAAGAAGCGAAAGTAAACAATCTCTCGCTCTCTCTTTATATATAAATATATATATATATATATATATATATATATATATGTGTGTGTGTGTGTGTGTGTGTGTGTGTATAAAAAACAACAAACACACATGCACACGCGCGCAAGCACATTCACACATACACATATATAAATGTGTGTGTCTGCTATTGAGCATGAATTGAACTGATTATTGATACTTATATGAGTTCGTACTTAGCAATAAGACAAACCAAGCATTATCTATCTATCTATCTATCTATCTATCTATCTATCTATCTATCTATCTATCTATCTATCTATCTATGTGTACATCTTCTTTGTACTGTGTCTCTTCATGATGCTCATAAGTTTCCTATCGATTGAAACACTTCGCAATGTTTTGTCTTTTTACTAACCAAGCATTAGATATGTATCGGTAATCTATCTATCTATCTATCTATCTATCTATCTATCTATCTATCTATCTATCTATCTATCTATCTATGTGAACTTCTTCTTAGTACTAGTGTTCCTTAAGGACGGCGGAGTCATGGACATCTATAACTTTATCCATTGTAGAATTTAGTAATGTTTTGTATTTTTACTAACCAAACATTAGATATGTATAGATAATCTATCTGAAGAAGGAAAGGTAGAAAATAGAAGAAGAAAAAGAAAAAAAGAAAATAACAGAAATAATAATAATAATAATAATAATACATAGAAACAACAAAGGATTGGATGTTACAATTAGTAAGGCAACATGAAGAAAGAAAGAAAAAATATTCAATAATAAAAGAAGGCAGTAAATTCAAACAAGATTTACAGTTAGTAGATTCTGTAGAAAAGCAGAACGGAAGCCAAGAGCCGACTATTGCGGCAAAGAATATGAAAATGAAAGCCAAAGACAAATCTCTTGAACAGATGAAACAGCGCTGGCAAGACAAACCTCTGCATGGCCAATATCCAGTACGTGCCAATAAATCTAATGTTGACAAATTTAATACTCATCGATGGTTACGTGCATCTGGATTAAAGTCCGAAACTGAAGGCTTTATTCTTGCAGCACAAGACCAAAGTCTTTTCACGAGAAACTTTCAGGCAAATATTATGCATAATAATATGGATCCAAAATGCAGGTTTTGTGATAAACACCAAGAAACAATAGACCACCTAATCTCAGGCTGTTCTGTGCTTGCCCCAAATGAATATAAAAATCGCCACGATAGAGTTGGGCAATATTTACATTGGGCAATATGCAAACATTATGGAAAAGCTGTAGGCAAACACTGGTATGAACATCACCCAGCACCGGTTACAGAAATAGAAGATGTAACCATTCTATGGGATTACACCATCTACACAGACAGAAAAATTGAAGCAAACAGGCCAGACATTATTGTTAAAAACCAGAAGGAGAAAACTTGTCTATTAATTGATATGGCTTGTCCAGCGGATTGTAACATAGCAATCAAGGAATTTGAAAAACTGTCAAAATATAAAGACCTGGAAATTGAAATAGAAAAAATGTGGAAATTGAAAACAAGAGTTGTGCCAGTGATAGTAGGTGCACTTGGAATGATAAAAAATGGAACAAAACAACACATTGAAAGAATGCCTGGAAACCCCAGCTTAAGAGATATACAAAAAATTGTCTTATTAAGTACAGCCCACACACTAAGGAAAACTTTATCTATGTAATGCTGGAGATGATAGGGAAGATAGAAAAACATGAAATGGAGCCATAACAACACGCCACTACCTGCCTTAGGTCTCCCCGCAGACTTGGTTGGTAGTTAGACCAAAGCAGAAATCGAAATATGATGAAAAATGACATAATAATAATAATTTGTCCTAACATACGGTAGTCCTAGAAATGAACATCGTGTAAACGCCTGGAAATATTATATAATGCGCATTTGACTATGACGTAATATTTTGGTTACTATGATCTTTACTGAGGTGGACTAATAAAAGCAAAATCACCCACACTAAAAAAACAAAACAAAACAAAAAAAAAAGAACCCTTACAAGAAGCAGGTTCAGAGTAACAAATTTGAACTGATTCACTATTTTACAATCGTCATAGAGACCGGGGAAACTTAAGTCTCCTTTCAAGAGTTTTATCATGTACTTGTAAAATTTGAGTCACATTTATTAGTCTCCGAATCAGTTTAAAGGCTAATGTAATTACGTATTTGCACCTTTCAGGAATTGCTGATGGACCCCAGACAAAATACATTGTTTTGAATAATAGTTTTAGAGGCGGTAAAAAGAACAGCGCGGAAACTTAACAGTACAAGTCTTTAAGAACCCAAACATTCAATGCATTCTATCATCTCTCTCTTTCATTCAAGCGACATTTCTTTATCAGATCTATCTATCTATCTATCTATCTATCTATCTATCTATCTATCTATCTATCTATCTATCTATCTAAGTTTCTCAGTATAATCATCTTTGTGTGAATTGCATCAATATGATCGTATATACTTTGGGTACACGCAAGTGCACAGAATGTTTTAAAATACTTTGAATTTGTATTTTATTTCTGCAATTTTGATTTGTAAAAATCTGTAGAATTGTTGATATTAGGTAAGATAAATCAATGATATTTATTATAAAATGTAATGATTCCCACAATCGATGTTTTAAGCAAATGTATTCGTATATTGGTTTTTCATAAATGTATATAACTACGTAAGTATATAATTAATTTTAGGAATTTATTTCTGCCTCTCTATATATACCGAAATAACCATCTACTTGCATGCATCTATCTATCTATCTATCTATCTATCTGTTTATAGAAGTAAGTATTGGTTAGATTTTTTTTCTCTTATTTGCCTGTATGCCTATCTAGCTATTAAATTATTCTTTCTCTCGTTCGATCATCTATGTCTCTCTGTCTGTCAGTCCGTGCATAAGGCGCGCACAAAGATTCTGATGCCACCTACAGTTGCCTGCACTAAGTCCAAACAATCACACTTTTGCTCATGCATGCGTACTTATCTAATCACTTTACTTTATTCTGAATTACGTCTCGCAGCGCCAGTCCGTTAATTTAGCAAATCACCGATTCTCCCTCTCCGAATAAAAAGACAAAAAATAAAATAAAATAAAAATAAATGCTTAAAGTTTCTCCCATTTCTCTCTGGTTCAATAATACCATCTGCTAACCTCTTTTCTGATTAATTTACCAGAGTAATTCCCCTTGAGGTTTTTCCCTTTTCCAATGATTTTAAACAGCAAGAGCAATGAATGAAAGAATGTATGGAGAGTGCGCATGTGCAGGTATATACAACCATTCATACTCTTACACAATACGTTTTCTATCTATCTATCTATCTATCTATCTATCTATCTATCTATCTATCTATCTATCTATCTATCTATCTGTTTCCCAGTATGTCTTTTTTCCTCTGAACATTGTCCATGTGTTTGTATATATATTTCGTGTGCATGCAGGTTTAAAATTATGTTTAATATACTGTGAATACTGTGGTATCTCTGTTTCCTTACCTCTCTCTCTTCTCTCTTTCTATATATATATTTATATATGTAAATCTTTCTCTATCTCTCTCTCTTTATATATATATATATATATATATATATATATATATATATATATATATATATACATACTGTAAACAAGCTGGAATAAACAACTTAAGAGAACCATTTCCTGTGTTCCAGACTTACATTTGTGACAATAGAATAGATTATTTTGAGGCACCAAATACTATTTTTATACCGAAGTTAATTTTTCTGAATGTCTTTACTAGAAAACGGCTTAAGGGTAGGAATTAATCATTACTGTATAGGCAGCTGAAGCATAATCAATTTCCAAAGCGGAATTTTAATAGATTTGGTGGTCACTGGTCCTTGTGAGAGGCGACAAACTTGCATGAAATACAATAGAATTTTCTTAATAAATTTCACAAAATATACTGCCCTTTTTAGAGAGGTTTTTCGCATGATGTGATCAATTTAACGGGACATAGCTTTTAAGATTTGTACAGGCCTTTGTAGCAGACCATACATAAATGGTCGCGCATCCACGCATACCCGCGCATACACGTAAACTTTTGTCTCGAAAATCGTGAAACTGAAGACATTGATGATCAAGCGAGGATTGCTATCGATTCAGAATCTGGCTTCTTTTTTTTGCTTCTTCTTTTTTATCTTTCTTATTTGAAATAATTGAAATGATTATAACTAGAAAGGCAAATATGCTTGACGTTTAAAATCAATTGAAAGAGATATTTGGTTAGGTTTGCACTTGAAATACTCGAATTAAAATTTTAAAACAAGTTAGACAACGCAATTTTTTATAAATATATTTTCATTTTTGTATTTATTTATTTGTGAAATTTTAGGCCTAAACATAGTCCTTGGTATGACGATAAACTACATCTGGTTGCAAGGCCTTTGATCGGAAGACTGAAGATTTTGAGGAGTGTGAAACCATTTCCTAATTGCTGTTGTTCCCAGAACCACCCTGATCAGGAGTGGTAACACCTGTTAGGGTCTCAGTTTTGGTAAAAAAGTGAACCCCTAAACAACAACATAACATTATGAAAATATAAAAATACATTTTATAGTAAAATGAGCAACAATACATTTTAAAGCAAAATGACCAACAATACATTTTATAGTAGAACTACGAACAATTAATTTTAAAGCAAAATTATAAACAACACTTTTCATCTGTAGTTAAAAGCATACAATTGTGTTCAAAATATATTTAGTTCAGTTCGTATAACTGCGTTCAAAATATTTAGATTTAGGCATTAATTAATTCATAAAGGTTGATATGCCGCGAAACGAAACTAGCAAATATGAAAGAACTCGTTCATGATGTTAATCCATATAATATCCTACAATTTCTTAAAGAAATTAAATTGTATTTTAAAATATAATTTCAACAAAACTACAACATAAAATGCATGCCTCTAGTATTTATGTTCACAGCAACATGTATAAGCACAAAAGATGAGTATCATCTATCGTGTATTTAACTGTAAATGCAGAATAACATAATACTTTTATAGCTTAAAACCTCTCTAAAAATAAAATTTCGGCATTAAACGACACCTAAGTTGTTGATATGCCGTTAAATATACCATTCAATCAATCATTCTACGACCGCACTATACGTACGACTTTATGAAAAATAATGTGACAGAAATAAAAAATGAATCGAAAACATCAATAAGTGAATTAGAAGATCCTCCACAGTGACTCAGCACGAGACATAGAGCTCAGCTGTTGGAGTGACCCTACTACCATATCCGGTCATAGGACTGATAAGAATGACATCATTGATTCGGATTGAAAGCATTAAGTCATTTTCAGATGACGAATGCACTGCTATATTTTTCAAGACGAAGAAAGTTGTTAAGAAATCCAGTTTTCAAAATCACGGCTTTACCCCGACGACTTTTTTGTCTCTGAGTAATGCTTACACTTCTGTCACGTGCGACCATTTTCCGGAAGTGTGTAATTAATTTATTATTAGCTCGGGTCGTTATGTTGTTGCTACGGCATAATTTCAGATAATGAATTTTTTAAGTGAATGGGTTGTACTTTTTATTTCTTATCATTAAAGCAAATGTAATTTCATAAAATCTGGGTTAACATAAAAAATATTGGTCGGGCCGATAATTTTTTCAATGCCCTTTGTACTATAAATGCATTTAAACATAAAATAAACAGTTTGCTTGAAAAATTTGATTATTACAGTTTCTAGAGAAAAAATTATGACTTTTTAAGTCTCGAAAATATTGTTCAGCAGGGTTTTATTAATCTATTAACCGTCTGATTAATAGATTTGATTATTAAAGTCCGTAGTGGTGTCTGGTGACACTTCTAATAAGATACGCTTAGCACGCTACCAGACAATATATTATGGTATTGCAAGATTGATGAATGCATAGTTAAATTACTTATTTTAAAAGAGAACTAGGTTGAATTATAAACAAGTGTCTTAAAAGGAGACGTAATTGATAGTAACTAAACGTATTCGTGTTAAGCGATAATTGCACGCCATTATATTTTGCCTTGTAAAATTACGCTGATTGAAATGACATTCATTTCTTTGAGAACGTGTGAGACAAGGACAGTAGTTTCGGCGACTAAAGATTATTTATTGCATTCTCTGAAGCCGAATTCACTGATGGCAAGTCTCCATATTCGAGACGAGAAGTCTACAGAGCGATGACAATCTGCTATCTAACTTCTAGATATCTTGTTAGTCACACTTCTATACTGTGCTACTGCTTTTATTATATATATATATATATATATATATATATATATGTGTGTGTGTGTGTGTGCATGTATGAATGCATGCTGCTATATGCATGTATGTAAACATGCATACATGTAAACACGCATATACGATGACACGCACACGAACCCATGAATACACAAAAAACATATATATATATACATGCATACGGCCACGTCACGTTGAAGCACCGGTTCTCGTACAATCACTGAAAAAAAAAGCAACGTCTAATCTGGTCAGTACCTAGATCAGTAACCGCTTAAATGTGCGGATGGTGTAATCGATAATGGCTCGGAATTGTGAAGAGTTCCAATTCCAGGAGGATTCGTTTATATATTTACTTATTCGTAAATACTCTTGGGAAAAGTATTAATCCGCCTCTTCTCCCTCCAGCTATGGGTTAAATAGCAGAACAGATTGAGTTCTATAGCCGTGCTTGGCAACTAGTCTACCACAGAAAGTAATGGCAATCTACTACTGGAAAATTTGCTTTGCCACCCAAGCGTGTATCACGTATGGCACTGACTGATATGGTCATCTGCAATGAAAATAACTGCGTAACCTTATACGAAAAGTTACCTTGAATCGTTTTCGTAGGGCGGCTTGCTTTGTGCTGTGTCGTAGATCATGCGGCCCACTGCTCGAAAATGGTTGCCTATACCTGGTCACAAGTTTATTTTAAATATTAAGTGGAAGTCATGTACACAACCTTCTATTAAAGATGTTATAAAATTTAGAATTATCTAACTTAAGCTTTATTCTTTTATCTTTACGAGAGAAATTGGCAAATGCCGCCATGTCTGGGTTGTAGCTGCTCAATCGTCACTTTCCTGCTTTGATAAAATTCAAAATCGTTTGTGCAATCTTGTATGTACAGACTTATTTCCCCCTCTGCCATAGCAACACAGCAAGCCTGTTGCTATTGCCATAGCAAATGTTCAGATGAGAACTACTCTGTAGTCCCACCAGTTCAGACATTTACGGGTAGGATACGCTATGTCGCTTCTACTAAGTCGAATCACCCTTATTTCCCCCATGTTCTAAACGTAAAAAGAAACTGCCAGTCAGACTTAACTCAAGAAGCTTCACTTTGAACAAAATCCCGTGAGTGTGCTTCTGTGAATTCTTTAATTTTCACTTCTTCAAGTAATTGGTAAGTTGTTATCTTATACTCATAACTTTCACTTCCTATCACTTCCACTGCCATTTATATCTTAAGCCTTTTTATAATTACAATTTCATCTGCAAATCTCTACCTTGATTATTAAATGAAATTTAATAGTTTGAGAACAAAGTGATAAATATGAAACACACTATTTCAAAGCAATGAACTGCGAAACAAATCAGCTAACCATTACTTCAATCGAAGTAGCATATGTATATTTGCATACGCGGGTGGACTGATAAGTTCAAGTTACTTTTGAAGTTTATCTTTGAACAGTCAGATGTCCGTTTAACTGGAAAGAAATTAATAATGATAATTTTTATTAAGAAGTAACGCATGCAAGATTTCATAGCTATCACTTCTTCATAATTATCGCATGAATTTTTCAGGCCAACCTACTAGATACACGTATTCAAATTGCGGATGTATCTATATATTCGTTTTTGTATATGCAATTGATAATGAAAAGTTCACGCCCTTTCTAAAGTCAGTACTTCAATTTTTCATTTTTACGGCTTATCAAGCCTTTTCAAGTTATTCAAAGACTGAAAATATTTTGAGATTGTAAGGATTTTTTAGTGATAATTACTGATAGTGCAAGTCTTACTAATTAATCCATAGCTGGGAAACGAGTAAGAGGTGCGTTAAGACATTTCTCAAGTGTATTTGCGTAAAAGTGAATATAAATAACTTAATCCAGAGCGGATGTCCGTTGTGGCGCAGTGGAACGAGAAATCGGGAGAACCGAGTTCGAATTCCAGTTGAATTCCTTGCATCACTTACGCGCAAATACCCTTGGGAAAGGCATTAATCCGTCTCTTCCCTCCAGTTATGGGTTAAATAATAGGACAGATTGGGTTCTATAGCCTTGGTCGGCAACCAGTCTACCACAGAAAGCAATGGCAACCTACTGCGGGATAATCTTCTGCCCAGTCAGTCATGTCTCTTTCGAGACATGATCGCCCAAGCGTGTATCGCGCATGGCACTTAACTGACTGACTGAATCCAGAGCCGTTTCTGACTACACGTCTCGCATATACAAGTTTACAGAACCTGTAATTCCCAAGTGTTCCCTTATCTAGTTACTAACCCGGCTCGACAACTCTAAAATTCATTTATCGTAAGAGAACCATTGTTTTAATGTGATATGGCCGTAAATCTATTTCAATGAACGAACATCAAAATTCGAAGTGTGTAGAAGTACAGACGAATACGTGAAATAGAATGTACATATTATCACTCGAAGTAATTCTTTTTAGACCGATCAGGTCTCTTTCAATATACTCTTATATTTCGCTATGTTCGTCTGTGTGCATTGTCATGCAAGCATTTTTCTTTTGGGTGTATTTCATATTTAATAACATTATTATTAGAAAATGGTCGAACTTGGGAATAGATCTTTCAAAATTTGATTGTTCCTTAGATTTGGGGAATTTTATCTATTTAAAAATTAATGAATGACTTCTTATCTTTCGTAATTGAAAAATATTCAGTGTAATGAATACATTTTTTCCCTGAAAGAAAAACGTAACGTCATAGATTTGGTACTATTTTTTTAAATATTCCGCCGAGGAAATTTATAATACTTTCATTGGAAAAATTCCCTGAAGACTCTGAATATCTTCTGCAGCGGTCTTTATCAGAAAACAAAGAAAAAAGAAAAGGAAAAAAGAAAAGAGAAAGACAAAGAGAAAAATAGTACAGAAAACGAGAATGAAAATACTGTATGTAATAAACTAAAATTTTAAGTTTTGCATACAACAGATTTTTTGCTTATAAACGAAACAACTATTTTGTAAAATGTATCGTTCTGTAAAAATTCCTTTGGTTGAATTATTTTACATTAGATCAAAATGCAACTTGTTTCTTCTTTTTCAAATATATACAAGGAAGTATTTGCATTTCTCTGCATTGACAGATATGTCGAAAAACATGTCAGGTCAATATTTATCAGTAATGATAAAAATAAAATCAATTTTAAGCATATTTTACATATAAACCTGTGATATAAGATTTTTCAGTGAACGTCTTAAAAACTGTTATATAACCAAGAAAAAACAAGATAAACAAAACCTTGCGCATTCCATACCGAGGACAATACATTAAATTTTGTTTTATGACAAACAAAATACAACATTAACTAGAACGTATGCAGCTGACTTATTTATACACTTTCACTCTAACGATAAAATCAGCAAAACTGATGTCAGTAATAAGGACGGATGGAACTGAATTAATTATACAGTTTCACCCTAACTAACAATAAATAAGCTAAACTGATGTCAGTAATAAGGACGGATGGAACTGAATTAATTATACAGGTTCACCCTAACTAACAATAAATAAGCTAAACTGATGTCAGTAATTAGGACGGATGGAACTGAATTAATTATACAGGTTCACCCTAACTAACAATAAATAAGCTAAACTGATGTCAGTAATTAGGACGGATGGAACAGAATTAATTATACAGTTTCACCCTAACTAACAATAAATAAGCTAAACTGATGTCAGTAATAAGGACGGATGGAACTGAATTAATTATACAGGTTCACCCTAACTAACAATAAATAAGCTAAACTGATGTCAGTAATAAGGACGGATGGAACAGAATTAATTATACAGGTTCACCCTAACTAACAATAAATAAGCTAAACTGATGTCAGTAATAAGGACGGATGGAACTGAATTAATTATACAGGTTCACCCTAACTAACAATAAATAAGCTAAACTGATGTCAGTAATTAGGACGGATGGAACTGAATTAATTATACAGGTTCACCCTAACTAACAATAAATAAGCTAAACTGATGTCAGTAATAAGGACGGATGGAACTGAATTAATTATACAGGTTCACCCTAACTAACAATAAATAAGCTAAACTGATGTCAGTAATAAGGACGGATGGAACTGAATTAATTATACAGGTTCACCCTAACTAACAATAAATAAGCTAAACTGATGTCAGTAATTAGGACGGATGGAACTGAATTAATTATACAGGTTCACCCTAACTAACAATAAATAAGCTAAACTGATGTCAGTAATTAGGACGGATGGAACTGAATTAATTATACAGGTTCACCCTAACTAACAATAAATAAGCTAAACTGATGTCAGTAATAAGGACGGATGGAACTGAATTAATTATACAGGTTCACCCTAACTAACAATAAATAAGCTAAACTGATGTCAGTAATAAGGACGGATGGAACTGAATTAATTATACAGTTTCACCCTAACTAACGATAAAATCAGCAAAAACGATGTCAGTAATTAGAACGGATGCAGCTGATTTAAGTAAAAAACATTTCTATATGATATCTTTCCTTCTGTATGGAAGTGAATGTTGGACGATCTCATCAAGGATGAAGGAGAGGATTGAGGCAGCAGAAATGTGATTTTACAGAAGTATGGTGAGGATACCAATGACGGAGCACGTGTCAACGATGAGGTGTTGGAAAGGATGCAAACGAGAAGAAAACTCATACTTAATATCTGGAAGAGACAATTGACGTTACTGGGACACCTAATAAGGAAGGAGAGTTTGGAAAATTTAATGCTCACAGACCGATAAAGGAAAGGAAAGACTGGGAAAAGCAGCGCAAGACGTACTTGATATGTCTGAGCAAATGGTTGGCGGAGCGGAGTTAGAAGAGATACCAAGAGAAAAAATATTGACAAGAGACAGAACCAAGTGGAAGTTCATGATCGCCTACGTTCTGAAAGGAGACGGCACACGAAGAAGAAGAATACTTAGTTGGTCGCTTTGATATAATTGAGCAAATCAAATACAGAGGTACGTATATTTATGCTTCTCAGACTATGTAAATGTTTTATAAGGCGCAAGCAAAGATTTTGTAAGGACTGAAAAAGCTGTGATTGGTGAGGTGAAGTCACGAGATGGTCGATGAGTGACATTAGTTTATAGAGAGCCTAATCCAGTTGTTTTAATTTTTTTTTTATTCCCACTGGAGGCTTGACGTATCTGCCCACGTCACTTACTAGGGAAAGATAACTGATGTTACAAGTTCACAGCTCAAGGGCATACAGAAAAAAAACTCACACACATATATCTACCAGAAACAAAAAGTGCACCACCGTCCTATCCCTTTCTCCGTTAGGAAATATCATAAGTAAGACCCCCTTTTGTCTACTTTCACACTTCTTGTTGTATGCCTACGTTATAATTTTTCTGCGTTAGATATATTAGTACCAAGTATATATATATATCAATTTACATGCCTATTCAGAGATTGTATTTTTGGATTTTGGTTGGTTGATTTTGTTTAGCAGTATATCAACCTCTATGGGTTATTTAATGTCGAAATTGAAATATTTGGAACACAATTTTATGGCTTCATCTAAATATATTATGAATGCAATTGTATGTCTTTAACTACACATAAAATTTATATATTTTTGTTATTTTAATATAAAATGTATTGTTTGTAATTCTACTATAAAATGCATTACTGGTCATTTTGCTTTAAAAATATATTGTTGCTTATTTTTTATATAAAAATGAATTTCTTATATTTTTACTATAAAAATGTATTTTTATTCTTTCATAGCGTTTTGTTTATGTTTAGGGATTCAGTATTTTTGCCCATAGATGGGCTACCACACAGCATTAAAAATTATAATTAAATGCTTTTTCAGTTGTTGCGAAAAGGTGATGCGAAAATAAAAAAAAACAGTATTGCTGTTTTCAGCTCAAAAGCAGACGACTAGAATGAAAGCAGTTGAAAGAATTCCAAAATATAACTTCAACAAAACTACAACATAAAACACACACATATTACCGCCTTTAGTAATTATATCCACACTAACAAGCAGAATATGCTAATATGCTACATTTACCATGTATTCAATTGTGAAAGAGGAATAACATTATAAGTTAGTTTTATTACTATAGATCTCCCTGTACAAGTAAATTTAGGCATAAGGTGTTGATTTGCTGTTAAATATACAATTCAATAAAACATTCTACAACAACCCTAAAACGTACGACTGAAGCAAAAGCAAAAACAGACAGGAAAAATAGGTCGACAACATCACTGAGTGTATTGAGAGATCCTCTATAGAAGCTCAGCACGCAATTGAGACATCAAGGGAGCTGATAAAGTGCTCAGCTGTTGAAGTGACTCAATGAACATATCCGGTTATAGGACTGATGAAAGCGTTAAGTCAGTTTCAAACACAACAGCTTACGAATATGGTAATACTTTTGCACTGACATATTTTTATAAGCGAGGAAAGTAGTTAAGAAATTCAGTTTTCAAAATCTCAGATTTACCTTGACTAGAAGACCGACCTCTTGTCACTGAAAAACGCTTATACTTCTTTCAACTAATCTTCCGAA
Source organism: Ascarosepion bandense (assembly GCA_037127315.1). NCBI lineage: Eukaryota > Metazoa > Mollusca > Cephalopoda > Sepiida > Sepiidae > Ascarosepion > Ascarosepion bandense. The sequence continues at coordinate 1,522,574 of JBBBDQ010001711.1, forward strand.
GTGTGTAATTAATTTATCATCAGCTGGGACCGTTCTGTTGTTGCCAAGGCATAATTCCAGATAATGAGTTTCTTAAGTGAATGGATTGTACTTTTTATTTCTTATCATGAAAGCAAAGGTACCTAGTATCACGAGTACTTTGGGTCGTCACTGCCGACTCCTGGAAGTTGAGATAAGAATGGACTAAATTCTTTGCGTTTATACGCCGCAAGGAGATCTGAAGTTACGTTTAACTGCGATAGAGTTGAAAATATTATGGCGGGAAGGAAATTCGTTTCGTGAACAAAACTGGGTCATTTACAAATAATTAAGTAATATTTTATCTTGTGTAGAAAATATCGCACGGTATCTCTTTTATGGAACTAACTTAGTAGAGAAGTTGTCCAATTGCAATTAAAAGGCAAACTTTTTGAATATTGTTCGATTTCATGGTTTGTAGCATAAGACTATAGAACCAAATCTGTTCTGTTATTTAACTCATTACTGGAGAGAAGAGATGGATTAATATCTTTCCAAATGGTATTTGTGCGTAATTGAATGAAAGGAATTCAACTGGAATTCGAACTCTGCTCCATGATTTCTCGTTCCGAGCCGATAACCAATGCACCACAACTCATGTTCTAGATATCGGCATTAAATAATACATAGAGTTTGATATGCCTCTAAAGAAAAATAACCCTCCCAAATCCAAATATTTAGATGTTGGCATTAAATAACCCATTAAGATCGATATGCTACTTAACAAAATCAACCAACCAACAATCATTGTTAATTTGTGTTTTGGTAAATAAAACATCATGTAAACATTTTTGGGTGTAACTTCCTTTTTTTAGATTTAAAATATATTTTCTCTGCAAACCTTCAGCCAAGTATTTCTACATTTGAACCTGCAATCAGCAGTCGTTCCTCCTTCTCAGTGACGTATCTTCAAAAATCTTCAGCTTCGATTGCATCACATTCTTTAGAACCTATTAACCTACTACCTACTTTCTGTTAAAGTGCAGTCTGTCAACATTGGCTTGAGGACGCATTACCTTACATATACTTAATAGTTTTCTTCACATTTTATCCATGTTTGTCAACATATTTTTTGCCCAACACTTTGACCTCTTGTTGCAGCTATCAGATGTTACTACGAAAACCCAACGACTATAAAGCAAGAAATTTGATGTTCTGATTGTTGTAATTTTGTCTTTGTTCAAAATAGCCGAGAATTAGGAAAGCTGTAGCTAGAGAGAATATTGAATGAATTGGAAACAAGATAGGGAAAACAAAGAGGAAGAATTTGTATTAAATACTCATAGAGAAAACTGAAAAAGTTGAGTAAATCACCTACTCCTCAAGTCCTAATCTAGTGTAGCTACTTACCATATTTATAAATAGGAGCAGTCTATTGTCACAATAGTAGAAAAAAGCAGAAAGTACGCTGTCCTACTCTGAAACACTGATTATGGAAGTGATAATAATAATAACAATAACAACAACAACAACAACAACAACAACAACAACAACAACAACAATAATAATAATAATAATAATAATAATAATAATAATAACTCGCATAGTCGAGTGATGAGACTAGTAGCATTCCGACCGGTTTCGAATTTCACCATAGCTGATTTGTCAGGGAGGTAACTTCTTGATGATATCGGTCTTGGAAGGTGATCCTCATAGAAAACACAGTTGGAGAGTGTTTGGAAAACATACTACAGATTGACCCAAGCCTTATGTGTACAATTTGGGAGACGGAAGTTATTCAAAATCCGCCGATAGTTGTGTTCACATGAAGTCATAAAGGATCGTGACCAAAGGGTTTGCACGTATTGTCTTTGCTCAAAAAACTTTGATCTCGACAGATTATGCGCTATCTTCAAGGAACTGTAATTAAGTTCAGCTCAGCACAATTGCAGTAGAAACTAGAGGTTAGCTATGTGAGTGTTGAAGAAACACAGTATGAGGCAGAGCAATCTTCTGTAACAGGGATTAACTCACCAGCATAGACAGGAATAGAAGCGGCAAGCTATACAAACCATTATCATGCTGTTGGTAAAAATTATTAGTCTATACTGGGTTATTGTAAGAATGCCACTAATTATAATAAAACGATCTGTACTTTTTTTAACAATTTCATTCGGAATAGCTCTATTATGTGTCGTTTTTATAGATACATTTGTCGTGATGAGCCAAAGAAAATTTTACGACTACTTTTTTGAAACTCCGTCTTATTTCTTATCCTTTTAACACAGGAAATATTTTTTCACACACTTTCCCTATCTGGTGATATTGTAATAATTGAAATATTGGAAATGTGATTTTTTTATGCCAGAAATTTTGTTAGTGCTAATTTATCAGTCGAAGAATTTGTTTGTTTGTCTTAGATAGACGCGACAACTAATCAGTTGTGAGTAGAAATAAAAATGGGGATATAACTAAAAATATTATGCACAATTTAGTCAAATATAAACTTTCTTTATCTCCTCTTATTATCATCTCTTTCTTTCTTTCTTTCTTTCTTTCTTTCTTTCTCTATCTATCTATCTATCTATCTATCTATTAGGTTGTTAAAAAATAATAGCCGATTTCAGAAACATAATTTTATTCTTAAAAAATTAACTGAAGAAATATTGAAATTAGACAAAATATGAGCGTTGAGCAGCTATGCACCTCTGTCAACGATCAACGAGTTTTTTTATTTGTCATTGATAAAAGTCATTGGCTATGATGCAACGAAATTTTGAAAACTGATACTACCTCTGGTTTGGACCTAAAAGTTTTACCATTTAAAATGTGCTTAAGTGCTTAAAGAATGATAATAAGTGGGTAAAAGATCTGAAAAATCAGAAGGATGTGCTAAGCACTCGTATATCAAGTTTGTTAGGTTTTCCCAACTTTTTCATTCTTGCAACACATGGCTGTGCATTATCATTGAGCAGAATTGGACCACATCGATTCACCAATGCTGGTTTCATTTTTTGCTGACTTATATGTATTTCTGCAAGTTGATAGCATTAAAGATCTGCATTAATGGTATGACTGGCTTCTAAAAAGCTGTAGTGGATAAAACCAATTTCAAACCACCAGATAGTCACCATAATCTGTTGCTGATGCAACTTTGGCTTTGGAAAATATTTTGGGGATTCATCACGATGAAGCCATTGAGGTGATCGGTTACGGTTATCATAAAGGATCCACTTTTCATCACAAGTGACTATTCAGTCAACTTCTACTTGTACTTGTTTCAGCATTCACCCTAGTCGGGTTGAGCCGGCTTCCTCCCGAACGCGGAAACATCTCGGACCATCGCAGTCCATGTCTGCCGATCCTGAGCTAGGTCACACGAAATGGCGAGCAAATCGCGGTTCCATCGTCGACGACTAACTACTTGTGAGCCTGATAGTGCTACTAGGTCATCCTTTATAGTCGTCGCCCACGTCTTCAGCTGCCCACCAGCACGTTTGCGCCAGCCAGGTAGAGAAGAGGGGAGGGGAGAAGGATATCGCGGATGAGCTCTCCCTCCTGACGTCTAGCTGTATGCCCGAATCATCGAAGATGACGTTGAAGAAAGACTGGTGGCAGAGGTCGGAGATTCAGGCGTCGTCGTAGAGTTACCGTTGGCACTCGATGGACGCAGCGACATTGTAGAATGCAGCAAAGGTAATCATTGTCGAAGACTTTAACCTTTCATAAGTCAACTACTCTCAGTGACCACGTTTCACAACGGAAAAGAAAGGTCGTCTGAATGATAGCTTAATAGATGCACCCTTTGGTAGCCGTGGAGATTTCTGGTCGCCTCCATAGTGACCGCTTGAGATGCAAGAAGGCAAACCTTGCAGCTTCTACGCGGCGTTCGACTTCAGCAGCACCTTTCCCGGATGGTACTATGGCTGAGCCGAGGTAGACGAAAGACTGCACCTCCTAAAGTTTTACCCCGTCTAGCATCAGTGGTTGCCAGGTGACTGGATCTAGCAGCGATGACATTACTTTTGTCTTCGATGCATTGATCTTCATATCCAGATCTCGAGTTGTATCTTGCACGTGATTAAGTGCAGCTTGCACTTCGTCCCCATTTGATCCAACCAAGAAAGGGATCATTAAGCAGAAAGAGCATCGAATACTCTTTAGAACGTTTAAGTTTTTGATTTCATTGAGATCATGAGAAACCCATTTATCGAACTTTTTCATCTTACCAATAGACAGCTAATGGCGCGAGACTATTGCAGTGCAAATAACAAGTGTCTGAGAGATTTGTGTGACAAATTGGCGTAGGTTTTGCTTAACAACTGCTTGCAATTGTTGAAATTGTCAAGACTGCATGACCGTCCTCTATCAAGATAATTTGACAAGCAGGTTTTTGTCGTACACTTCTCGATATCGAGATAGAGATAGAACCTTAATAGGATTAATGTTGATAAGTTTGTCATTTAACTAGCCAATTAAGTCTTGCGCTGCTTTTTTCTCTTCAAGGCTCTCATCACCATTACTATATTTCTAGAACTACCTTCGCCTTGTTCGATCAAATGTGGACCTATCTCTCCTTGCTCTGTTGATATTGGGAAAGGTTTGGGAGGAACAGTGCCCAAGTTTGAACTCATATAAGAAAAGTAAAGATTATGTTTTGTCATGTTCATAATTAAGGAATTCTATGCTTCAAGAATATTTCTGTGTGAAAATAAGTTAAAACTTATTAAAGAGCATACGTTAATTATTATGTATAAATTTATTATTTTAAACTGATGCTCACATTTGAATAGACATTCCCCTTATTTTGAAAACTATATTTTTCGTCCACATACTGTATATTTGAGAAATATGATTAGAAAAAAAGATACGCGCTTCAGCAGTATTCGAACCTGCGTCCCTCTATGAGGAGGAAACCTTTTGCAGGTTCGCATCTTGTTCCTTAATAACATTTCTTGAATATTCTGACTACTAAAATATGGGTATATATATATATATATATATATATATATATATATATATATATATATATATATATATATATATATATATATATGGATTGAATAAAATTCCGTATCCAAAGTAACACTTTTATGAAAAAGTGCTCAATACAAAGTAGGTTGAATAATATTTATTTAGAATTTATAACATAAATATGTTATAATATTCCCTACAAAAGTAGCTATTTTGTTTCGACATTACCCGTGTCTTATCAAGTGATGATGTATATTTTAAGTTGAGGTGATTTAAAAGGTTCAAAACCAGCCAAACCCCCTTAATCTGACAGTCATTGTTACAGTGTAGAGCAATAAAAATAAAGTAATTTCTAATTTGAATAATATGAGAACAGACACTAAAAACACTTTATTGTGGCATTAATATTAAGATTTGATTAAAATTGAGATGAGCAATAATAATCGACTTTTAGCTTTACTTTACTTTATTTTGATTGCTAATTTTAAATTCTAAGTTTAAAAAAGCATTAGATTTATATTATTATAAAGTTATTTAGATATTAAACAAAAAACAAACAAACAAAACTTATCTCATTTTAACGTGTTTCACGTTGATTGAATCTTCTTCAGCGAACGAGAGAAAAAAACAAAAACAAAGAGACAATATACTAGTATGTTGGTGGTGATTTCTTCAGATGGTGCCAAGAAGAGAAGTTAGACGTAGTATCATTTTCCAGAACTAGAAATGTTGCTAAATGAAAGTTTTGAAGAAATGTCTGGATGCATACATGTCAGAAAAATATTTTAGAATATTACAATCTCGTTTGAAAATGTTTACAATTTTTGACCAGCTTCTCTCTTATGTTAAACTTCTGGTTATGCATTCTGGAAGTTCACGCTTTGCAAAGTTTGAAAACGTGTTGGATGATCAGTTAATATAAAACATTTAAAGATACCAAAGTAAGGTAGCGAAATCGGCTGACTTTCCGAATTACAATATATATATTTTATGAAGATTGATAAAAAAGACTGAGGAGTAGGGACATCATGGTGGTGATTCCCCGAAACTTCAAAGTGGGCATGACTCTGCTCAGATAAATGACAAACTTCTCCACATTAATCCTATTAAAGCTGTATCTCTATCTTAATATCCAGCACTTTACAACAAAAATCCTTCTTGCCAAAATGCCTTTTTATCATTAAACCACTGGAAACTAACAATCTTGACAATAAGCATCACCACAACTCAACACTATATATATATATCTTCTTCATGTGCCATGTCAGGACGTAGGTGATCATGGACTTCAACCTGGCTTTGTCTCTTGTCACCCTCAATATTTTTCCTCTTGGTATATCTCCCAAACCATGCTTCTTCATCAAGGCCTATCAAGTATGTCTCGCGCTGCTTTCACCTGTTTCCCTTTCCTTTTGTCATGTGAGTATTAAATTCTTTAGGCCCTCATTACGTGTCCCAGGAACCTTATATGTCTCTTCCTGATATTAAGTATGATTTTTCTTCTCATTTGCATTCTTTCCAACCTCTTATCGTTGCTCACGTACTCATTCCGTGGTATCCTCAGCATCCTTCTGTAAAACCACATTTCTGCTGCCTCAAGCCTCTTCTTCATCCGTGAGAAGATCGTCGAACATTTAATTCCATAAAGGAGGACAAATATTACATCGTAATCCAGCACTCTTTTCTTTGTTCTCAATGAGATTTTCCTGTCTGATTAAATAATAGAGTATAACAAAAAGATATGAAAAAATTCGTAAGTTAAAAGTTTAACCTTTACGAGTATCATTGATTAAAAATTGTAGAAAATGTTTATTTTTTGTTTTTTTATCAGTTTCTTAATTAACATTTCCCGTGCATATCCTAATGTTGTTTTGTATATATAATTAATTTTTTTAGGGATTATCAACTCTTTGATTGCAGGATGTTTACATTACCCAATGATATTAAGCAATGCCCAATCGAAATGCTGACCGGGTTTCAATACTGCTTAACGTCGGTGATCGAATGAGAATTGAGCATATACATAGATGTATCGTTGTGAGACATTGTAACTGATGGCGGAAAAGAAAGAAGATTAGATTCATTCGAAACCATGTGCTTGAGAAAATTGCTCCCTATGTAAGTAACCTGGCCAAGTATCACTTCTGTCGACTATTAAACGTTGGAAACTGGCTTGGTTCCGACACGTTGTCCGGCACGACACTCTAACCAAAATCATTATGTAAGGCACAGTGGATGGTGAACGGAGACGCGGGCTACAGCACAAATGGTTTTATAACTTCAAGAACTTGACAGAGATTGCTTTTCCGGATCTTTTATCGATTGCTGTCAGCACAACATCGAATTCTTTCGTCTCTTCAGCGCTCATATTCTTCTGTTGACTCCCATTGAGTTGAGGGACGGTCGACACACGGTTATCAAAAAATATTGTTTTCTCGTGATATTGTTAAGTCAATATTCGAAAGACAATTATACACTACAGTCCATAAAATTGTTACACCTTAAGACTATGTTTTAGAAACTCAAAAATGGATGTAGTACGCTACCTTCTAACTATTGCAAGAAAGTAGTCTATATATACATGCATACATTCAGAAAATTTTTCCGATGTTTTCGGTTTGAATCAAACTAAATACACCGATTTGATTAGTATACTTAATTCTATTTGTGGTGATTTCGCAGTTGTATTTACTAATAATATAACATAATGACAAGCACATATGCACACACACACACACACACACACACACACACACACACACACACACACATATATTTATATATATATATATGTATATATATATATTAGAGAATTGCAGCCTGTGAAGACGGAGAGGATAATTTAAAAGATTTTATCTAATTAATATAAACTATCAATTGGAAAGAAATAGACAACTCAATGTATATTATCTAGAGCAAATATATTGAGAAGAAAATTCAACACATATTTAAATTATACGGTTATAAATCAAGAATTTATTTCAGCAATGTAAAGAATGTTTTACAGTTGCCTTGTAAGTGTAAAAATCTTACAATTTACAATACAGTTGTAAAAATGCATTGTAAAAATCTTTCAATACATTACTGAAATATATTCTTGATTTATAGCCATGTAATCATATGTTGAGTTTTCTTCTCAAAAAAAAAAATATATATATATATATATAAGTTATACTTACTAATCGAAGTATATTTCACAGATATATATATATATATAATTGTGTATTTGGGTAGCAGTTCCAATTTTATACAGGCTTCATTTCAAATTACTAACAAGGTACTCTGAGCGATCTTTTTATTATATTTTACTTGTGCTGTTACAAGAGATTTCTTTGGAGACATAGTGAGTAATAAATGTCCAAATGATCTTTGCATCCGAGCCTCTTTAGCCATTATCAAGATGTTTTTGTTTGTCTGACTATATATATATATATATATATATATATATATATATATATATATATATATGTATATAACTTCTCAACTGTAGCACGATTTGGAGTTTCATATAATGAAATCTTCAGGTGCAGAGTATAGACTGGCCGGTGCATAATTTAAATCATTTGATTTAAATTATATAACGGCCAGTCTGTACTCTGTACCTAAAGATTGCGTTTTATATGAAACGCCGAACGAATCATGCTATCGGTGAAAAATATGTAAATTTATTAATATGAATATTTATTAATATTAATATATATTTAATAGCTCTGTTATAATTTTATCAATACATATATTATTTCTATATATATTATTATATTAATCAATGCATACATATGCCATATGATAACTATCACTTTCTTAAAAAACTTACTCCTGCACACGTTTTACACACGGTACGCACGGAAGGCCTCTGCTGATCCTTGAAAATGAATCTCTTCTCGTGAATTCTCATGTGGTTCTTTATCCTGGCATCAGACCTGCAAATGTTATCACAAAGCTAATCTGACATAAGTACCCTGCAGGTCTGTCAGGAAGAACATTCTCATAGTCGGCATTAGACTGCCAATTTTAATGCAATCTTTAATGACTAGCAATCCCAGCACGAATTACAATAGTCTTCCTGCTAATGTTACATACAAGTTCAGACTGAAAATTGTATAGTAGGTACCTATAATAATTTTCGATGCCTAAGTTTTAAATTAATTTTGATAAATGAAAGAATGTTTTTGAAATTTTCATTTTAGCTTTAACTGAAAGCTGAGTGATTGTTTTTCTCATTTCCAATAAGCATAATATTCTGTTGTCTTTCAAGTAAACATTGTATTGATTGGAATCTAAACTTTTTGAGGGTTTTTAGTTAATCATTAAAATCGGCCATTTTTAACATTTTGACACCTTTGTCAACAAAAGTTAATTCTCGGTTTTAAAAATCTTGTAAAAGTAAAATATACATCTGTTGTTATATATTCGTTGGGTTGGTGTGGAATGGTACTAAAGTCATTCATGATTGCCAGAGAAAATAACATCTAACATCTTGGTCCGTGTAGAATTTTGCCAAGAAGTGTATTTTGCACTGAGCGACGCAGGAAGAAGTCAGTGAGTACGAAAACGCAGGTGTCGAGCTAGAATTTAGCTTTGCCTAACGGGAGTCAAAGGGTCAGCGACCGAAATAGTACGGAGGGCACCGGAAGTGAGACGTGCCAGGTGTCTGAGTTAACTATTTAAGTGAGGTCATCTGTCACAAGAGTGAATTCAGCAGTTGGACAACTTTTGGAGAAAGAGATCTGGCTAGCTGGCGGCCTCACTGAGTCTGTGCTCCAACCAGACCAAACACACTCCACGCCAAGTCACTGAAAGTTGAATAAAATATAATGTAAATTCTATATCTTCGTGTTAATAACTGTCGATTTTATCAGTCGTGAAAAAGCAAGTCATAGTGTTTGAAACTTATAGCCTGTCATTTCTAAGAGAAAAACACAGTCATTTTGGTTGAAGTCTGCTTTCGACAAAGAAACAGCAGTTTATTCCCTGACAACTTGATGCAGCATTATCGTCGTTGTCATCATCGTTTGTTTCCAAAAGCAGAAATTTAATCCTCAGGATTATTTACGTCGAAGCAGTATATACCCGTCATTGTTCCCCCGTTGAATTGTTTGCAAGTGTTGTCATCCCAGTTGGTATACAACGGGATGACACTAAATTATTTCGATTAGAAAAAAAAGTATTACTTGCCTTAGCATAAAAGGTAGTATTCAGGCAATCCTTAATCACGGGCGTCTTGTTTTTCTGATGTTCTGATTAATTACTGACAGGTTGACGTGTTGAAAAGTAAAGTATGTTTGACCATACTGACAATAAACTGACATTAAATTATTTAGTGAAATAGGAATTAAAAAAAAGTAAAAGTACTTTAAAACTTTGAAGGGATGATTTACAAAGCTTGTTGAGACGTAAACCCAGTGAATCAGTGAAATGAAATAAAAAATTGCAGAAAGCCTAAAACAAGTTTATATTTTTTTGCTAGTAAGAGAGCATAACCCTTAACAAACGTAACCTTTTAATAATATCATTTATGGACGACCATACTTTTAATAATATCATTTATGGACGTCCATACTTTTAATAATATCATTTATGGACGACCATACTTTTAATAATATCATTTATGGACGACCATACTTTTAATAATATCATTTATGGATGACCATACTTTTAATAATATCATTTATGGACCACCATAATTTTAATAATATCATTTATGGACGACCATACTTTTAATAATATCATTTATGGACGACCATACTTTTAATAATATCATTTATGGACGACCATAATTTTAATAATATCATTTATGGACGACCATACTTTTAATAATATCATTTATGGACGACCATACTTTTAATAATATCATTTATGGACAACCATACTTTTAAAAATGGAAATGTTTAAACACACAAATATTTTTTTTTAAATATCTTGGTGTAAAATTAATTATTCTTGGAATTATTTCGAACTTTTCTTCTCATTTTGCTTGATATAGGTGTTAAAACAGACATAACGTTTTGACATAGATTGGTGGAGTTTTTTTTTTTTAATCATCTCACTCCAAGCAACCATTCCACTTCCACTATTGCGCATGGGGTTACATAGGGGAAGGTAAAGAGAAGGAGTGGTTAGACATAGGGAATGTCAGGAGGAAGGTGACAGATGAGTAAGATTAGTTTCACATAGGGCTAATATATCAGGTGAGTTATTATGGAGGAAAGAATCTACGCTAGGGAAGTTGGTGCGGATGCCGCGTATGTTAGTGAAAGAGATGCAGACAGGTTTGGGCGTTTTCAAATGAGCTGGTTTAGTTTTGAATATCTCGTTGATTATTGCGAAATATTCTGTGGAATCAATGATTGTACTTTTATGATGGAATTTGGTCCTCTTACTACCAAGTCAAGGATCGAACTCATTACGACTAGATGATATTAACACATGTATAACCTAACTACTATATTCACTACGCCACCGAAGTACTTTATTGGCGTATTTCTGGAGCCTTTAATATTCAATGTCAGATGGATTTTGACAACTGGATTATGTTAGTGGGTTTGTGCCACTTGTCATAATATAAAAATATATTTTTGTTTTAATATTCTTAAGACAATAGTGTCCTTAATAACATTTCTAATTAAATAATGTAGTTGTATTGCATTTTATATTTAAGGATTCGAGGCAAAGTTTTGAAATGTTCTTTGAAAAAGAAATTGATGATTTACATGCTTCAAGGAGTTCCGTTTTTGACTAACACATTTTTTTAATTAAGTAATTTCATAAACTTTCATGAAATTAAATAGGTGAAGGTGGGATAACCCATGTACAAAAATTCTTACAAAGACTTTCTAAAAATTAATTTCATTCATTTATTAATAATTCCTAAAATTTACATTAAAATCTGATAACTATTTGATTTTTGCAAGGATTTCCAAATCAATGTGTATTTTTTTCTGAAAAAAAAATACCGTCAAAACTTCAATTTTAAATATTACGTTATCCGGTGTCGTAAAAAGAACAAAATTTTAAGCAAAATATCGAACGTGCTAGAAAGAATTAAAATATTTAAAGAAATAATTAAAATACTTTTTTTTCTCTTAATAATAACATAAATATTTTGACAAAATAATTAAAAATACTTTGTTTATTCCTCTTAAAACTTTGCTTTTATTAAGTTTGGGGCCGTTTTTCATCATGCTATTCAGTTTGTTAGCAAAAAAATGGAAGTACCTATCTTATAGGATCAAGTCTACATGACCTTTTTTAAGAGCTCTTTTCGACTTTAAGTGCTCAATCCTTTTTTCCTCAAAATGATTGCAAACATCAAAACTAACTGTCTCTAATCAGACCTATTCTCAGCATCTTTTTGACAATCTGTGGCACTAATTTCAAGAGGTTTCAGGTTGTCTTTAACATCATTGAACCATCTCTTGCGTGTCGCTCATCTCTCATTCCCTGGAAATACTCTCCCCAGCGCAGTTGATTGCTGACTATTTCTTCCCGTTGCAGAACTACTGTGTCCGACATAAAAGATAATGTTTAAGATACACTTAAGGCATTCTGATGACATTCTTCAAAGGTTTTGACATGATGGCTATTTATAGTTCATGCCTCCTAAGAATTCAGGAAATTAACCAGGGCACATAAATGGTATTCAGTGATCATAGTGTCGAGTGGGATGTCCCTATCTAATCAGAAAGGTTTTTCCAATTTAACGAATAATTTGCTGGCTTTTTCGTTTCTAACATGGATTTCAGATACCAAAGATTCTAGAGAGGGTACATTTAAGTCAAGCAACGTTATCAACACATCCAGCCTCTGACACGGAGCAAAGATGTTACGTTAGACCCTGCGTTGCCATTGTCTATGTTAAGTTAAGCCTAGAGTTTTGTTGTGTATACATTTCACGTTAGACTTTTTTGCATCTCCTTTCTCTTGGCAACGCAGTCTTTATCAGAGGCATAGAGCAACTCTCGAATAATTGATTAGAAAGTCTTTTACCTGTGGCCCTAAAACGACAGTAAACACCGACTTTGTAGTCCTGGAAAAATACGTGTAATCCACAGTAACGAAAATATAAAACAAGTAGAACAGTAAAATCATGTTGCTTAATTAAAGTTTAGATGGCTAGGTGGTTTCTGAGAAAGGCCTACTGAAGATAGGTAGCCTGTTGATTATCCGATTAATTTTTTTAACATTCTTACAAAATGTAGAGAAATTCTTATCTTACAGCTAATAGTCCAAAATTCCTTAATATTAATTGTTAAACTGACAAAGACCTGATATAATGCAACATGAGATTCTAAGGATTTCATCTGCAGTTGATGGACTGAGAAGTTCATATCCATTGCGCTTCTTCCCTATCTGAATCCACGTTGTGTCTCAGGGATTAATCGAGGGAAAATTATTTTATAAATCTATTAAGTAGAAGTTTTGCATACGTTACCCATTGTCTCAATAAGGCGTTTACCCCGATAGTCTCAACGCAATGATTTTCACGCTTTTCTCTTAAACAAGGAAGTAAGGAAAGCATTAATGAATTTCTGAGGTACAGGTAGCCACGACCAAATATCCAAAATAATAGGCTAAACTTCTACAGGAAGCCTGTTGCTCCGTGAGGCAAAACTTTGACTAGAATGCTATCAAGGCATGGTGCTTTCAAATATTAACTTATTGTTTTCTAGATCTCTTCCTCTGTAGGACGATCCAATATTTAATCGATAATATCCAATCCAGTCAATTTATTGATGATATCGTCATTAGATACTGAGGGATTATAAAAAAAATCTGTGAAAACTTCAGTAAATACATTATATTCTCCAGGTCTTTGAAAAGAACACACCCGTCTCTTTGATTTGAGTGGTACTACAAACGTGGCCTGTAGACCAAAAGTTTGCTTGATCAGTTGATATAACATTTTGGAGTCCTTCCAATCGTAAGAATTGCAAGGATATATCTAATCACCACTGATTCTTCATCTGACGGATTCTGTGCCGAAGTTTTTGATGTGAATCAATTTTTCCCTTCAAAACATAGTTTATCATGTGATCATGTTCATCAAACGAACCCGATGTTTTTGTGTTTCTGAAGACAAGGACTTTAACACTTCATCTCCAGTACCCTTGAATGTAGTATCATTGATGTTATTTAGACATACTCGGAAACAGCAGGGTCCCTCAGATTCAAAAAATTTGATACGCTTAAGAATACGTGTTCCATTATGTCTTAGTTTACCTTTGATGTGGAGTTTCAATTTGCCACGTACCAAGCTTCAGTCCGCATCACAATCAGTGCCACGCACAACTATGACATTGCATATATCCTTAAAATCAAATGATATAATCGAGAATCTTGGATCTTGGAAAAATACAAGTATCATTACGGGCAATTTTTTGATCGAAAATGAGTTGCAGATGACGTTTGAATTCAGTGCAAAAATGGAGAAGATGCCGTCTATTGTTTTTATTTTGCAATGCCTCCCAAGGAGCGTGTGATACTTTTCAACCTTGGCATTGCAATCGTCAAGAGGGGTATCTTTTCTGCTTTTGGAAACTTTGTGGTTTCAGTTTTGAGATTTTGGTAGAAAACCATGATAGTTTTCTCAGAAATGGTGACATTAAAACATTAATGGAAAAGACTGTCATATAACGATTGCAAGATAGAGGTACTCTAAGGAACACAATTCTATCACTAATACATTGAGGCTGCTCCAGATGTTTAATTAACTTAGTATGGTGATTTTCTAAGCGTAACTTAGACATGGCACAAGGCTGAAAGTATGGGGAACCCAGCGGGGATCTCATGACTCAGTCTTAATTGATCTACAGAGACAAGATTGTTAACCATTACACCGCGTCGAAGTGACCTAGTTAACTTAGTATGAATGACACAGTTGACATTCACGTTTGTATTAACATTCCAAAAGAAAGTGTAACCCAAACCAAATTCTCTCAGCTAATCGTCGCCACTCAATCGAGTTTCAAAGAGTGTGGCCATATCAATATCTGGCATTCACACAACCTACAAGTTACTTGCCAGCTTAATTGTTAGAAAGTAATGGTGTGGCTGAGCGGCGCATCTATAAAAAAGAACTGCCCAGTCAAGACTATTCGAAGTGTGATGCTGTTTAGTCAACAGTTCAGCAGCATTAGGATAAATCTTGAGCTGCCCACGTGTAGATTCGTGAATGTGTAGTTTGAACTGGTTAAGTCTGTACACGTCGTCACTCCACCATTGCTGTTGAACTTGCAGTAATATGTCTGTACATGTAGGTGGTAATGCCATATGCTTGTTCTGCACATATACTACCCATTTCATTCCCAGAAATATTTTATGTGACAAGACTAAGAAAAATAAAAGAGTAGTTATGTTCCTCTCTGTGTATAGACTTGAGCAAAAGTAACCGCTCAAGAGAAATCCTTGACGTGTTTTCGGTGTCTACGTGGCAGTGTGCTACTGCCAAAAATGGCTGTCTTACTGGAGAACGTAAACACCAAGACAAAACCATATGGTATCCCCGAAATAAAGTATGTAGAAATAAAACGAAATATCCTATTCGAACTTAAACGTTTTGACGAGTGGATAGAACGATTACAAAAAGGTTCGTCTACGATACTGTGGAGTCGAAGTGCTGAACAAAACTAAGAGTAACAAATTTGATATGTATTAGTCGTATACCTCCCACACATACATACACAGAGTGAATCCAATACAGAAAATAAGATTATATCCCCTGTAATTGAGAAAACTCTGCCGTTGAAGGTAAATGTAGATCTACAAATATGATCTATCATGCTACCATCTACCCTAAGAAAAATAAGGAGAAATATAACGTTTATATCGGAAACAGACTTCATACACACTCCTTCACTAACACTAATGTAAGGTATCAAACAGCCTTTTCCAGAAAATACTGGGAATTGAAAGAGAATAATCTTTAAAGGTAAAACTACAGATAAAGTGGAAGCTGGTAGGCAAGACAAGTACTCCTAAGACAAGTACTCCTAAGACAAGTACTCCTAATACTTAAGGGATAGATGTAATTTACCAGAAAAAAATAAGATTTTGAAATTTCAACATCTGAATGTACTTCTGAATAAACCTAGAGAGATTATTAGTATGTCTCGTCGCAGGAATAAATTTAAATTGCAATAATTATGTCATTCTTCCATTTAGTCACAATAGAATTTGTTCTTTACATAAACTAGGTTTTTAAAACTTGGCGAAGCAGTAACCTTTTTCATCCTACCTACCACTACTAACCCTGGTCAGACCACATGCCTCCCCCTACCATAAAAGAAATTACTACTAAGATTCCTCTTGCTTAACCCTATAATAGCCAAAATTCTCCAACCCTCCCTTTACTAGCCCCTGCCTCCGGCATAAGAAAGTTCCCTCATCCTTTGATTAAATGGGGTTAGCAATGCACGTCTTAACCCTGCAAAACTAACCATCAATTAAAGTTACATCACTGCTAACCATGGGTATGTCATACCCGATTTTGAAAATATCAAAAAAATATTAAATATAAATGTTTATTTGAAATATTTTACATGCAGGCACTTCAAAGTTTGTACTTTGAGTTAACATTACTAAGAACTGAAAATCATATTATTTAGATAAGAAAATCAGGTACTGAAAATTTAATTAAAATGGTGTCATTTGCGCTGGGTACTATATACCAATGATTAGTGTTCTCGGGTTAAACTGATATGTTGAAAATAGCCTTTCCCCTTCTAAATTTTATCTAAATTTACGGATATATATATAGCCTTTTATTGCACGACTCAGTTTCATGCACTATGCAAACATCACATGCTTATTATGAAATATGAGTCTATAATAAGCACCTTATGACTGAATAGTGCATAAAACTCTGAGTTTTGCTATAGACGTAGGATAATATGTATACTTATTAATATATACTTTATAGCTCTGTGGTATACCATCGATCACTTTTTTTATTAACACCAGAAAAATATTTATAGATGTGCGTGTACATGTATGTATATTTATTTATTGATATATATATATCCGCAGACAGATCTGTTTCGTTGTATCACAGCTCATCAATACGGTTAGACAGTCGATTGCTTTTTTTTTTTTACTCAGGATTGAAACCCGACCGAATTGGCGTCAGTCGGCGGTTCTATCTCTGAGCTACGACCGATCGGTAGAAGAAGGCAGACTTTTTAGTGTGTATATTATCATTATACACGCACAATAGCTGAGAGTGTTCTAATTCATTACTGAATGAACGATGCGTAGATGCCAGAGTAGGTACTGTTTTTCAAAGTCTACCATTCTTCCAGAGTGCTCAATCAGTGTGTGAGAGCGTAAATAGTCATTCGCAGACAGATCTGTTTCGCTGTATCACAACTCATCAGTACGGTTACACAGCCGATTGCCTTTTTTAGTGTATCGAGGCAGCAGATAAGTTTCAAAACATATACTGTTAAATATGAGACAATGAATGTCTATTATGTTTAATCATGAGCCGTTCTAAACATTGTATTTAAATATATGGTTCTGCTATCATTTCGAGCTCTCAGGCGGTCTGACGTCATAGAACCGTATTACAAATTTGCGAACTGCGTTTGCTATTTTTGGTAACTGTTGCCGTTGCTTACCGAAGTTTTATGTCAACACAAGATAAAATCGTCGCTGATGGTGAATGTTTTTGTGTTAACGTCCTTGTAATCTCTCTGAAAATGGCTCATGTGCGCCGAAAGCTTAGAACCAACTTAATAAAAAATTATTCACTCTTATGTTTCTTATATTTAACAGTATATGTTTAGAATATATATATATATATATATATATATATATATATATATTTGTTTATTTATTGCTTATTGATATTTATATATATATATATATATATATATTTATTTATTGATATTCATATATGTATACATATATATATATATATATATATATATATATATATATATATAGATAGATAGATAGATAGAGAGAGAGAGAGAGAGAGAGAAAGAGAGATAGACGCACACACGGATGCATATCCGTATAATATCTATTATATGACCATGTTCCTGTATTATTACAGTATGTTTATTACATATTAAAGCATGTATTCCAGTAGGTAGAACATGAAAAATGGGTTCTACATCTTCCTACTGGAATATTGCTCATAAGTAGTTCCGAAAGTAAAAAAGACCACACACACACACACAAGTATATCACAAATCACATACAAGCGCGCACACACACACGTATGCATATCACAAATCAAACACATGCGCGCACACACATACACACACATGTATATATATTTTAAGTTTGTGATTTCATGCCATTTTTTATTTTGACATATATATTTGTCAAAACAAATATATGTGTGTGTGTTTTCTTTTGACATGTGTGTATGAGTGTGTGTGTGCGTGTGCGTGCGTGTGCGCGTAAAAACACAAAATGGCATGAAATCTCAAACTTGAACGCAACCGATATGACATCCACTGATATATGAAGATGCGGCATTGAAAAATAATCCTATGAAGACACGCGTATACACGCGCCTGCGCGTGCCCCACGCACACCACACTATTTCAACAAAATCTCGATTAATAAAATCTCAATTAACAAAATCTTGATGAACAAGATAGAGCGTGATTCAAGCTAAGCAAATGGATACTTGATTTCTTTTACTTTAACTGAACTGTCATAGTTTTAATTATAAAGTATTGCCTCTCATACTTTTATTTAATTATTCTATTTGTCGCTTATTGTTTTAATGCAAATTTACTGAAGACTAGTGAATAAAATAAAATAATCTTGTCGTATATTTATCAGAAGTTATGTGTGCATCATCGCACTTTCTATGCATCTTTGCTTGAATAAGAGAAAGCGTTCTATATTAAAATTTCTAAAATAGTAATTCCACTTTTTTTTGCCGTGTCTCTCTCGGGAACCAGGTGATTACGGCTCTCCACAACTTCCTGTCCCTTGTAGCGCTTAATAAATTCTGTCTTTCTATTATTTTTTTTAAGCATTCTTTACTCATTATGAGCCATGGAAACCTCAGCTGTCTCTTTTTAATGTTGAGTATGTTGTGTTTTTCTTTTTCTTTTTTTCTAAAATTTCGTCGTTTCTCACATGTTCAGTCCACGGTATCCTCAGCATACTTCTGTAGAATCATATTTCTGTTCTTTCAAGTATCAACTTTATCTTTGATGAGATCATCCAGCACTGAAGGCCATACATGAGAACAGATATCACATCTCAGTTTAGTAAACTTTTTCTTGTTTCTAGTTAAGTTTTTCTATTTCTTAGTACTTTTCTAAGCTTTTGGAATGCTTCCTTAGATTTTCTAAAAAGCCTTCGAATTTTAGTGTAAAAGTGAAAATCAAGCACTTATGTGTTTAATGTAAATTACATTTCGTTCTGGCTTATTTGATTTTTTTCTATTAATAAAAATGAATTAAATCTTCTTTGTCAGCCGCATTTAATTAAAGATGTTTGAAAGAAAGTTTGCTGCCCGAGTATAGTTTATTATATGTATGTGATGTGTGTATATACTTAAATGTCAATAATTTATAACAGAAGCCATTGGTTTATTCCAATGGATTGCCATACTTAATATTTCTTATTTTTACTCTTGCGTGGTAATGCGTGACGTCATTAGCTGTGGTGATGTGATGAGATATTTGCTTCCAAATGCACGAATTTGTCGTTGCCTGGAAATCGTCCATGTTAACAAAATCAGACTGTCATCATTGTCATTATTGTCTGTGAATTGTTATACTATAATGCAATTTAACATCTTTGAAAATGATTTACGTAAGCCGAAAGATTAGATTGAATTATAAAAAAATTATCTATCAATATTGTAATTTTCTTTTTTCATTCAATTATAATGCTATTAAGCTTATCAGACAAAAAATTACAAAAAATAAAAAGACAAAACTTGTTTACATTATTTAATGAAACATGCATTATATATATATATATATATATATATATATATATATATATAATTAAATTTGTTTTTTAATTAAAAATTACATTGTGACACGGAAATTGTTATGTTTCGGGATTTCTCTCTCGTCATCAAGCAATGTAAGATCATTGTTCTGAAAATGATTTTCATTTAAACATGAGAAACAATACGTTTGTTATTTATAGATAAGGGGAGACATAAAAATTTATGTGTTATCAATTCAACTAATGAGAAAAGAGATATACCTTAAATTTGAAAAAAATTATATTTTTGGGGGAATACATGATTTCTTCTTTCAATCAATAACTGCCAAAGTGTCAACTTAATTTTTAAAACCCCTGTCTAGACATTATTTCCGTTGATGTATCCATTATTGTTACAGAATGTTTTCTTTCAGCTTTCTCTATATCCCCACATTTTCTAAAGCAAAAAAGAAAAAAGAAAAGTGATGAAGAAAGAAAGAAAACATTTTTTATTTTTGATCTAACTTAAAGGGACCTTTGAGTATACTATACTATTTTTATTTCGATTCAGAATGTATATTATTCTAATTTTAGAGAAAAAAATTGCAAAAGTGTTCATCCAGGATATTCTAGAATATAACATCGATAAGTGAAAAAAATGAATTGCATTAATCTTATATGTGTGTGGGTGTTCTGTTTTTCGTTTTTTTCTTCTTCATTTTCTTTGCTGTGTTTCTTTAAAACGCAGATCTCCATTGCTTTCTATCTTTCGTAAGCTTTTTCTTCTTCCTCTTTGCCATGTCTCTTCAAGATGTAGGGGTTAATTGCTTTCCAGAACTTCCTCTCATCTGTAGATCTTAGAAAATTTTGTCTTTTTGCCATCCCTCCTGTCAACCATTTACGCAAATTCGTTAGGTACGTTATTCGCTACTTTCTCTTTTGCATTCAATATATCATGTGAGAGTCAAATTCTCCAAGCCCTCTTTCCTTATTATGTTCCCTAGAATTCTTAACTATTTCTTATTATAAGTACAAGTGACCTTTCTGTTTCCACTATTACCAAAACGTGATGTGCATTGCGGTGCAGTGGATATCGGCTTGGATTGAGAAATCAGAGAGGCGAGTTCGAATCCCAGTTGAAGTCGTTATATCTGTTTACTTCAAAATATCCCAGAAAAAGTTAATAATTAGTCTCAATTTACTCTAGTTGTGGGTTAAATAGCAGGACATATTGGGTTCTATAGCCTTGGTTGGCAGACAGTCCACCGCAGAAAGTAATGGCAAGCTACTTCTGAAAAATCTTTTGCCCAGTCTGTCATGTCTTTTTCGAGACATGATCACCCAAGCGTGTATCGTATGGCACTTAACTGATTTCCAAGCCCAGTCATGATATATTAACTCGAATTTTAATCTTCGTAAGAAAATCTGAGATTTAGCGAAAGATGTGTTACATTATTTACATTGTTCGGACTGTTGTAATCATCTGTTATGCCATATTTACGACGTTGCAACCGTTGTACCCTACCACCTTCTTTAGATGATTTGAAATTCCGCACTGAACCCTTTATTTTGATCACTGAGGTGGATTGTTGTCGTCCAATGAGTCATGCTATTTAGTGATATCACTTTAATTTAAATGTTTTTGATCACCACTGGTGTAACCAGATATTGAACTCACGAATGTTTGGGTCAATTCAATGCCTTTATTCACTCTGGCCAAATATGTTAGATGCACTGTAAATTATACACCGATGTTTGTGCATACGCCCTCCCACATAGGCACAAACACACACATTAAAGAATTTTATAATTTTTCTGTGCAAATATTTTTGATAAGCAAAGTTGACGGTATGACTGTTGGCAGAAACATGTACTAAAATGCAGTTGTAGTAAGGCTCGAAAGTAGAATAATAATAAAAACCTACTTCATGGATGAGAACCCTTCTTGCTTAGCGTTTATTGTGTGAAGGGTAAAGTTCAAAATCCGAGGTGGAATTTTTCATCCTGGGAAAAATGTATTCACACACACATGAGATAATTTCATAAAAAATATCCTTGATTTACAGTTTAAGTTTGATTAAATAAATGCCACATAAAGGCTTTCATAAAAACAGAAAACTATGATTCAAATGAACGCCTATTTTTTAAAAATTTCATCTTGAAAAAATAAAATAAAATAAATGATTTACAGTGTATCTTTTGGTTATAGCCACAATTCTCTAAGTAGCGGATGGTATGATAATTACCAATTTCTCATGTCTATTTTATAGCATTTGTTTGATCTTTTACTCTTCCATGTTTAGACTGCTAAATGTGGATCTATACAAAATAGAATTCTATATATATATGAAGTAATCATCATCTCAGAAACGATATTAAGAAAAGCAAACTTAACAAGTCTGTATGTAAGTATACATACTTATTAACATACCGCTAATACTCAATTAAAACAAGAATTTCTGTGTCGGCTTTTATGGAATAAAGTGTAAATGCTTTGCAAGACTTAGTTTTGTAGATAACATAATTCACAGACAACGTATACATATTTCACCGATTTTAATTATATTATCCATTTTTTGAAAAATCTGTAAAATAATAATAAATATTTTGCACGTAATAACCTATTTGGTAGATGATTTTAATCAACCAACTCATAAGTGGATATTTCAGCGATCATTACAATCTTAACCTGTTTAAATCTAGAGTCAACCGTTATCTTCCCGACATATCATCATAAACTGTACTTTTTACTATGAAATCATCTGACTTGATTGGCTCTTGGGCCTTGTACAGGATGAAGATCATTGTAAAAATGTATTTTTGTGAAGAACATCTATGATTTTGAATAAAAGTTAACGTTGAAGTTTGTCAATGTAATGATAATGGTGAAATTAGCCGTTTCTTTATAAAGAAACATTCGGTATTCATTGAACGAGCAGTCTATACTACTGTCGATTGAAATTTATGAAAACTTTTTCTTAAAATAACTTTTCAGGAAAATAGGTTTCTCATGTTCAGTAGCTGTTATCGCTCTTTCCAGTATTGATGAAGTTCCTTTCCTAAATTTATATTTGGAGTAGTGGGAAATAACAACATCTTGGTTAAGTCATTATTTTATTTCCGAGTGACATGATATATCTATTATAGTTGTTGTTGTTGTTGTTGTTGTTGAAGTGCTTAAATGATGTGGTTTCTTTTATTTGATAAGACGTCATTTTTTATGACTTATCAACCTTTTTCAAGTTATTTAAAACTAGAATATATTTCTAAATTGTAAGTATTTTGTGGGTATAATGATGATTTACTGATACAAGTCCTACTAAATAACCAATAGTTTGGGAGATAAGATAAGATAAATAGATTCATACTTTTCCCAAGAGTATTTGCGCGTAAGTGAATATAATAAACGTAACTGATATTGGAACAAGGCTCTTCGATTTACATTTCTGAGCGATTATCCGTTATGCTACCCGCATATTCAATCTTGTAGCTTTGATCTTCGAAAACGGTTACACATCTAGATACCCACCCAGGCTCGAAGTTGTTTAATTTCGGTGATCGTATGGGGACTAGTTATATTGCCGTAAACACACACACACACACACACACATTATGTCGGTATATATATATATATATATATATATATATATATATATATATATACACGAGAAAAAATCGCAAGATCGCCAAGACCTACCGCGGTTTCGCACAACGGCCCTGACGAGCCGTTGTGCGAAACCGCGGTAGGTCTTGGCGATCTTGCGATTTTTTCTCGTGTGTTTTTGCTCTGCGTAACTGCCTCTTAGTTCATCCTTTTTGGTTAGTTTAGTATCGAGCACTTTTCTTTCTTTGTGGTTTGTTCCGTTTGAGGGTTTTTTTCTTTGCTGTGAAGTGCTGTATGTATTGTCGGTGCTCCGCAGTTTTCTTTTTTTCCCCCTCGTTGTCCAAAGCTTTATAGCCGAGGGCGATAACGGAGTTAGATTCTGCCGGTTATTCGTGGTTCTTAAAAATTACTTGTGTAACATTTTAAGATTTGAATACGTACAGAGTCAATTTTATTATTATTATATATATATATATATATATATATATATATATATATATATATATATACTTGCATACGTAATAGGTTTTTATGTATACCTGCACACGCATATATATATATATGTACTGGGTACATATATACATGCGGAAGAAATTACTCTGTATATACACCCACAGATTTATATTTATGGTGGGTAAATGAACAAAAGAAAATTCCAAGTAATGCAGTGGGCCTCAAGAAGTATTTCTTCTGTGGATAAATGAAAAATATCGATATTATAACAATAATGAATAATAATAAAAATTCCCATGGTGCAAAGAGCAAAGGAAGATACCAAACTTGGTTTTATTAAACTTCCATCAAGCGGTTCATCTTCTTCATGTGCCGTGTTCCTTCAGGACGTAGGCAATCATGGACTTCCATCTGGCTCTATCTCTTGTCGTTCTCAATATTTTTTCCTTTGGTATCACTTTTAAACTCCGCTCCTCCATCCATTTGCTCACACCTAACAAGTACATCTCACCATGCTTTTGCTTGTCTCTCCTTCCCTCTAATCGATCAGTGAGTATTAAATTCCCTAGACCCTCCTTCCTCATTACGTGTCGTTCATCTTTTTCTAATGTTAAGTATGGGTTTTCTTCGCGTTTGCATTTTTTCCAACACCTCATTGTTGCACACGTGCTCCATACATTGTATCCTCGGTACCCTTCTGTAAAACCACATTTTTGTTGCCCCAAGCATCTCTTTCATCCTTGATGAGATCGTCTAACATTTACTTTCATACAGAAGGACATATATCACATTACAATCCTGCGCTCTTTTCTTTGTTTATGATGAGATTTTCCCGTCTTTCAGTACTCTGATTATGTTCTGAAATGCGTCTTTGGCCATATCAATACGTCTTTAGATCTCCATGTCGCACTTTCCATCCTCTGTCAAAACACTTCCCAGGATTTGAATTTCTTTACTCGTTTTATTTTAGTTTCTCCGATTTGCAGTTGGTATATCAGGCTCCTCTTTTTCTGATGACCATGTATTCAGTTTTCTTGAAGTTTCTGCTCAGAAAATTCTTCACTCACTTTCTTTTGCTACCTTCTGTCTAAGGTCCTGCAATTCCGTGTCTGCTATCAGCACTGTGTCATAGCGTATCTTATATTGTTGAGATTGTGGCTGCCAATGACGAATCCCAGCAGGGCTTTTATTTCTGGAATTCATCATTAGCAAAATCTATACAAAGACATTTTCCTTTCTGGTCCCTTTCCTCTGTTTTGCTCTGAGATGTAGAACCACGTAGTGATTACATTCTCACTGAGGAACATTAGATTCACAGGTCCGCTGACGACTGAATTCTTTTTGCTTTCCAATGCATGTGTTTTTCAAAGCCACGAAACTATGAAGTAAAATAATTTTTTGGTCGTTCCAACTCTGCGCAAGGCCGACTTGAGCTCGACTATTAATTCGATGCTTATAATTACTTATCGTAGCTTCTAGACCAAAAAGAAAATGCACATACTCTAGAGTCATTGATAACTGTTTCATTACAGTTTATATGAAAAAAAGATAAACGTTCCCTGGCAGAAACCCAATTTTTTTATGCTTCTTCTTTTTTTATTTTTTATCATACGTGAACACATATAATACACACAAACAAGGAACATTAACTTCAGATATATAAAGATTTCATTGATGGAATCAGTCTTATATATGTAGGGGTTTGAAAAAAGTACAACGAAAACACTAAAGACACATGCACGCAAAGCTTTAAATTCTTTTATTTCTAACGTTCGATGTATATCGAACCGACTTCATTATTACGGTCACACCACATTGAAACTCCAGTTCCTGTACAATCACCCTTCGGTGATTAAGTAACGTCGAGCCAAGTCATTAACTAGATACGTGACCGTTTGGGAAGACCAAGAGCTGTAAATTTTAATGTGCAGTTGGTGTAATAGTTAACGGCCCAGAAAAGAAAATCGGAGAGTCAAGTTTCAGTTCCAGTCGGGTTCATTATATTCACTTAAGCAAAAATACACTAGGGAAAGGTATGAATCCACCTCTCGCACCAGCTATGTTACTATGACTTGTATCAGTAGATCATTATTTTCAAAATATACTTAAGATCTGAACAAATATATTTTGGATTTAAATAACCCGAAAAGGGTTGATAATTCACTGAAAACGGAACACTCAATCAGTTAGCTATCTATCATGGTTGTTTTTATTTTATCGCTACTGGTTTAAAATAAATGACATTGTATCAATATTAGATTTGTGAGCCACTGGAGGTAGGGGAGGTAACAGAGTAACAGGCAGATTTTATGCGGATATATGGAGAAGATAACGGTAACCCTAGGCATGAACCGGTTAAGATTGCATTGAGCGGAAAAACATCCTCTTAGGAATCGGTTACACAAAACTGCGGTTTGTGGGAAAATGTCACTCGAGTGGAACTTACATCTCATTAATGGAATCCGAAGTGAATGAGAGCGGTTCGCTACAATGTGGCTGACATCGTGGATCTTAATCGTGAAGGTTAGAACTGTTGGAAGTAAGAAATGTAGTTTGTCTGAACACTCTCCATAGAAATAGCGATAGATTAGCAAGAAGTTTGCGACGTTTCATGCGTGTGAAAGGGGGTTGTGGGGCAGAAATTAATTTGTCAACCACCAAGACGCAGAAATGCATTTGAAGCAAATCTAGACGGGTAAGAGAAGACTAGGTAGGTCCTACCCATGTATAGTAGAAGTACTCCATTTTGAAGCTGATCTGGCTCTTGTAAAAGAAGAGGATAACGCGAGAAGTCGAGAACTGACCATTTTTCCACGAGTCTTTAGTGATATATCGTATGTACATCTTCTACTTAGGTATCAGTTGAGTTTAACTCTCAACAGGCGGTCAAGATGCGTTCTCCCCTACCACACGAAAGAATATACAATCATCTTGATTGGTGATAGTTGTGTCCAATCGGCGATAATAGTGCGTCACCTAGATATAAACTTATTATGAAAGATTCCGAAATTATGCACTATCTATCTATCTATCTATCTATCTATCTATCTATCTATCTATCTATCTATCTCAAACTTCTAATTTCAGTCGAGTTCGTTATGTTGACTTATATGAAAATACTCTTGGGAAAAGTATGATTACATCCCCTAACCTAGCTATGAGTTTATTCTTACAACTCGTGTTTTAATTAAAGATTTTAGAAATATCTTAATCATCAGTTCATTTTTTTAAATCTCAAAATAAGCGTGTTTGTCTATATTTCTGAGATGAGGTAGTAGTTACATTATTTACATTATTCTTTATTGCCATATTCATGTTCACAATATTTCAACCGTTGTACGCACCAGCCTTCTTCAGGTGATTGAAATTTAGAACCAAATCTTTTATCGGTGGGTATATTGTTCACGATGCATGCGCTATGATACTTCTAGATGTCTTAGTTATTTCACTTTAACTCAACTCTCTGAATTATTTGTTTACAACTGCGGTTGCTGGGTATTGAACTCACAACTCTTTGGATCAGTTCTTTGGATCTAATCAACGCTTTTATCCACTATTTTCTGAAGAGAGTTAGAAAAAGGAAGATAACTAAGATATCTGGAAGTATACCTCAGTATACCTCAGTGATTGATATAAAGGGTTCGGTACAAAATTCTAATCACCTGAAGAAGGCTAGAGCGTACAACGGTCGAAACATCGTGAATATGAATATGGCAATAAAGATGAGGGCAACAGTCGGAAAAATGTAAATAATCAAAATATGCACTTACTACATTTATATGAGTCTAGTAGTTTTCATCAAAGATACATGATACGTATATATCTTTTCATTAAATATGATCTTGCAATGGACATGATGCGGGTTTGCAACAAAAAACGGTTCCACATAGGATTTGATAAGGTACAGAACGTTATGCATCATTTAGAGACTAATTTTACCGCCTGCATTGTCCGCGGATAAAGGTGTCATGTTCATCTAATCATTAATTCATTTCATCGAAGAGGCATTACATTTCATAAATGGAAACAACATCAACGGGTTGGGAGAAATACTGAAACATAATTGATTTAATTTCTTTGTTGCTGAACAACTATTATAACCTACGTAGCTATCTAGGTAACTACGATATATATATATATTCGTAGACATCAGTACGGTTGCTTTTAACCCAGGATTGAAACCCGACCGAATTGGCGTCAGTCGGCGATTTTACATCTGGGCTATGGGCGCTCGGTAGAAGAAGACAGACTTTTAGCGTATCATGTATCGTACGCCAATCGTCAGTGCTCTAATTCATTACTGAATGATCGATGCGTAGATGCTAGAGTAGCTACTGTTTTTTCAAAATTTACCATTCTTCCAGAGTGCTCAATCAGGGTGTGAGAGCGTAAATAGTCATCCGTTGACAGATCTGTTTTGCTGTATCACAGCTCATCAGTGCGGTTAGACTCTGATTGCTTTTAATCCAGGATTGAAACCCGACCGAATTGGCGTCAGTCAGCGATTCTATCTTTGTTTTATAGGCGCTCGGTAGAAGGAGGCAGACTTTTAGCGTAGCATGTATCGTACGCCAATAGCCAGAGTGGTCTAATTCATTACTGAATGAGCGATGCGTAGATGCTAGAGTAGCATATATATATATATATATATATATATATATGTGTGTGTGTGTGTGTGTGTGTGTGTGTGTGTGTGTGTGTGTGAATCAAAGGAAAGATTGCGTAGTTACACAAGTTTCCCGCTCTCAGGATCTTCAGTTTGGATAGAAAACTTTCTGTTAAAAAATGTTTTACTGAAGGTGAAGCACACACACACACACACACACACACACACTGATGCGATGCGAAAGATTGTATGAAGCCAAAAGTGCTGACAGTTAGCGGAATACTAATAGTAAAACAATTTAAGGCAAGCAAAATTTACACCATACTTTGCAACAATACAGTAAAGACTTACATCAACGATATAAAAACGAACAAACGACAAAATATTGGTAGTAAATTGCTGGTAACCAGTGAAGAGATTGCCTAAGCACCTGTTTTACCGAGACAGATCTTGGCAAGCTCCCTAGACACTAACCCAAGAAACAAGGATGCCATTAAAATTAGAGCCCAAAACTGGCAAAAATATGCACATAATTCAATTTGAAGAAAGCGTTTGATGGTTGCATTCGTTTTGAGGTCATATATCTTGGACGTTTGAAGTTTAAAGGCTCTTAGAAAAGGTAGTGTCGTCTTGATACCGGAATATAGTCACTCTGAGCTTGTATGAAACATTTGTAGGAACGTTGTTCTATTTCTTGCCAGTATTTCTAGTCATCTAAGATTGGATTAAAAGCGGCAGCCTGATGCCAACTATATGAATGTCCTAACAGACATGAACGGTACTTACGTAAGATTTGTGATCACTTTGTAGGTTTGACTTTGAAGAGACACATGAGAGTGCATGAGTAGAAAGTAATTTTCAAGACTTTCTACGTGTGCCACGTATGTAAAATATTTTGCGGGAGCGAGGTTGATTTGCAAAGTCATCTTCAGGCCCATATTTTTGGCCTTGTTCCTCAACTGAGGTTCACTTAAAATTAACTTTCGAGAACGTGGTGAAATGGTTAGCAAGTGTGTCTTGTCCTACTAGCTACGACTGTGTAATGAGTTCGAAACTTACATGACGTTTAATGCTTTCGGCCTTTTGCCATGTCTAAGTTATGCTTTGTAAATCACTATACACCTTAAAATAATGAAGTTACCGAGAAATAATTCTATTTTAGTTGATAACTATTATTCTACGAAAACTACACCGAGAAACTATTTGGATGGCTACTTTAAGTTCGAACGCATAAGAATAAATTCTATTGAAGTTACTGGGAATATCTTTACCTGGAGACTGTTTGTCGAGATAAATCCAGATCAATCTTTAAGCATACGATAACGAAGACCATATGAAGACAAATACAAAATCTACCCACCACCACCACCACCACCACCACCACCACCACCTCTACCACCATTATTATTATTATTATTATTATTATCGATTACTTGGCAGAGATCATCACAAGTAGCTAATCTTAGACAGAGAGCTCGGCTGCCATGGCAACGCTTCGTCATTTGGGTGGACACAGTTGGTGTATTGACTATAAACCCATGAGCCTTTATACCAGGTCCGTTGGTTCGGCAGTCGGATGGAATTTCTCGATCGTCCGATCAGGCTGGCGAGCATTACTGATTTTCATCTCAAACGCCGAGCGGTCATTGTTTAGAGCGAAAGATCAGTGGCTACTTCAATACCAATAACCGTCTGGTTGGCGAAACAATCATGGAAGTTTGCGTCACGCTTGGAAATGCTTTCTTTAGCGTTGCCTTTCTTTCGCGTCGGAATGAATATATATCAATAGAATATTAACATTCAGTTCCTCGGCCTTTTGTGATCAGCGTTCAGACGATTGATATTAGTTGCTTCTGTGCCTATGCAACCGATACGAAAACGCTGACTACCCCATACTTCGGGGTTGGCAAAGAATTCACGGAATTATGCAGTGATTCATCGAAATGTGACTGTGGATTCTCTTTACTCGATCCCTCTGGTACGGGATCAAACTTCGGACAAAGTTTCAAACATATTTTTAATGAACAGAA
Source organism: Ascarosepion bandense (assembly GCA_037127315.1). Lineage (NCBI taxonomy): Eukaryota > Metazoa > Mollusca > Cephalopoda > Sepiida > Sepiidae > Ascarosepion > Ascarosepion bandense. Next base: position 1,553,106 of record JBBBDQ010001711.1, read on the forward strand.
ATTCTAGTTTTAGTAATGTATTGATAGTATTAATACGTATATTATATTATTTATTTTTAATTAATTCACTCTAAGTACGGCGATACAGACACCAACACATAAGCGGATATTGGGAGAGAAAAAGAATCAAATGACTTTAAAAGGAACCGGAAATCCAGTTCTTAAACAGAAAACATGGGATAAACCTTTATTCCTGTTCAAAAGACCAGGGAGGAGTGTAAACTGGACGATAGAGATGATTAATTATTTATATTGAGGAAGAATACAAAATAAACAGTAAATAAAATTTCAGAGATTAAGCAGAGACTTTAAAAAGTATAGACGTGAAATAGACTTTAGAAGGAATGTGCTTAACGCGTTCGGAACTTAACATACACAAGAATCTATGCATGAATTTTACATATGTTTATTTAGAAGTAAAACGAAATTAATTCTTGATAATGTCTAAAAGTATAGCCGAAAGCTCTCGAAAGTACAAAACCTTTGAACAATTCTTATATAATTTGAGTTACATAAAAACTTAATAATAATACCTTGTCTGTAATTTTTAATGAAACCTGTATAAAAGAGAGATTGTTGCCCAAATACACAATATATATATATATATATATATATATATATATATATATATATGGGTAGTTTAGATTAAACTTCTCATTTGGTTTGCTTTGGTTTCGCCGATCTGAATTGGTAAAAAGAGGTGAATTTTTTCATAGAATGGACAAACATCACTCTTTTTGGTAGCTCACTAATCTTGACCTTATTCTTTGTTTTCTTAGAGTGAATCAGTAACAAATCTCCTAACTTAGATCAAGTTAGAAACTTCCTGTTTTTTTTCAACTAGAGTAGATAGGTTCTCTAAACTTCTGGTTCATGCTACACCCTCTTCTCTTAAACTGGAATAGAGGCACTTCTCTTGTTTCCTCTTTAGAAAATGCTTCCCAGTTCTTTTCATTTCCCCAGGCGTTAATTTTGCTTCCCTGATAGCTAAAATCTCCAGAGGTTTAAGTGCAACGTCAATTACCATATTTTATCTCTTTGATTTCCATCTTTTCCTTGTTTTTTTCTTTTTTTTCTGACACCCGTTGTACATCTTTCTCCTTTTTTCTTCCGCTCTCCTCTCATTGTAACTTTCTGCGCACCAGTAGCAGTATTACCTTGCTCCCTTGCTCTGGGTAAAACGATTTTATATATATATATATATATATATATATATATGTGTGTGTGTGTGTGTGTGTGTGTGTGTGTGTGTGTGTGTGTGTATCCTCTCGGATTTTCGTTTATTGAACTCTCTTTCGACTTCTTGCTTTCCGGTTAACGTTACACTTCAAAAGTTTGAATGCTGGTCTTTTGGTGTCCTCTCTCTCCTAATAACGTGTTCATGGCGAATTTCACTCTCAGTGTGAACCTTGCGTGTTTGCGGCTTTATCGTCTCGCATGGGGTGAAATGATTAGAAAAAAAGAATAGAACCTTATAAAACTATAACAAATATCGGAGTTTCTTTTATTGACCTATAATGAACTTTTTTCCTTTAATTTTTAACAGATATCAATATTTTATTTTAATTTTATTTTTTATAATACTGGATATTACTGTTGGTTTTAATGGGTTTATTTAAAATTCATATAACCCATCCAACTTGTATTCGAAGAAATAGATTATTGATTAACATAAACATAGAATACAATGATGAATTCAAACTGTAAGATTAACACACTCTAGTTTTTGCAATGCTGGTTCATTCAGGTGTCTAAATATACCGGTTAGATAAATATTTTATTATCATATGAGATTTTTTCTACAATCTGAAAACTGATATATTTGCTTACATACAAACACAGTGTTCGGGCACTTTGACGTAGTGTAATGGTTAACAAACTTGTCTCACTAGACCACTTACGACTCAATAGGGAATTTGGTCCTCACGAGGTGCCTCCATACTTTTGGGTTTGTGCCACATCTAAGCTTCTCTTAGAAAAACATTTGTGCATCTCGACGTAGTGTAATGAATAGCAAGTTTGTCTCTCTAGAACCATTACAAATGAGGAGTGGATTCAATCCTCACTAGATGCCACATATTTTCAGCCTTCTGTGATATCTATTCTGCGCATAAAAATACATGGTGCACCTCGATGTAGAGTAATGGCTAGCAGGCGTGTCTTGCCAGAACCAGAGTAGGGAGTTCGTTCCTCAATGGGTGCCACATAATTTCGGCCTTGTGCCACATCTGAGCTGCGCTTAGAAAATCATCGGATTTACTGGTTGCGATGGTTGGAAAAGTTTGAAAAGACAAGACTTAATTCCATTTCATAGAGGAATTTACGAGAAGAGTTTCGAGACTGTTCCGTGTTCTTGAGGTTTCTTTGATCACAAAGGAATGGGAGAGAAGATTATATGGCCGGGAATACCCACTATAAAATGACCATGTGTCACATCTGGCCTTGCGTGGGAAGGCTAGTAAATACAAGAATAGAAGAGAAGCTTTCTTTATAGCAACTTTTCTATGATTTTCTTTGCGTAGAAAATGTATTATTGGCCTTATTGGCATCTCCCTCTCTGTTTGTTTTCTAGGTTTATCTCCGTAGCAGTTCATCAAGTACACAAGTTTGGTTAATGACTAACGAAAATGATTTATTAGTGATTTTTATTTATTTATTTATTACTCTTATTCTTCAAATTATTTTTCTGGATTTAGTATGTGGTTATTGTTTCCTGACGTGAACCTGTACTGCAAACCAGGAAGATAGTCCGAAATAGAAAAATAACTATTGTTGACCTTTAACCAAACTTATATATTTATATATAATCAATTAATTAATCAATGTTCATGCAAATTATGTCTTGGGCGACTCCAGAGTGTTGCGTCATATTGCTCATCTTACGTGAAACTCTCGAAACAGTCAAAAGATGTCAGTTAAAAGCCATAAGTGTTTGGGCGATCATGTCTCGAAAGACACATGACTGACTAAGCAGACAATCTTTTCGCAGTAGATTGCCAATACTTACTGCGGTAGACTGGTTGTCAACCAAAGCTAAAGAATCCAATCTTTCCTGCTATTTAACCCACAGCTAAAGGTCAAAAGAATCATTGATTGAAAATTAATTAATTAATTGACTATAGTTAATTTAATTTACATTTGAGCACTTCCCTAATGAAATACAGATATTTTATATACGTTAAATTTTAATAATTTTAGTATTTTGATAGATTTTATTGATTTTTTAATTATTATTGTGATTATTATTTGTTATATATATATATATACATACTTTGTGTGTGTGTGTGTGTGTGTATGTGTATTTGTGATTGAAAATGAATTCACATGCAGGCACATTCATTATTTTTATGTAAACTTTATTGTAATATTCTATTTACTTAGTAATAAAATGCTTTTTCTGGAACTGAACAGGCATGGCGAATATTATGCAATAAGAAATTAGAACGTCGTCTTGATGCTTATTAGAATTTTCAATAAAAAACATAAAAGGAAAGATGTTTTCAATCTTTTTCAGTGCCTATAATGACTTATCACGTTAAATGTATCACATCATATATCAATCAGTCAGTCAAATGCTCGAAGCAAATGCTGGTGAGTAGCAGTAAGCGGGAGGAGACAAAGGGAGATAACACTGGTATCTCACCCAGTCACGTTCGAATCTTCTGTCGAATATAATTCCCTTCAAGCAATTTATTATTCCTGAGTGTGAGTTCTTTAATGCAAAAGCTGATGAAGTGAATTTGAACGACGCACAAAAAAGGAGAAAAGAGAAAAATAAAACGAAAAAAATGTCCATGAAAATATCAATGGTAATAATAACTTTATAAAACCAAAACGAACAATAGGTTTTGTTAAAAAAAGTCTGACAAGGTGTTTTCATTAAATTTTCTATTATATTTTCTTGTATGCGAAGATTCATTAAGTCCACAAAAGGAAATACTTGTTAGCATTTTTTATAATCATTTCACCCCAAGCAAGGCAGGATTGCCACTGGTGCGCAAGGGTTTACAGTGAGACAAACAAACAAGTTACAGGTGAAGCCGAAGTAAGAATAAGAGGTGAATGGGATTTAGGAAGGTTGAATAGGAAGTGCGTGAGATTTAGGAAAATAGAAGATGGTAATTGACGTTGCATTTAAACATTTAGAGGTTGTAGCTATCAGGGAAGCAAATATACGGAAGGTGCGAGAAAAGAAACTGTTAGAGTAGAAATGGCATATGAGAAGAATATATAGAAATGGCATATAAGAAGAATATAATACCATCTTAGCAGAAGTACCTTGTTTGTATTGCTTGACAAAACACACACAAACATATCTATCTATCTATCTATCTATCTATCTATCTATCTATCTATCTATCTATCTATCTATCTATCTATCTATCTTACTTCAAATGTCATTATAGTGGACACTTCTTATTTGAAATAGATGCCCTGTTTTTGCTTTTTATTACGTCTATCGGCCTACGCATTCGGGAAATTTTAATAAAGATAATAGTATCCTCAAACAAGAATTGACACCTTGTCCTTCGATGCAGACATTCATTATTGTTAGGACATTAAAAACTGCGCAGTAGGTAAGACTAATTGTAATTTATCAGTTCGATATATGTACCAATTCTATATATGTGGTATACCAGTATGTATACCAGAACGACGTATGCTGTATAACCTGCAAACCAAAACAACTAACATTGTATCTCCTTCGATAACCATATCTTCAGCAACCAATATTTTATAACCTTTACCAAGGACGACAAAATTTAAACTGCAACCAAAACGACATATATGCTGCATACCCTTCGATGTAACGACGATTATTTATTCGATGACTGGGTCCCAAAACTTGTTATCTTCTCTCTTATAAAATCGCTTGCCTTTTTCACGCTGATAAAATCACGATATTCTCACTTATTAAATTTACAACCGCAACACGTATATATAAACAAATGTAGACAGCATACAATTTATTTGCTCATCAGATGACGTGGCATAGTTTCGGAGGTGCCAGCACACATGCATCGAGGGGCTAGAAGCCGCGCTCGTTCGCGGTTTCCCCTGTCTCATTCTCGGCCTGGGTTCCAATCTCAACTCTCGATCGACTGCTTACTACTAATTTCTGTCTCTTTATATAAGCGATTGTGTCGTATTTTGACACATTGTTTACATAATTTCAAAGCTCACATTATCTGACCTTGGCGAAGCTGGTTTCAAAACCATCAAATATTTTCCTAACATGGAGAATTTTGCCCGCATTCTTAACGTTGACAACAATCAAATATTTTTCAAGACAATATCCATTTTTCTTTTGCTAGCCAGTTCGCATGTTTTTTTGCTGTTTCATAAAAATACACTTCTTCAGGAAATTATTCACCAGCTCAGACAATCTACAATATAATCACCCTATTTAAGGGAAGCATGTCCTCTTCACTATTTTTTGTATGCAAAAAGTAAACAAAGTAATTTTTAAATCATTCTTGGATTTGTTTTCAATTCGACATTTTTTGCTACTTCAATTTTATTTCGATATTTTTATATAATATTAATAACAATTACTGGACATAGAAAACCTATTTTTTCTAAAAATAAATTTAAATAATAAGTAGAACTGGCAGCTCAATCAATGAATGCTGAATATTTCCTCAGAAGGGAACGACTAACAAGACCATTTCCATAAAATACTTGTGTCTACAATCTATCTTAATATATATTAATATATTTTTTTCGGCACCCTCTCACATCCAAGCATCGGGATTGTCATCCTCTCTCTCTGTATTCCTTTTATGGCGGGGTAGGAGATAACTTTGAATCAAAGATAATTTGACGAGGGCATTCGCTTAAATTTGATTTTAGTGACAACTCTGCGACGGAGAAGCCCACACACATGGCCAGAAACGCCTCTCTCGCGGCTCAAAAGGGTATTGAGACAGATCTGGTTGTATCTGGCTGTCAGATGCTTGGTTTATCAAAGTTTGTTGACTGGCACCGATCTAGTCGTTGAAATCGTTCAGATCTTTGCATATTCCTCCGTTCAGGTCTTCAGAGGTTAGTTACATTTAGTCTTGTCCTTCCTCTTCAACCTTATATAATATACAGTGTGAGATAGATAAATTATCGTCTAAGTTACGCAGAAATGAAAATAACATTGGTATCTCATTTTAACAGATACATTTACCAACATTACACAAAATATCTTGAAATACGAAAGAGTAATTTTTTTCAATAAAATTGTCAACTTCAGAATCTCCTGTAACTCTTCTGAACGGTCACCTTATTCAAGTTGCTGTATGCTACAATATTCCTCACCTTCAGTTCATCTTTGGTGCTATAGGAAGTTTTGTTGGTTTCTCGTTCAACTGCCCCCCCCCCCCCCCAACACATCATAATCAAGGGGGTTGCAGTTTGGCGAGCTAGGTGACCGGATGTAAAGTGTGATGTGGTCGCAGAAATTATCTGACAGTCATGACTGTGTTCTCCTGTTTATGCGCAGAGTCCTGGTTTCAGACATAGTGTCTTCAATCCCTTATTCACCAAGGGCAGTATTACCTCCTCAAGTTACTAGACATAGGCTTCCGATAAAACATTTGATTTGTTTAGAAGAACTTATTGATGTGGTTATTGATAGTAGTTATTTTATAAAACTAATTTATCCTGCACCTATATTATATTATGATAACTACAAAACGGCTTCCGTATTCGCTGCCTCCGATGTAACCGGAACATGTCTTAGCAAAGTTCCTAATAGCAAACGTATACACCAACTTAAAGTAAAGACATTGCACTAACTCGGACACGTCGTGCGAATGAACAACGGTTGAATATCAAGAAGCTTTCTATACTGAGAGCTGATTCAGGGAAAGTGCCTAGTAAGCATACCTCAACAAAGCTACAAATATGTTAGTAAAAAAGACATGAAGACCATAGGTAACAACCTAAACGCGTGGGAAGAATCATCCTAGAGGTAGTTAGTGCAGGAAGGCACTTCAACTTCGAAGTGACATTTCTTCAATAGTCGGAGATAACAAAGCAAAGAAGGAAAACTAAACGATTGACAGATACACGAGCATAAAAATGTGTCTACTCAAAGTGTCATTCTCGAATTGATATATCAAAACAGGACGTATGCTCCGTCTGAAATATCCTCATCAAAGTACAACAATGCAATCTTTCGAAACTGATAGATAGCTAATGAATGAATCGTATTGGGAAGGGAATGAAGTTGGCTCTTGAAGGTTTGTTTAAGTCAAGCATCAATCACCGTGTTCTTTTAGCTATGTGAGTGACTGAAGAATATCATTGATTGTTTCTTTTTTTCAATAATTCTTGAAAATCCCCACTTGTAGTTTTTAATGTCTATTCTTTTATCCTTAAAGGTATTTTTAAGTAATGATATTCACTCAATACAAAGCTTGAGAATAACTCAAGATAGAGGGTTACAGAGTAAAAGGCAGTTTTTTATGCGGATATGTAGGGAAGATAATGTGGTTATTAGATTATATTGATATGGAAAGCATCCTCTTGGGAGTTGATTTTATAAATCAGTGGTTTGTGGGAAGAAGCTGCTCGTGTGGAACTTGAATCTCACCAATATAATAATAAGAATAATTTGGTTTAATTTGCATTACGATTCTTAGCCGTGGCGATAAGAACTGCTGAAATAAATAATGTAGTTCGTCTAAGCACTTTCTATAGAAATAGCGATAGAGCTGTGATGATTTTGCGACGTGAGTAAGAGTTTGTAGGGTTGAAAATAATTTGCCGCCCACAATTAGGCGGGGAACTATTTTAACTCTGTCGAGACTGGTAGGTAAAGACTTGGCAGCTCTTGGCCATATATGGTAACAGTTCTGCATTTTTTGTCTGATTGGACTCTTGTAAAGATCGAGGATAGCAGTTGGAGTCAGATACGTACGGGAGCGGTATAGGGAACCGACCATTTTTCCAATATTTTTAGCCGTGGATCGTATGTACGAGTTTCACTTGAGGCATGGGTTGAATTTAAAACCCAATAGCTACTTAATATTCGGGATCATTCCGAGGAAATTGCCGTTCATTGTGATTGATCCGGTTTCCTGCTATTTATCATGAGATCCAAGATACTACCCAAAGAAGAATCAGCACTATGACATGATCTGGCGGCTCAACTTCAGTCAGTTTCTCACCGTTATAGGGTTGCCTCTCTGGGAAATTTCTATAAATACCTTCATGGTAAATCTTCATAAGAATCATCGATATGGTACCTATACTTTTTGAATTTAAGCACTGTACTAGACTGGATGTGTGTTGTGGTGCAGTGGATATCGTCTCGGAACGAGAAATCGGGGAGCGGAGTTCGAATTCCAGTTGAACTGCCTGCGTTCACTTACGTGCAAATACTCTTGGGAAAGGCATTAATCCGTCTCTTTGCTTCAGTTATGGCTTAAATAACAGGACATATTGAGTTCTATAGCCTTGGCTGGCAACCAGTCTACCGTAGAAAGTAATGCGGGATAATCTTCTGTCCAGTCAGTTATATCTCTTTCGAAACATGATCCCCCAAGCGTGTATCATGTATGGCACTTGACTGACTGACTGACTAGACTGGCGTCGAGATCTCATCAATTTACAGTTGAACTGACCGTAAATTCTATTCCAACATATTTGTTCCGTACTTCTCGCTTGTGGAACTCTATTTCGGCTCCATGTTTTCCAGCAAAGTTTAATCATCAAAAGTTTAAATATAATGCAAATCGCTATCTACTGTCCACTTGATTACTCTCTTTTTTCCCCGCTTATTTTTAATGTTTCTGTTTTCTAATTCTTTCACATCCAGTATCCCATTTTGTCTTCATGGCTTTACTGCTTTGCATAGAGCGAAATCTATTAAAAAAAAAATTGGGGTTCGGTTAGAGATCCTTCTTTTAATTCTCAGCGAGTAATTAACTACTTGATCCCTATTTAGTGAGCCTATAACTTTTTGGATAAAAGTACTTGTTTTATTTTTTTTGATAGATTTCGAAAAACGCCTTTCCCTTAGAATGTGAGTGATGTTTGGTTACACAAACAATGCTTATTGTTATAATTGATTATTTTTCCGTTTCTCTATCGTCATATTTAAGATAAACTAATTTAAAAGCCACACTCCGTGCGGATTTTTAAACTCTCTCCCGCGGAGAGCTAATTGACCACTCCACCCAAAACTAAAGGTACCTCTGGTCTAGCTTAGAAAATAGCGATGATAATTTTATTGAAATAACGAAATTCCTCAATTCCCTCCATAGGACTTCAAAACTCTACTTTAACTCTGATTCAGGCTATGTCAAATTTCAGTCAAAAGACCAATTTGGGCCGAAAGTTCGATTTGGGCCAAAACTTGAGTTCTTCACATCACAAATTCTGCGGAACTTCAAAACCTAACTTCCCAAAACCTCTCAACTCTGATTTCATGAAATTTTGAAGAAATAAAATTGATCTTTTGAATTCACAAAGTTTTGGAGATATTGTAAACTGAATATAAAACAAAAATGTTTAATTTCACGAGGTTTTTGTATTACTCGGTATAAATTAAAAACTTAAAATTGCTAATTTGTTTCAGTTGTTTTAAAAGTTGAATTTTTAACAGTTCTCTCCTCACCTGAACACAAACTCTAATACTGGATGGTCAAGCACCAAACAAAGGGCATATTTTCAATCTCGGGATCATCCTGATTTCAAAAGGGTATAATATGTTTAGGTGGAGTAAGTGTTTCCCAAGTTAAAGGGGTTTCAGACAAACCGACAGAAAGACAGAATTTGCTGCTTATTTTTTTTTATATGCATTATCAACATTAGAAACAATGGGTAATGATTTCAGTCCAACAATCAAATGCGGGATTATGGAAGATCGGAAAAAAGACGGAAAAGCAAGTTTATATCGAATGTATCAATGCAGTGTGAATGGCTAAAAAAAGAAACATGTGAGAGTATAAAATAGCTTATCTAATACTCCTTTCTTTAGTCGTGTTCTAACAAATGAAGAAAACCATCTATAACCACAAAATTTGTTTTTAATCATTAAAATGACGTTTAACACAGAAAAATAATTGTAATTGTAATATTTTGGAGATTTCTAATCTGCATTTACGCGTAAAGAAAGAGAAAAAGTTAAAGAATATTTTTTGTCTGCAGTCTTCCAACATAAAGTCGACTGTTTATTCATGTCTCGTTAATATACGTGCCGTATCCGTTCAGGACGTAGGAGATTACGACTCTCCAAAATCTCCTGTTCTTTGTAGCCCTTAAGAAAATTTGTCTCTTACCGTTGGTATAGGCGCATTTGTTTATCTTATCTTATGTTTATAAGACAATTTGTAGTTTCTACTGCAACTCTACTGAGCGAAATTTAGTTACAGTTCAATTTTGTGCTTTTGCTAAGAACATATACAATTTTGAATGCACACTTTTCTTTCTCCTATACTGTTTGCCAATCAGGACTAGATAGTCCAGTCTGTCTAGCTATTTAAACAGTGTATTTTCTGGAAGAAGAGATGGATTCAAAACTTTTCCGAAAGTATTGGCGCAAAAATGAATGTAATGAACATGACCGGATTTTGAAATTGGCTCCACAATTTCTAGTATCAATTCGCTAGCCATTACACTACCTGCACATAACTTTACTGAAAATGTAAATGCATTATTCACGATGATATTTTTGAGCTGAAAAGCCGCCAGCGGGAGATGTGCATCTCTTAAATAAGATAATTGAGCCTTACTTCACTATGTTGGCTTCCTGTGGCATAATTGGCAAGGCACATTTGAGTGGTTTCCCGAGGCAGAAACAGAATTAAATCAGCAAACAAATCCACGTGTCATGCTTTGTCCTTAAGAGAGTCTGATTTGGAAAAAATACTTACAAAAAACCAAAAAAAAAAAAAACCCCAAAAATACGAGTATTGTTGCTGGAGAAGCCCAGCCATTTCGTTTCGTCTATTTATATTTACTTTCGTGGGATTTTAGATATTTAAGCAAGTATCGATTTAATAAGCATAGCTTAGATGTGGCACTGTTGTAATTAATCTAGCTAAACAAGCTTGCTGACCATTAAACAAAGTTGAAGTAGCCATCTGTAGTCAAGGATGTCTACCCAGGTCAGTGTACCCGCTAAAAGATAACGTTTTAACGTTTATATCAATAACGTTTATACGTTTTTAACGTTTATATAAATAAAAAATGCTCACCGTTCAACTTTGAAACTAATTAAATCTCGTTCGGGTTTTATTACTTTTATTTGTTTCTCTTACTAAGTTGCATATCTCACATAGTATTAATAATCATTTTGTGGGATTGCGACTGATTATTATTTGATGTTTTATTCATTTTCTACGGCTTATCGACCTTTTATAAGTTACTTAAAGCAAGAAAAAAATTTTCAACTATAAGAATTTTTTTTAGATAATAATGATTTAGTGATACAAGTCTTACTAATTAACCCAATAGCTGTGGGAAACGAAGTAGAATCATACCATTTTAAAGAGCATTTGTGTGCAAGTGAATGTAGCAAACCGGACAGGAATTATCCATTACACCATCTGCAAATCCAAGCTTACAACATCTGGAATTCCCAAGCACATCTAGGTAATGACCAGACTCAACGTTGCTTAACATCGGTGATTATACAGGAACTGATGCTTAAACAAGATATGACCGTAGGCTGAGTTCTATTTTACATTTTATGTCATCCTTTGTGGATTATTTAAAACCAAAATGTATTTTAGATTGTTAGAACAATTATTTTCGTTGCCAGTGAATATTGTATGAACGATTCTTTGAGAATGTATTCATAAGTGAATGTAACAAACTCGACTGGAATTGGAACTCTTTTTTAAAACTCTATTACCGTAATTTACATGTTGCATTAAAAACACACACACACACACACACACACACACACACACACACACACACACACACACACACACACACATATATATATATATATATCTATATATATATATATATTAAAATTAGGAAGATCAGTCGATTATACTACCATGATTTCAAACTTTCGAAATCATCAGACGTTATGGATTAACTGATTTTCTTAAAGCTTTATTTTGAACGCAAAAAAGAAATTTAAAAATTTATAAAAGAAAGTTTAAAATTAGGGGAAAGTTAGTCAAGACTAGCGCAATGGTATTGTACGCACATTTATCCGAGTTTGCGAATTAATGCGTATTCATATCAGTATACATTCAAATATACGTACAAATACAAAAATATTATTCAGGAGTTAATAAAACAGCGCTGAATATAGTATAAACAGAGATATTTGTAATATGCACCTAGTGATTGCGCAGTGCATGAAACTCTGAGTTGTGCCAGCAATATAGGATTATATATATATACTGATATGTATGTATATATATATATATATATATACATATATATGCATATATATATGTATATATATTTGTATATATATAAATATATATATATTGATATATATGGTTATATATTTACACACACACACACACACACACACACACACACACACACACACACACATATATATATATATATATACATATATTAAGAACTCGAATAATTCTCGCTGACTTTTCAGGAAAAGTAATGTATTACTTACAAAAAATTAGTAAGAATCATGTCATTAAATGTAATGTCCATTGTTAGCCACTAATTTTTACCATCTTTCTAGCAGAATTTGAATCGAACGTAAGAAAAATAAATCGTCTTTTTAGACTATACCATGTTTGGCATCTTTTTATCATTATGAAAATGCTGCCCAGCCCGGCCATGTACCATCGATTAAAACAAGTGATAATCGGACGAGGCAATGTCTGGTAAATATGCTGTGTAGTGTAGGACATCCCATTTAAGCGTTTCCAAGTAGGTTGTCATCCGTTTTGTAACATATGACCTAGTGTTGACATGCTGCAATACCACTTTGTCGTGTCTTTGCTTGCATAGCAGCTACTTTTTTTCTAGGCTCAAACGCATCAATTATAATCGATAGTAATTTTCCTTGATGGTTTCAGTCGGTTTGAGCAGCTTATAATAATCTTCACATAGCTGATATCAATAGATGCAGAGTAGAAGCTTCGAACAATGGATATTCGGCTTTGACGCCGATGTTGATGTTGATTCATGACCGGACATACCCCACGATTTTCTACGCTAAGGGTTATCGCAATGTATCCACATTTCTTTACCAGTCACGTTACGATGCAAAAACGTTTCCTTTTCTAACGTTGAAGCAGTTATTCACACGTGAAAAAACGCAGTTCGACGTCTTTCGGCTTCAACTCGTACGTCATCCAATGTCCTTGTTTTTTAATCATTCCTAGACTTTCAAAAGTTTCGAAATTTTTGTATGATCAACTTCTAATGCTTCTGCAAGTTCAGCTTGAGACTCACATGAGGAGTTTTCACGAAGTAATGCCTGTAATTCATCGTCTCTGGTGTTTTCGGTGTGCTATATTGTTCCTTAACTTTAACATCAAAATCATTATTTTTGAAACGTCTAAACCAATCTCTGTTTGTTGTTTCCAATAGAGCATTGTCGCCATAAGTCTCAACAAGAACTTTGTCTGCTTCTGTTACAGATTTCTTTTGAATAAATTAGTGCAGTAAAACAACCCGCAAATATACTTTTTTGGCACGAAATCCGACATACTTAACGCTGGGAAAGCCATCTGCTAGAAAACAGTGATACCTTATTCAAGGTCCTAATATATATATATATATATATATATATATTGATAATTAAAGTTGTTTATAAAACCTGAACATATGATGAAAGTAAATTTATACCTTTTTTTTGCATTTGATAATTGACAAGTCAAATATATATATATATATATATTGATAATTAAAGTTGTTTATAAAACCTGAACATATGATGAAAGTAAATTTATACCTTTTTTTTGCATTTGATAATTGACAAGTCAAATATATATATATATATTGATAATTAAAGTTGTTTATAAAACCTGAACATATGATGAAAGTAAATTTATACCTTTTTTTTTGCATTTGATAATTGACAAGTCAAATATATATATATATATTGATAATTAAAGTTGTTTATAAAACCTGAACATATGATGAAAGTAAATTTATACCTTTTTTTTGCATTTGATAATTGACAAGTCAAATATATATATATATATTGATAATTAAAGTTGTTTATAAAACCTGAACATATGATGAAAGTAAATTTATACCTTTTTTTTGCATTTGATAATTGACAAGTCAAATAAATATATATATATATTATTGATAATTAAAGTTGTTTATAAAACCTGAACATATGATGAAAGTAAATTTATACCTTTTTTTTGCATTTGATAATTGACAAGTCAAATATATATATATATTGATAATTAAAGTTGTTTATAAAACCTGAACATATGATGAAAGTAAATTTATACCTTTTTTTTGCATTTGATAATTGACAAGTCAAATATATATATATATATTGATAATTAAAGTTGTTTATAAAACCTGAACATATGATGAAAGTAAATTTATACCTTTTTTTTGCATTTGATAATTGACAAGTCAAATAATAAACACTATTCATTAAATTGTGCATTTACACTATTTATTATATTATTTATTGAAATGATTGGCAAAACATCGACTAATTGCCAATTGATTAAAACTATGAAATGGCAAATAATGAAGATTTCTTAATAATTGGTTCACATACTTTAATAATTTAGTAAATACTGAGGAATAAAATAATATTTCCATTTATTTCTTTATAAATTGGTAAATGATAAATATTACATTGCGTTACTTTTAGGTTGCAAATATAAAATTATTCTTATAAATTACGCAATAAATAGTATTTAATATTTTTGTTGTTTTATTACAGTTTTAATCATCGCTTTTTAAAACAATAGACATTGTCGAGACGTGAAGGTAGCGACAATATTAGCCCTTTTGACACGTTGACACATTTACGGAGACGGGAGTCTAAGTTTTCGGTTTTTTATTGTGAGAGATGGGTAAACGTTTTAGTTCTTCACCTTCCACTTCCCTACAGTTTCGACCTAGCTTCCTGTGATTTTGGTTCAAGGAAAACTTTAATGGGCTGTTGTATTGAAATCATTGAAAAGATGAAAGCGGTTTGGGCAAATATACTAGACCTTTCCTTTGGATGGCTTCCATGAATCTTCATAAAGTAGCTAAAGCGTTTTAACTAGTACACTAGAGTCATAGGGTCCTAAACTGAATGTCATTTACTTCCATGAAATTATTCAAACTATCTCCTGAGAAATAGTCTGAAAACCTCCAGATGTAGTGTGAATGATATATATATATATATATATATATATATATATATATATATATATATATATATATAAATACGCAAGTACACGAACATATATAAATATTTTTCTGGTTTTAATAAAACAGTGTCCGATGTAATATAAGTCATCACCTTAACTCAGATACACTAAACATATAAGTTCTACCCTAAAAATATTCTACTTATTTATTTAATATAAATTTTGACTTAAATTTTAAGATTTTACTTTCGTATTTCATGTTTAAATTTTACATCAAATCAAATTAAATTATGGAATTAAAAATTAAAAAATAGCATCCCAGCATTAGCTTTTCAAGAAGTTTGCAAATGCTTATATTCCCACGTGTTGACGGTTATGCCTTAAATGTGGAAAAATATAAGTTACGTAGTTAGTCTTATACGTCACTATGGAATAGAAAATTTGATAAAATGTATTTTGAGGGTGGTGCATCTAATTTATAAAATGAACTGAGTTTTGCTTTAAACATGTTGATTAAAAAGGTTCTTTTATTAATATGCTATTGTTTGGTGGTTTTATAGTCGCACTGATAGAACGAGAAGATATTAAAATTTGGCAGATTTCCACTATGTATTGACCAAGGGGTATTTTTTTTGTGTGTGTATCTCTGATGTATTGGCAATGAACTATTATGCTTTTTCAGAGTGACTGGCCAGTTGGGCCAATATAATGTTCGTGGCAAGCTTTGCATGTTATTAATTATGTATATTAAATTCTCTGAGTTGCACTAGAAATTATTTCGAATTTTGAATGTTGATTCGTCTTTGAAGTGAAATTCGTCGCCATCTAATAGGCATGATCCAAAGTTGGGTCGATTACGGCTTTTCATCTTTTATTATGATCTGGAGTTTTACTCTCGTCAGTATCTTTTTTAATGATTTTGATTGCCTATTTTCTTATTTATGATTGGGTATTTTTGTAATATTTTTTCATTTTTTATCCTTTTTTTATATATTTTTTTATATATTTTTTATATATTTTATATTATATTATATATTTTTTATTATATATTTTAATTATATATATTATTATATATTATATATATTATTATTATATATATTATTATTATATATATTATTATATATTTTTTATTATATATTTTATATTATATTATATATTTTTTATATATTTTTTATATATATTTTTATATATTTTTTTATATATTTTTTCATTTTTTATCCTTTAGTAGGATTGGTAAATTTAGATGTATATCTGTGTAAATTTCTGAGTGCTTTGGGTTAGAAGGTGAGATATTAGGGACAACCTTTTCTTTTTTTTTTTTTTCCACGAATTATGTGGATATTAATTCGTTTTGCTTTTTGAATGCTGGTTGGTGATTAAATTTTGAGGGTATTTTCTCTTAATGCATATTTTTTCATTTTTTTAAATTTGTAGTCTTTTGTTGTTGGATTTGAAATTCTTGTACAGATTGGCTTGGTTAGGTTGAGAGGAACGTTAGTACGAGTGTGTTTCGGATAAAAAAAGGAGATACTGTCGAGAGTCAGTAGGTTGAAAATATATGTCGGTTTCTAGTTTAGCGCTTCTTTTGGTTATTATATGTTGAAAAAAATAATTTTTCTTGCTATTCTCCATAGTAAATTGGATGCTAGGATTTATATTATTATTATTAACGGATGCTTGGAAGGTCCTTACTTTATTTTCATTTAATAGAATGAAGCAGTCATCTAGATATCTTTTCCAGTTTTCTTTTATTATGTCGTTAAAAGAAAACTGACAAGATACTTGTATTAAGCTTTTTAATTAGTTCTTAAAAGTGTTTTCTTTTCTGGACACAAAGTGTGTAAAAACTGTTCAAACATTTATATTGGTCATGCCACTACATGCCTATCTAGACGATGTGCGTTACACCTATCTGAACATAGCTCCATTAGGACGGATTAAAATACAAACGTATACATACAAATCTCTATTCGCGATATACTAGTAGAAATTACAAGTATAACAATCTCATCCACATGTAATAAAAGATTCAAAATAATGAAGGCTCTAACAATAAAAAAGGAAAAGCCAAAACTCAATAACATTATCTAGGAACACAGTCAAAAATTGCTAACAGTGGGTGGAAATGAAACTACTTATTACTTTTATTTCATACATAAAAAACCCCACACATTCCATTAAAGATAAGACATAAAATTGTCCTTGATAATGGCTAAAAGAATAACTGAAAGGGCTCAGATCTGCAGAACTTTTAGACAGATTTTCTACACTTTCTGTCCAGAAAATAAAGCACTTGGACGAACAGAATAAAAAATAAATGAAACTTATTTCAAAGACGGATTGCTGCCCAGCCCCCATATATATATATATATAATGTAATAATGGATTCTCCCGTCGCGTTCAACGTATGAGGGTCCAACCTTTTTCCAGCAAGACAACCACACAGAGATTTGTTTATAGTGGTGAAGGCATTGTGTAGTACCATCCACACTTCTTGGAACTGCTGATAACAAACAATTGGTGCAGATGACTGCCACAGATCGCACGAACAGCAGACCTCAATTATTTAACCCATAATTGGAGGGAACGAACGGGTAAATACCTTTCCCAAGGGTACCAGTGCGCAAGCGAATGCAGCGTGCTCGACTGAAATTGGAACTCGGCTCACCGATTTCCCCCTCCAAGCCGACATCCACCGCACCCAAACGCACATCCGTGAATGCTAACAGCACCTGGTATTCCCAAGTGGTCACCCACCTAAGTACTGACCAGGCTCAACGTTGCTTAACTTCGCTGATCGAGCGGGAACCGGTGTATCCAACGTGACATGACCGTTATTATATATATATATATTGATCTTCTAATAATATGAAATAAGCCATTCACTATTGAAAACCGCATAGATTTATCTCTCCATCTATCCAGCCTTATATATAAATATGTCTATGCACATGTGCACGCACAAATGCACTTAAATATGAATTCATTCACGCACACAGAAATGCGCTCCCCCACGCATATAAATGAATAATAGTGATACATATTAATAGAAATGAAAGTATGGCAGGGAAGAAGTAAAAATTCATTATACAAAAATTCACTTAATTGTTCCTGTCAAAGTATAATTATTTAAAATTTATTTTAATACATTTATGTGCGTTCTGATGCAGTGGATAACGGAACGAGAAATCGGAGAGCCGAGTTCGAATTCCAGTATATTCACTTATACGCAAATAACTTGGAGAAAGGTAATCATCCGTCTCTTCTCCCTTCAGATATAGGTTAAATAGCAGGACATAGAGGCAAGCAGTCTAAAGAAAGAATGGCAACCTACTGCAGGAAAATCTTCTGCTCGGTCTTTCGAGACATGATTGCCTAAGTGTGTATCACGTATGGCACTTAACTGATTGACTGATATCTGACGGCATTCTCTTTTGACTATCAGCTATCAATAATTCGTATTCAAATTAATAAGTTTTTAGATTCTTTTTACTCTTTTTCCCTCGTGAGTGCCATTTACTAATTAAGTTGTTCTTTATTAGTAAAATATTCCAATTTTTATATTTTTAATCTTTTTATCCGTCCTGGTTATAATGATAAACTACATCCGGCAGCAAGGTTTCTGATCGGAAAGTTTTGAGAAGAGTGAAACCACCTCTTAATTGCTGTTGTTCACATGACCACCCTGACCCGGAGTTGTAGCGCTTGTTAAGGTCCCAGCAATGGAAAAATAATTAACTCCCAAACTGGAGTCAAAATTTTATGAAAATATAAAAAACAGATTCTTTATAGTAAAAATGTCAGCAACATATTAAAAAAAATTAATAGCAATACATTAAAATATATATTACCAGGAATACATTTGACTCTTGGCAAAAATCTCTTTACAAAAATACGCCAATGAAACTTGATCTAAAACGGTTTCTTACAAAGAATTATAATTTCTATTCATACAAACTTATCCTAAACTCATCTTACAAAGAATATATATTTTATTCATATGAACCATTCCTAAAAATACTGTCGGCATTAAATAACCTATTGAGGTTAATATGTCTTAATACAAAATGAACCAAACCAAATCAAACCAAACCAAACAGATATTTTTTTATCTGTCTGTAGCCACTTCAGTCAGTTAAGTGCCATACGTGATACACGCTTGGGCGATCATGTCTCGAAAGAGACATGACTGACTGGGCAGAAAGATTATCCAACAGTAGGTTGCCATTGCTTTCTGCGGTAGACTGGTTGCCGACCAAGGCTATAGAACCCAATCTGTCCTGCTATTTAACCCATAACTGGAAGGAAGAGACGGATTAATACCTTTCCCAAGGGTATTTGCGCGTAAGTGAATACAATTCGAACTCGGCTCCCCGGTTTCTCGTTCCGAGCCGATATCCACTGTACCACAACGCACATAAACTGAAAAGACAGTGACATTCATCAATATTTCAGACGAGACATAGGAATTGGAATAAGGATTTGAAAGATTGACATCTGGAGAATTGATACAACATCAGATTCTTTTACTTTGAGATTCTGCAACATCCAGTGATTTAACAATCTTGAAAATTCAAAGATAGGTAAATCTATATTAGTGCGCATTAAGTTATTTTCAAAATCATCGGTTGCAGAAAGCATGAGTACATACACACTAAACGTAGCTGATCTTTGGCACTAAGCTTCAAGAATGGGGTCCATGAGGTTTGAACTCAGTATGGAATAACCTACAAACCAACTTGATGGCCATTACATTAAGAAATTTGATAGATTAGTTACTAAAGTACTTGTGTATACTTCTGAGATGAGGTAGCATTTACCTTATTTACACTGTTGGGACTGTTGTCTCCATTGTTATTGCCATGTTTACGACATTTTGGTCATTGTACGCTTCGCCCTTCTTCAGATGCTAGGAATTTTAAACCGAACCTATGAATTTCTATCCCTGGCGTATATCATTCTTATTCCATATACAATGCCATTTCAGGAGGCCATTTAACGCAACTCTCTAAGTTGTTTGTTCACTCTCTAAGTTGTTTGTTCAAAGTTCTTAGCACCTGAAGAAGGCCGGGGCTTACAATGGCCAAAACGTCGTAACCATGGCAATAAAGATGAGGAAAAGAGTCCGAACTGTGTAAATAATGTAGTTACTAAAGTTTGCTTCGTTTTGGTCAGTCACTTAAGTTCTATAGGAGATCAACTAGGTTGCTATTACGTTTTTGTGGTAGACTGGTTGTTAACCAAGGCTAAAGAACCCAATCTGTCCCGCTGTTTAAATCATAGCTGTAGGGAGAAGAGATGGATTAATACCTTTCCAAAGGGTATTTGTGCGCAAATGAATGCGACGAATTCAGCCGGAATTCGAACTATCCTCTCCGGTTTCTTTTTACGAGCCGATATCCACTGCACCACAGCGCACATTACTTTTTGTACAAGGTTTTAATTGTAAGGTTTACGGACAAATCAAATTGAGACACAGGTTTCAGTACGATCACCGAAGTTAAGCAACATCAAGCCTGGTCAGTACCTAGACCAGTGACACCTTGAGAATGCCAAGTGCTGTATTTTTAGATATGCGGATGGTGTAATAGATTAATCGGAATTGTTAATCGGGGACTTGAGTTATAATTCCCACTGGGTTCATTATATTCACTTACGCGCAAGGAATGGTACGTATCCACCACTTCTCCCCACCAGCTATGGGTTAATTAGTAAGACTTGTATCACTTAACCATTATTATTCTTAAAAGATTCTAAGAAAATATATCGTACATACATACTAAATGTAGCTGAGCTTTGGCATTAACTTCAAGCATGGGGTCACTATTAATAACCTATAATCTCAACTTGCTGACTTTAAAATTGTGCCCATTGATATGTTAGTTACTAAGTGGTTACTTGGGTTGGTTGAATCAGCGAATTATATACAAACAATGCGAAACGACATATTATTTGCACTCATATCATATATATGTGCATTGTGGGGCAAGGGATATCGGCTCGGAATGAGACATCGGTGAGCCGAGTTCGAATTCCAGTTGAATTCCTTGCATTCACTTACTTGCAAATACTCTTGGGAAAGGTATTAATCCGTCTTTTCCCTCCAGTTATGGGTAAATAATAGGAGAGATTGGGTTCTATAGCTTTGGCTGGCAACCAGTCTACAGCAGAAAGTAATGGCAACCTACTGCGAGATAATCTTCTGCCCAATCTGTCATATCTGTTTCGAGACATGATCGCCCAAGCGTGTATCACGTATGGCACTTAACTGACTGACTGTATATATCTGTATGCCTCTGTGAATACATAAGCGATCATAACAAAAACAAGAGTTTGGGGTTAGAAAGCGAACATCTTTAAAACTAGTAACTGTTTGGATTTTGTAAAATTACTGCCGGCTAATCAGAGTTTCAGAATTTTTCATGATCTCACAGCTGTTGTGACGCTTGGCAATCACCTCGCTATTGATTGTGACAATCACGAACATTCATTTTTATTATTTTCTATAAAAACCTATCATTCTTAGAGTACATTACACAATTTAGTTGCAGTTTTTTAATCCAGTTTATAACTACAAAGAATAGGAATTTGTGTGAAGCCATGATCAGTCATATTCTGAGGCGACAGGGTGCATTACAGAAAATATGCTTTTGAAATAACTTGGGAGATAATTTATTAACTTATATTCTGCATACCTTTATTACATTGTTTTGTATGCATTATATTACCATGGCATTATATTGCCATGCATACGCAGTTTTTGTCTTGTGTACATATTACATAGTCTTGAGTATTTCTGCAATATCTTGTGTACGCATTTATGAATATGGCACGAATAATTGTCTAGTTTACACATCGTTTGTGTAGGCACTTATTGTATTGCCCATTATATCAGCTAGATTTTTTCAGTTCAGCGCTTCTTTTCTGTTACTTATCTTATAAACAAGTTTTTTGGATCCAGTAAAAGCTTTCCTTATTATGTTATCTATCTATCTATCTATCTATCTATCTATAATAAAATAAAGAACAAATAAGGAACGTATCTCGTTTGAGATACTTTTCTTATTTGTTCTTTATTTTATCATTTTGTCGTATTCCGATATTCCGATCCATATATTCACACACACACACACACACACACACACACACACACACACACACACACACACACACACACACACTTACACACATACACTTACACACATACACTTATACATACACACACACACACACATGTACGTGCGTGTGTGTGCGTGTGTGTGTATGTGTGTGAAGGATAATCAAGAAACCCGTAACCTCACAGTTCTTAGGTGAAAATTGATATGAATTTATCGCTCTATATGGGAATTAAATCAAGAATAATTATTTTAAAGGCATTGATAAAAAAGAAAGAAAGAAAGAAAGAAAGAGAGAAAGAAAGAAAGAAAGAGATTGTATTTGAAATATCTTTTGGGAACAGTAAATACTTTTTCATTATAAAGCAATGGACTTATTGATGTACCCACCCACAAACAAACAAATAAACACACACACACACACACACACACACACACACACACACACACACACACACACACACACACACACACACACACACACACACATGCGCGTGCGCGTGTGTGTGTGAATTCACACACACGTATATATCAATTCAGAGTGTTCCATGCACGGTTACACACACATGCGCACACGAGATTTTTCGCTCTTTTTAGCAGACATTT
Organism: Ascarosepion bandense; assembly: GCA_037127315.1. NCBI lineage: Eukaryota > Metazoa > Mollusca > Cephalopoda > Sepiida > Sepiidae > Ascarosepion > Ascarosepion bandense. The sequence goes on from JBBBDQ010001711.1 coordinate 1,576,102, forward strand.
TATATCGATCAGTGTTCGTCTGATATTTACTCAATAAATTCCATTTCTCTCCACCTCCTCTTCTTAGCCCTCCCCGAACAAACATATACATCGGCTGAGTAAAAAATTAGTTTCTTCTATTTTCTTTCGTACATCCTTTGCACAAACCTTAATGTGTACATCCATTGGTAAATAATCAGGTTTTTCTTTTATCTGTTCACAGACAAAGTTATACACGTAGAAGGACAACGCTGACGTATACACAAGCGCTCACACAACTCATTCCTGTCTGTTCACAAATAATACATAGTTATTTTTGCAAATTTATACCCACAGAAATACACTCTAGTTTACATGCGCATGCGCAAATAAAACCACAACTTATTGTCTATAGTTTTCTATTTTCTGTTTTTTTCTTGTTTTGAATAAACTAACGGCTTACAGCGATATCACGTTGTAACACCGGTTCTTGTACAATCATCAAAGTTAAGCAACATCGGTACTTACATAGATAACTGCTTAGAAATACCATTCGCTGTAAGCTTGGATGTTGGGTTCCAATTTCAGTCGGGTAATTTATATTCATTCATGCAAAAATACCCTTGCAAAAATATGAATCTACATATTCTTCTGATAATTATGGGTTAATTAGTAGGACTTCTATCAATAAACAATTATTATCTCCAAGAAAACTAATCTAACAATCTAAAAGTATTTTCTGGAATTAAATAACCTGCAAAGGTTGATAAGCCGTGAAAAACGGAATCAATCAATAAAGGCAAACAAATTAACTAATATGTATCATTTATTGTATTCAGATATTCGTTTTATACACACGTAATATGCACCAGAATTCTTCCTCGAAGGTCATAGAAATGTTCTGGCCTCTATGATATCAAAAGTTCTCTCCAATGGGCCCAGAGCCAGGTCATTTCATGATTGCAAAAATACACACACACCGGAGATATATGTATGAACAGTAATTAATCCCGAGTTTGATGAAAAATACATTTATTTCATACAATATTTGGTTTCAACTAACATCTCAATTCGTTTTTTTTTGCGTTTAATTCAGTGATAATTATTAATCCAACGCATCGAACATTATACAGCGAATATTTCAGATCAATATTTTATTCAAATTTACGTACAAGGCTATGGATTTATTAATTACGGCTCGTACATTCTAATATTTTAAGGGCTACTTGGGGCATAGCCTGTTTCCCCGTTGGCAGTAGTAGTCGGTATTCGTTTGGGTAAAAAAAGTAGTCATAGCTTCTTCCTAAAAACATTCTCAAAGTACAAAACATGTCCTGGCACCAGACCAAAATAAATTTAGTAATTATTGATACTAGTTTTTTTCTTCTATTTGAAGAATTTTTCAAGGATCATGGCGATCATGTCTCTCCACAATTTTTTGTCCTCCTTAGGTCATAATAAATGTTTGTCTTTTTATTATTTCTTCTAAAACTTGTTATGCTATACGTTTATTTAAACTTACTAATTAGATTATGCGTTGTTTTATCTCTCCTTGCATCAACCTGCCTTGTGAGTATCAAATTTTCTAAACCCACTTTCTTTATTATGTGACCTAGAAATTTCAACTGATTCTTTCTGGTGTTAAGTATAAGTATCTTTTTATTTCCCTTTTCTATAAAAATTAGTATTTGTGCACATGTTCGGGCCAATGTCCTTCTGTAAAGCAACATTCCTGTTGATTCAAGTATCTTCTTTATCTAGGGGGAGATTGTCCAGCATTCACTGTCATATAGGAGTGCTGATATTACATAACATTTCAATGCTTATTTCTTTCTTTCTAAATGTTCCAGTTTCTTAATGCTTTACTTAGCTTATAGAAGTAATTTTTAGCTATCCCAATGCATCTTTGGATTTCAGTGTAGCACATTCAGTCCTCTGTTAAAACATTTCCCAGATATTTAAATTGTTGCATTTGTTCGATTTTGGTATTTCCTATTTTTAATTTCTAACTTGTGTCGTATCTTTTGCTGACAACCATGTATTCTGTCTTCTTGCAATTGATGTTTAGTTCTTTATTCTAGCTTTTATTGTAGTCTCCTTTCTGTGTCTGTCATCAACATTTTTCATCTACATATATTAAATTAAAATCATATATTATTAAGATTGTGGAAGCTAATAATGATTCCTGGACCTTTAATTTTTTCAGAATTGCCTCACTTTATAGTTTGAAATTTTGCTGTTTCTTAATACTTTTTTAGTTTTTGGAAGGCACTTTACCTATTCAAATGCGCCTTTAGATATCGGTTTCATACTTTCAGTCAGCTGTTAAAACACTTTCTAGATATGTAAATGGTTTTACCTGTTGAATTCTTGTATGTTGCTAACAGCAATGCAGTCTGTCTTCTTGCAATTGCTGTTTAGTCCTTTGTTTTCATCTTCTTTCACTGCATTTTCTAGAAGTTATTTGAGTTTCCTTCCTATGTCTTCTGTTAAAATCTGCATACCTTATGTTGTTAAGATTGTGTCCACCAGGAATGTATCCTGGTAGAACTTTTAATTCTCTCAGAATCGCCTTGCTGCATAGGTTGAATAATCCCGGTGAGAAAACACGTACTTGTCTTACACCCCTTTCTGTTTTTGTATTATCTGCTAAACTCATTTGCTATCCGTATACAGGCGGTTTGTTTCCAGTATATGTTTTAGACTGTTCTAATATCCTTCTCAATAATGTCAAGGTTACCTATAAGTTCCATCGTTTCTTTGTGATATACTTTGTTATGCGATTTTGCATAATGTATATCTAAGTCTCTGGTTGCTCTTTTCTGAGTATACCTGTTAACTAGAGTAGTTTGCTTATTCCTATTTCAGAGGCCTGCTCTAGCACATTTCTATTTTTTCAACAAACATTGAGTCAAACTTGTTGTTTATACTGCTACTATGCTGAACGGACATTAGTTACAGTTTCCGTGAGAGAACATATAATCTGGAGTGATCAACAGTTGAACAAATCTCAAAATTTTCGGTCACGATGACTTGTGATTACGTGCTTGCACAAGTATCGACGGGTTCCGAAAATCTACACAGTTTTACTCGCAAGACTTGAGTCAACTCATTGTATAAAATCGTCTCCTCAGGCCAATATTACCAAAATCCCACCATTTTGACAAAATTGACCATGGTGAGATTCGATCCTGGGTGTCATAGTCAGAATGCTAATAATAAACCAGTAAACCAGTCGGCCATGGGCCACATACAGACCCACACGCAAAAACGTGGACCGAATTGTCTCGCTATCTTTTCTCTTGGTTTATCTCTATCAGACGTTAATAAAGAATTAAGATGTATGCTTCAGAGACACAGAAGAGGCAGAAGGCTTGTACTTGTGTTCAATAACAAACGCTCATACGCACGCACATGCAGAGCTTAAAGTATATTCTTCGCTCCAACTTATAGACTTTTAGTATTGATTAGCATATGCCTAATCTTTTCGATACGTTCTTTTGAGGTTTTCTATTCTGACTCAAACACATATATGCACCCACTCTGTCCAACGCGTGCACACACACACACACACACACACACACACACAAAGTGATCGTGAATGGCTTCACCCAGACATAGAAGCAGACACTGTATGCCAAGAGGTCAGATTCCTTCTCCTTTCTTCGAGATCTTTTGCATTGATTAAGATATATCTACAATCAACTCTCTTCCATTCTTTCTAATAAAAAAAAGACACAAGCGAAAAATGTGTGTAGACACATCTGTACGTAGATATAAACAAGTAACTATAACGTATAGACAAACTAGAGGGATACAAGCGTACAACGAGACTGAAACAGGATATAATATTATATTCGACCTCTCTCCGCTTATCTGACTCGCAATCATTAAACACTTGGCTTCGAAATATACAGAATTTAGAAAACTTGAAGAATCCTTATCTCCACAACGAAGCGCTGCAGTTCCACTTACGGAATATTAAAACTGTAATTGTAAGCATGAATATTGAAACCTATTGTCATTCTATTATTCGGTGGAATAAAAGAATAATAGTATAACAAAAGAATACATTTTCAGATTTCTTAGAGATCCATTATATGAGTATTAAAAGCAGGTCGATTAAGTGAGTATTTTTAGCTCGCAATAAGTGATTTAATATTTCATTTTGTCCCGAAAAGATATAAATCGGATAGTCTACAAAAGGGGGAAAAAATGGAAAAGTAAAACAAACGACCAAACAAACAGACAATTACGAGTATTTTTATTAAAAAAAAAGAAGAAATGAATTATCAGACAATGTGCCAACTAAATTGCTCGGATATTGTATTCATTCATAAGTGAACTTTCTAAGTTCGATAAATGATATAAAATAAAACGCTGGAACTGTTTTCCTGCGTGTGTGTTTAGAATGGTTCGAGATGAGAGCGAGGACTCTCTTCTCGTTATATCCTGGTCTCTCCACTGAGACGAGATATATCACATGGTCGTGTTTAATATAAAGAACCTGAGAGCGCACACTCGGGCCAGCGATAAAAATTGTCCATCCTCAAATCGTCGGTTACTCTGGGCTAGGCATGACTACGGACTTCTTCATTTTCTAGTGCAATGGGGCTGCGAGAAAATAAACTGTTAACATAGAACTGGTGGTTACATGTAGCCATTTCAAGTGTAAAATGATGAGACCTTGGAGCTACTCTAGTACTACGCTTACAGTACTATGCTCCAGGTATAAAACATCAGAATATTTACAATCAAAATATGTATACAAATGGTACAGGGAAGTTACGTTAAGACGGTTGTAAAATGATTGAAGCCGCGATGCCAGGTCAGAACCGATAACATTGGAGATTCTTCTTTCTATTTTATCTACAGTCTCTGAATACATAGAAGCACAGGACCAAATTTGACGGCAATATTCAAAGCATGAACGAATGGTAGACTTATAAATGTTTATGATAGATTCTGGCAAGAAAAGTTGCTTAGTACAACACAGTAAACCAAATTTCATATATATATATATATATATATATATATATATGAAAATTGGTTCACTGTAACGTACTAAACAATTTTCATATATATATATATATATATTACGAAATTATACGGAAATTTACAAAACTGGCATTAGCCGACATATGTATCTGAATTTTTCTTAGTTTTGGTCAACTTTATTATCTTTTTCAAGGATACTCGTATTTGGAGTGGAATGTCTGCCTTATATATATATATATATATATATATATATATATATATATAGATAGATAGATAGATAGAGAGATAGAGAGAGAGAGAGAGAGAGAGAGAGAGAAAACAGTACATTATAATTTCCACTGGCCTTAATCGTTTAAGAAATCGTTGAGGAAATGTCTTTCTTCCGGCAGGAATTGAGCCTGCATACTCCCAACACCGGGGAGATGTTGTTTTTAGATCAGACGTGTTTTACTAATCGATCATGAAATATATCATGGGAGACAAGATCCAATCTAACCGTTATATAGATATTATCCTGATTCCTTTTATCGAACGATTAATATCTGCTTAGATTGTATCGAATGATATCTTATATATTTTTGGATACAAAGGTACTTTGAGAATTTAGCACTTACAGGTCATAATGAAGGCAACAGGAGAACGAGTTTTTGTGAAGAGATGGTGGGACAAAAGCCATAAAGACAAAAACCGATTCAGTAATTAATTAGTTTCCTACGGCTTATCAACCATTTGCATGTTAATTAAAGAATTTTATTTTTGATGGGTAGGGGAGATAATAATGGTTTAGTCTTACTAATTAACCAATAGCTGGAGCGAGGGAGAAAATTGGTTGATTCTTATCTTTCCCAAGTGTATTTATGCGTAAGTGAATATAACGAAGCAAACTGGAATTGAAACTCGGCTCTTCAATTAAAAATTCTGCGCCATTATCTATTACATCAGCTGCACATCTAAGCCTACAGTACCTGGTGTTCCCAAGGAGTCACTCATCTAGGTACGACGTTACTTAACTTCGGTGATTATACGGCAACCGGTGCTTTATCGTGATATGGCCGTAATCTTCGATAGATAAGTAAATAAAAAATATTTGTCTATATTTCTGTCCTCAAAGATACATAGCCCAGTGGATAAAGGCCTTGGTTAGATCCAGTGACGGGACCCAAAAAGTTGTGAGTTCAATACCTAGTGACAGCAGTAGCGAACAAAAAATTTATACTTGATTTAAATTGAGATAACTCAAACATCTGGAAGTGGTATGACTAATGGAACGAGAACATGAATAGAAATAAAGGGTTCGGTTCAATCAGCTGATGAAGGTTGGAGCGTACAACGGCTGAAACGTCGTGAATATGATAATAAAGATGAGTTAACCAGCCTGAACAATGTAAATAAGATAAGAAAAAATTATAAAAATTAAATTTATTAAATTATGATTTTATAATTTCATAATTTTTTAATTAAATAAATAATAAAGAATAAACATAGAAAATAAAATGTAAATAAAAAATTAATTGCATAAACTTTTTCAAGAGTAAAATCTGTAATTTTTATTATCACGATAATTTAAATGTTTCTAATATTTAATAGATTCAATAACTGACGGAAACAACAAAATAAATGAAGATGTAGAGAGCCATGAACCACTTTCCAGGACATGGCATATGAAAGAGAGAAATAAGCGTAGAAGATTTGGACAGATATGAAAATTAATGCGAAAAAGATGCATATGCAAATCGAGAGAACAAGTAACTAATAAGATTTACAGATGGCAATTTCTGTCTGTTAGCGTATGTTTGGCACTCAAAAACTAACACATACACACACACACACACACACGCACACACATATATATATATATATATATATATATATATATGCACATGTGTATAACCTTTCATAAACCTCTGTTCGGAAACACCTCCATCGATCTATAAGAATGCATGTGTCCGTCATTTATAGTGACATTCGTACAATCTTACTTTATAAGAAGAACTCTGGCATTATCTGTCTCATACACAATCACGCAATTATTGGCTCAATTACTAAGTCTAACAGAAGCTGTGCCAATATATGAATGGCCATTTCGCCAGACAATAAGCCCAGAGTATGGTATCATGTCCACCATATTGACAGGTTTGGCCTCCGTCCATCCTTTGCAGGGAAATGTCGACCGATAGAGGTCAGGCAGGGTTGGCTACGAGCGAAGCAACTACGACATGAAGTTATGATCGACCTGCCTATATGCAGGTGAAATATAGAAAAGTGTATAATTAAGACCGGGGAAATTGTAAGTGTAGATATTTACTTAGTTTAGTTTATCGATTGGTATAAAGCAACAAGAACAGAGGAGATAGTAAAGATCAAAATCACTAGAAATGGTTTGCGAGTTATGTATTTATCAGCACAATTCTTTAGCGTAGGAGGCTTCAAAAATTTAAACACGATGTCAATCGTTATCTCATGTCTTTGTGATTTCTATTCTTTTATTTTTCTGTCTCCTTAATCATGTTTTCCTTCCTCATATACGGCAAGTCTTTGCGTCTTAGTTGCTGTATTGATTAAAAACTTGATTATTAACTGATGAAAGAAGTCTACTTTGATAATCTTTTATATCAGTATGAAAATTTAAAAAAAATCTTACTTTATTTGGAAAAACCATCTAAAAATGACTTATTTTATTTTGTTGTTCGATATTTCCAAAAATCTTAAAAACTTTATGAATTTTGCTGTTAGTTTCGTACTGAATTTCTAGTACTTAAAAAACAGCAACAAAAACCCAGTTATTATCTGGGATGTTGCAAAAATCAAATCATATGGTGGAAAAAGAAATGGATATGATTTATGACTTTTAGAAAAACTTGTTATTTTAAAACACATCAATAATCCGAATTTACTAAACAAAATAAGTGAACTGATGATTAAACAGAAATATAGAAATAAATATAGAAATAAATAGCTGCTAAAATACGCTGAGCCGGATTAACATATGGAGACCATTTTCAATTTCTTTTGTTTCCCCCTAAAATAAAAACAAATAATCTCGAAAAAAAAAATAAAAAAAAACACGAAAAACCTCTGCTCTAAAAATATTCTACCTATTAATGTAAATTTGAATTAATATAACTTTTAAAATGTTAATTTCCAGTTTTAATTTTTAGTCCAAATCAAAATAAATTATAGAATTGAAAAATTGAAAATAGGATCCCATATTATAACATGAACAACGCACGAATCAAAAATCCAAATCAAAGAACGGTGAGATCATAAAAGGCCCCGGATGATTGAAGAAAGCATGAAACTCAGTCGTGCTATAGTTGTAAGATAATACATTTATTAATATATACTTAATAGCTCTGATATATTACATTGAACACTGTTTTATTAACGTTGGAAAAGTATTTATATATGTGCGTGTACTTGCGTGTATGTGTGTATTTATTTATTGACATATATATATATATATAGGTAAATGGATTTTTAATATTCGTGAAATCAAGCAAAACTTACTGCGCAAAATATACGGAACCATTACCAAATCAAAAGCTAACATATAAAAAATATACATAAATGTAACTGAAGGGCCTTCTAGACAGAAAAGCTACGCACAAATACTTTCCACGTAATGAATACGTGAACAGCACAACACTTTCTAAATATATGTAGAAAATTAAAAAACAAAACAAAAAATACACAAAATTATCATGGAAAATAGTTTCAAGTAACAACAATGTCTATATATATATATATATATATATATATATATATATATATATATATGTGTGTGCGTGCGTGTGTGTGTGTGTGTGTGTGTGTGTGTACGTATGTAGGTACATCTAAAAGTCCCTTGCCTTGTAATGAAAAATATTTACTTACCCTAATAAATATTTCAAATATCACCCTTTTCCTTGTTAATGCCTTTATATATTTCCTATATCAGACAGTTAGATGCCGATTGGGCACTCATGTCTCTTTCGATCCATTACTGACTAGGCAAAATTTTTTCCCGCAGTAGGTTGCTAATTCTATATGTGGTAATCTGGTTGGCAACCAAGGCTATAGAACCAAATCTGTTGTATAAACAGAATTAATTTCATATAAAATTTCACTAAATAATTTCTACCATGGTGAAAAACCAAATGTCTATTTATTATTGGGACTATAAATTTTGCTCTGTTATTTTACATTGAGCACTGTTTTATTACTACCATATCTATAAGTCAGTAAAATATATTTATCTTGCTTGTTAATTATAACTTAGCTTAAAATTAGATTGTTGGAAATGCTGTACAAGGTTGATTCTTTCGTTTGTCAAGAAGTTAAAAAACCTTACGCCTCTCTTGCTATTCATCTCGGGCTTCTTGACAAAATCCACCGAAGAAACTGTAATGAAATTGATCCCGATCTGGTAGCTCAACTCCAGTCACTTTATCACCGACGTAATGTGGCTTCCCTCTGTCTCTTCTACAAATACTTTTACGGCTTCTTTTCCGATGAACTTAGCTCCTTAGTGCTCCCTCCCAATGAATTTAGTCGACTTACTTGACTAGCAACTATGTTTCACCCTTTTACACTGAAACCAATAAAATATAACTTCAGCTTCTACTTTATTAGCTTCTTTTCTTCGCACTTTCCGCCTGTGGAATTCCCTTCCATATACTTACTTCCCTGACAGCTACAATCTCCAAGAATTTAAATGCAATGTCAACTGCCATCTCTTATCTTCTTGTCACACATCCTTTCCTTAAGATCCCTCTTATCATGTTCTTCTTCCTTTCCACTCTACTCTCATGGAGCCGTCTTCACACCTGTATTGTCATCCTTTCCTTACTCATTCTCTGACACCCCCGTAACTTGTTCATCTTTCTCATCCCTCACCTCTTACGTAAATCCTGCGCACCAGTGGCAGTTCTGCCCGGCTGGGGGTAAAATAATTAGAAAAAATAGCTGCAAATAACCGCATTCGAATCATTAATCATTTGTACTCACTAGCCTTTAGGATAATTTGGAATATACCTTTGCCGCTTACCCAATAACCGTTAAGATAATACAATAAACCTTGCTACTCATAATGCAATATTGACAGCATAGGTAAATAGTCGAATCAACGTGCAACACACATGCCCTGAAGATTGTTCAAGCATGAAGCAGGCAGTGGTCGCATTGTGAGGACCTCAGTGTCTTTTTAGGTTGTAATGAAAAAGTGGGTGTTAGAGATTCCGTTGGAAAATTTAAGGAAAAAAGGCATAATAAATTAAATTAACTAATCAAATCCGACGACTAGAGACAAGAAAGTGTTTTGTGATCTATCTATCTATCTATCTATCTATCTATCTATCTATCTATCTATCTATCTATCTATTCTAAACAGTTATAAGGTCAGATTTAAATTAGACCAGTAAACAGTTATATTAGAAAGTGCTCAATACATCTTTGAAGGAAAATACAAACGCCTAACGAAACCGAAAAGTTTGAAACTATGGTAACATAATCGGATAATCTTCCCAACTCACTCACACACACACACACACACACACACACACACACACACACACACACACACACACATATATATATGTATGTTTTATTTGATGTCAGTGAAAAACGTTACATCGAGCCGCAATGGCTCCCACCTTGGATGTTGGTATCAGCTATGAAAGGCAAACATAATTATCCCAAGTGATTAAAAGAGAGTAACCCTGATTTGGAGGCGTTTAAATTAATAAGCTATTTGTTCCCACAGATAACAACAGATTGTAGACCATTTTTGAGATTAGCTGCTAGTTTGATCTTTTCTCGGAATTACCATTAGGACAGGAGTAAATAGTTGTGCCATTGTGATTAGCAGGGACATTTTAAGGAATATTTACAACAGAAACGAAAACTATATTTCTGACAGAAAATAGTCAATTGCAAATGAAACGTATTGTTGAAATCATTAGTACTATTATTTCATTAGAATTAACATTATTTTCATTTCTATAAAAATATATCAATTAATAGAAAGTTAAAAGATATCTTATGACTTTATGTTTTGGTATACTTTTGAAACTCTAAGTTAGACGATAAGTTATTTGAACTTTTAGTTTCCTGCTAAAATTTGTTGACTTATGACCACATCATGTTGAAACACCGGTTTCCGAACGATCATCAAAGTTAATCAACGCCAGATCTGATCAGTACCCAATTGGGAATAACAGGCCCTCAATGCTTGGGTATGCGAGTGGTGTAATGAATAACGACTCAGAATTGAAAATTTGGACAGCCGAGTTCTAATTCCAATCGTGTTCGTTATATTCACATTCACAAATACCCTTGGGAAAGGTATGAATCCAGTTTTTCCCCCATATATGAGTTAATTAGTAAGACAGGTATAATTAAATCATTATTACCTAAAAAAAGTAATCTAAAATATTTTCTTGTCTTAAATATTCTGCAAAGAGTTAATAAACCATAGAAAACGAATTAATAAATAATATTTGCTACTCTATTTTTTATATTAAGCTTTTTGGTTAAAACATCTGCTTGTCTTTAAATGCGTTAAACTGGAGCAATTTGTTGACAGACGTATTTTGTTATGCGTTAACAATGTGTTATTTGTAAATAAATTTATTTTGCAAAAATGTTAAATACCAAAACATAAGGTTATTTTTATCATAGGTTCTAGTGTTTAATACGCATATAAGTAAACCTAAATTATTATTGTCTGATATTCGATCTATACTTAATTTAATAAAAAAAAAATTTTTTAATTTTTTATCCCCGGGCCGGGCAGTGTATAATTGGACTCAGTGGAAATAGGACGAGTAATAACTGAGCGGCTTACGGCCTATCACGTTGAATACACCGGTTCTCGCTCGATCACCGAAGTTAAGCAACGTTGAGCCTGGTCAGTACTTAGATGGGTGACCGCTTTGGGAATACCAGGTGCTGTAAGCGTATAGTGACGGATGTGCGTTGTGGTGCGGTGGATATCAGCTCGGAAAGAGAAATCGGTGAGCCGCGTTCGAATTCCAGTTGAATACCCTGCATTCACTTAAGCACTGGTACCCTTGGGAAAGGTATTAATCCGTCCATTCCCTCCAGTTATGGGTTAAATAACAAGGGTAGGACTTGGGGACCCCTGCTCTTAAAAACAAATCCCAATAAATCGTGAAAAGAAAAATGTTGTAAAAATAAAATAACCTTACCCAAAATCACTGGTTATGACCTTAAAATGATCCCATAAGAATTGATAGGTCGTTAAGCCTCAAAAACAAACAAACAATAACTGAGCAGTATTAAAAAAAAAAACTAGACGATATATTTCCCTAGACATGGGAATTGGAACGAAAACAATATATTCTCTTAGATTAAATAATGTTTTCAGTTCGGAATTAACCTGTAGGTTACACAGATCGACACACACCTGTTGAAGACCGGAGGGAACCGCGATCAAGCGTTGTGATAACAACAACAAAGATTAGGAAAATAGTCCGCATGAAAATAGTGTAAATAATCGTTAAGGGAATTTGCCCGTTTTAAATTGGGAATGGAAATAGCCACCATTTGGTAAATAACAAAAAAAAAAAAATCTCCAACTCCAGTGAATTCTTTGTTTTATTTTTGTCACGACGAATGAGAATCAACTTTTACTTTCTGTCAGTCTTACATTCCCAGAGAGAAAAACTTATCCAATAAACCCACACATGCACGCAAGCATTCGATGTCCACTGTATTTCCGTGGCTTCTTTATAATCGCAGAACAATAACGGCGAAAGTCGAGGTTTGTGGAACGCTCCTTTTGACAAAACCAAAGGCCAAGACTGTCGAGTTGTTTTGTTGTACCTAGCTAGCGCATACGATAAGTCACAGTGTCCGGATGTTTTGCACTCTACACTAGAGACGATCGATGGCAAGTTATTTGCAACGAAGTCCCGAACTTGGGGTTTAAAGGAAAACAGCTTTTACTAGTTTCTTCTTCCTCCATCTTGTCTCAGAGCGTATAGTGACCTTAACGTTGATTGGCCGAATGCGTCACCCCACCCAACGCATATGGTTGCTAGCCAGTTTGTGGGTTAACAGATTTAACAAGTAAAGTCACGAATCTGAGTTACATTTAATAGTAGTTTATTTAAGACTTTTCTCCAGCATTTTTTGTAATGTATAACATTCTAAGCAGATTTAACTTTAAATTGTTTTCAGCGCAGTAATTCCCACGTTGATATTTAGTTTCTCTAAAGATATTTCAATTTTTGCTGTCTCAGACTTTGGAGAATATGCGGACCGATAGAAAAATTTTAATCTCTTAGAAATGTGCAAAGGTTTCTAGATTTTTTATATTATTATTATGACTTTACTAAAAACAGAAAAAGTCTTCTACTGTGTATTCAGTCTCCAGTTTTCAAAAAGATGTGAGTTGGAGACAACTGAACGCACTTCATATTATTCAAAATCGATTTTTCAATATAGCTTCTTGTACGCACCTTACTTGTGAATTGACTGGCAAAGACGTATATATCGTTTAATCACGTTTTAGGCATCACGATATGACGATTTTTGACTTGTAGAGATGGGTATTTGTAACATCATAATTTCAGTGTTAGCCAATGCTTGACTGAATACGGAAAATTTGTTACGTTGGCAGAAACAATACCCACACAAAGTGAATTCATTTTGAATTATTTTTATTCGATTCTGATTTTTTAACCAGTTGATGCAAAAAATCTCTCTCTCTCTCTTATATATATATATATATATATATATATATATATATATATATATATATATATATTTGGGGGGTGCATCTTGACGTGGTGTAATAGTTAGAAAGCTGATCTTGCTAGAACATATTAAAACTGAGTAGTGATTTCCATTCTTACTGGGTACCGGATACTTTCGGTCTTGCGGCGCTTAAAAATCACATATACCGACCTGAATAGTCGAGAAATCTTGTTAGTAAAATATACATTCCCTGACAGAATTCGTGCCTGAGTCTCCAAGGCAAAATCCATATTTATTTCTGTCTTGCCTTAGATCACTCGCGCACGTAGGAGCTTCTGATTAAAAGTTCAAATACTGCTATTGAACATACGTTTCTCCAGATTCTCGAAATATACAGATCTACTCAAATATGAGTGTCCGTTAAAAATAAGGTTTAAACAAATAAATTAAAAATATGTGGAATTTAAAAATTGTCTTTGCTTAAGTTAGAGTACGAAACAGAACAGATATTAAGTTTATTAATCAATGAATTACATCAGTTAGTGTGCGCAATTATTTACAATGAACCTATTCAAATTTACAAAGCTTGATAAACCAATAACATTCTCGCCTCTGTATATATAAATATACGTGCAGATTAATAAATCCTAGATTGCCCCAGAGGACAAAACGCGTCGGCAAAATATAGTTTTCTCTTGTCACTTTTTTATTTATTTAGTCTCTTCTATTGATGCACTCAATTTGAGAATATTAAGACACGCAACAGACACACACACACGCACAAACACACACATACTCATATATATATATATATATATATATATATATATATATATATATTGTGTACCGTGGTAACAGATAATTTTCTAAACATATACTGTTAAATATAACAGATAATGAATGTCTATTAAGTTTAATCATGAGCAGTTCTAAACCTCGTATTTTAGCTTTAATTTTAGGTGAAAATAAAGATAAAAATTGTCCAACATACGTAGAGATATAAACCAATAAATAATCAAATTAAGCTCATCATATATTATAAAAAAATTAAAACAATTGCCCTCATAGTCTCTAATAACCCTACACCCACACAACTAAATCCTCTACAGAAAGCCAATGTAGTGTATCAATTTAAATGCCCGTTCAGAGATTGTATCTCTGGTACTAATAATAAACCCACTACATATATTGGTTTTAATACAATCACGCTCTCCCATAGACTTACCTGCCACCTTTCTGATTATACTTTAATTAAACAACATTTCTTAGAAGAACATAGCCATGTATGTAATATAAGACAGATTTTAGTCGATAACACAATAATATTCACTCATACACACAGTAAAGAACCTCCAGAAATTGGAGGCCATCTACATTAAATCAAAACAACCCACACTTAATAAAATCATATTTAAATCTGGTCACAACACATTACATTGCATTTATACATATGGATCGGTTAACATTTCGGTCTCTCACGCGGCGTGACGTCATAGAACAGCATTACAAATTTACTAATTGCATCTGCTATTCGGTGACTGTTATCGTTGCATAGCGATGTTTTATGTCAACACAGAATAATATCATCTTTGATGGTGGATATGTTTTTGTTAACTTTCCTGTAACCTCTCTGGAGATGGCTTAGCACCAGGATAATAAAAAAATATCCAAATGTTGGACAATTTTTGTCTTTATTTTTACCTGAAATAATAGCCAAAATAAGATCTTTAGGACGGCTCATGATTAAACATAACAGACATTCACTCTCTGTTATATTTAACAGTATATATATATATATATATATATATATATGGAGTGATGTGATGAATTTTTGATTTATTAATCCGCCAGAGGATTATATTATTTTTAATAGATATTTGGATATTTTTAGTGGATACACATTGTCTGTTTATTAAAAAGTATATTCATTTTCATCTACCGGCATGAATATTCGAGAAATATGCTCTATTCGATAGGAGAATAATAAATGAATGTTGTATATATATATATATATATATATATATATATCAATATTTGAAAATGTGGTAGACCTATGATTTAAGTATGCAGAAGCATGCATAATTTGTTTTTGTTTATCAAATTAAAAAGCGAAGTTAAATCAGATTTTGTTTAATTTAATATTAATTGTTATTTAAAATGACGTCTTCCACGTACCAGACTCTTCGATGCATTTTAAGCAAAATTCTGCTGGTTTTCATATGACTTCCATTAGAGGATGTTTTCCCCATTAAAATGTAATGCAGTGACCGAAAAGACTAATAATCGGTTGGTGCAAGATTAACTGAATATTGTGGGCAGGGTAGAATTGGTTAATTTTTTTCAAGTGTTATTCTTGTGGTATGCATTCTTGAGACTTTATGGAGGGTAATATCATTTTTCATATTAACGAGTGCAGGTTGACTTTCGATAAAAAAATGTATGAACACTTTTACTATGTGACGTGGATTTTCAGCAGTCTGTTTTTATCCAAATACTCATTAGTAAATATTGAGGAAAATCCCTCCAGCAGAAAGGATATTTTTAGAGGGCTATACCAAACCCCTCCAGATACCGAAAAATGGCAAGTGTGCCAAACTCCTCACTATAACGTAACTGAAAATGAGCCAATTTGGATAGTCGAGAGCAAGTGGTTCACGCTAAATTCTTGGCTCTAAACACATAAAGATGATATTGTGCCAATACTGCAATGGTCTATTCGCCGTCATAAATTGCCTGTTGGCATTTCTGTTCAATGTTGACTATTTGAAGAAATAACTATTTGCTAATTGTTTTTCGTATGTAATGTCCTATTATTTTTAGCTGATTACAACACTTTCACATATTCTGCCTTGCAATTGGGAATTTTAATTTTCCTTCTCAAGTCATGCAGCCATTTTCTCTAATAGAATAGGTCAACTTGAACATGGCGCAAAAGTTTTCTTTCTTTCCTCAGTGAATTATACGATTCGCAGCGGAAAATGTAATTCAAATTTTCGAAGCTATTTGACACTGGCTCCTTTCACCTTTAGATTGACTAACAATACGCTTCCTTTACACAATTTCCGTTCCTTAAGCATTGTGGAACGTTTAAGTCGTTATTTCTCTTAGAGTTTTATATTAACTTGAATCAATGTTAACAGCTATTAGGTTGGTAGTCCGAGTAAAATAATTACGTCTATTTATTTTCAAGTTAATTCTTGTATAAAAGGAAAATCGACGACATATATAAAACTGATAGTGATTAAATGCTTATTCAACTTTTTACAACATGTATTCTCATTGTTTTTAATTATTCTTTATTGCATTGATAAAGGCGTCACGCAACTGGTTTTTATTTTGTCAGAAATTTACTCATTATTATTCAGATATATTCTTTTATATAACATTATTCATATATTTATCGGCGACGCCTTTCCGGCCCGACTTGGTCGAAAGCAAGTCAGGTCTAACAGATAGTTTCTACTGCAAAACTTTAATAAGATTTCTCAAATATTCAAAAATAAGATTTTCTCAAATATTTCGTTTAAAATAAACGGACTACTCAGATTTGCTTATCTACTAAAAATAACGTTTAAATAAAAAACATACAAACGAAAAAAAAACAACAAAAAGCAAAACAAACTGGCAGATTAATAAGTAAAGAATTTATTGCTACTTTAGAATTGCTTTGTTTACTTTTGAACAGCAACCTAAGCAGATAAGAAATTTCGATAATCGATGATGAGAAGGATTTTGCTTAAATGTACAATGCAGCCTTGATTAATCGGCGACGCTCTTTGTAGTCAACTTAGACCAAAGCACATTGTATCTAATGACAGTTTCTCGTGCAAAGGGTGACGAAGGTTTGAATCCTGCCAAAGCCTAATATTTTTCTTTAATTAGATTTCTCGAATATCCAGGCCAGCAGACAAAAACAAATATGCCGTTTAAAATAAACGGAACGTCTACTAAGATAAGTGTATTCGTTAATATATATATATATATATATATATATATATATATATATATATATATTACAATAAAAGATATACAAAAATGTACAAACCTTATCGAAATATATGTGGTAGCGAAAAAACAAACGAAAATGCATTCAAAATAACAGGGAGAATAATACAAAACAGTACCAGCTTAAAAACACCTCAAGACGAAATGGCTCTAGGAGGAAAGAGAGATATTTACTTTCTCAAAACAAAGGTAAGCCAAACAAAAATCAGAAGTGATTTCTGAACGCAGATGAAAAACTAAGTATCTTCCCCGATAGCAACAGCATAACTAAATAAATTCACAAAATATTCTCCTGATAAACTACTTGTCAAAAAAAAAAAGTAAATGAAATAAAAACATACAAAAAAATAGAAATGAATAATATAAATTAATAAACAAATATCAATAAAATTGTGTTTGTGTGTGTATGTGTGTGAGCGTTTAAAAGCATTTAAAATTCATATCTATTTAGCATTAAACCTGACAATGTAATGAAACAACACGGAAAATGATTATAACGATTGGTCTGTATATTGCACTGAAAAGTAAAACTAACAGACTCCATGCAACTTTAATTCCTATTTTCACAATCAATCAATCAATCAATCAATCATCTATCAACATGCTCATAGGTATATAAAATGTTGTGAAAAAAGACCGTAGTTAGTTTTCAGTGTAACAACCGTTGCACAACGGATACCATAAAGTTACACAACAATAGCCTGTACCAGATTTCGCGCTTTTTTGAATTTAGAGTAACATTTATGCATAAACTGATAGTATGTATATATATATATATATATATAAATACATACATATATATATACAATAATAATGAACATATATATATATATATATAAATACATACATATATATATACAATAATAATGAACATATATATATATAAATACATACATATATATATACAATAATAATGAACATATATATATATAAATACATACATATATATATACAATAATAATGAACATATATATATATAAATACATACATACATATATACAATAATAATGAACATATATATATATAAATACATACATATATATATATACAATAATAATGAACATATATATATATAAATACATACATATATATATACAATAATAATGAACATATATATATATAAATACATACATATATATATACAATAATAATGAACATATATATATATAAATACATACATACATATATACAATAATAATGAACATATATATATATAAATACATACATACATATATACAATAATAATGAACATATATATATATAAATACATACATACATATATACAATAATAATGAACATATATATATATAAATACATACATACATATATATATATATATATATATATATATATATATATATATGCGCGCGTGTGTGTGTGTGTTCATTTTTTCTGTTACGCATATTTTTGTTTGCAGTCTCTATATATGGAAGATTTACGGTTAGTGATAGAATTTGTCGAGGTGAGTTCGAATTATCAACGTAAAAATTCCCTTTGGAATAAATAGATCTTGGAAATGTATAAAACCCTCTTTTCTCCTGGGTTAGGCTCTGGGTTAGACTGACTTCTCTAGTCTTGGCTGGCAGCAAGTCTAGAAGAAGAGCAACTCTGGATTCAAAACTTATACATCCATTGAAAATATTATGCAGTTAAATATTTTCTGCAGTGCAGAAACTCTATCTATCTATCTATCTATCTGTGTGTGTGTGTTGTGTGCATGTGCACGTGTTTGTGTGCATGTGTGCGCATAATTTTAACATATTTATGTAATGAATAAATTGTTATATATATTTATATGTATTTTCAATTCCGCTATGTTTGTTTAAATTACATGTACACATTATCAAATATAAATGTATATGTTTATGTGTCTATGTATGCATATGTAAGCGTGTGTATATATGTCAGTCTCTATTTGGATAACTCGAAAAGCAAATGAACGCATTCTTTGTTTTTTGTCGCATTAATGTCCGCCTCGACCCTCATTTAATCAAATTATTCTCTTAAACATTCTCTTTCCTTTACATGTCCCTTTCCTTTTCTTTATTTTCTACTCGTCTCTTTATCTTCACTTTTCAGGTTCTTCATCTTCAACTCAACTAAAAACGAACCAACCACAGCAACAGATTTTTCTTTCTCTGACTTTCACTTTTCCCGCCATCTTGAAAAAATACTTGCCCGGACTATAGCCCACTGTCTTTGTGCATCGGTGTACGCATTCTTTAGTTTATAAATCGGGTGAATAAATGTAGATTTGTCAGGTGGAAAAATGCGGTTATCATCTAATGTCTTCATTCAACGAAGAAAAATGCATAAGAATTTTAAAGCATTAATGTACTCGTAAAAATTTGAGATCACAGATATTTGTCAATCCTTAGCATTTCGTATTGATTTCCCTGAATAAAAATACACGCGCAAAGCGTATTTTCAATTTATTATCTTTTCGCAAAGTTCTCTTTCAGCTTGAATTACTTCTAGTATGATTCGTGGAAAAATTGAAATTGTTTTCTCTTTTCATAGACGTTAAGATTTACCATTAGCATATAAAGGGCTTTTGATTCTGACGATCTGAATCGCGTGATATCATTTAATGAATAACTTGTATTTTTGGGATGGTAAGATTTAAAAATATATTTTCTTTCTAATTCTCCTGCTGGTTCTGATAGCGAAAAATATGCTTCTCGTCATTTTGACACCTGCAAAAGAGTATTCTTTTTGAGATAGGCATTTGCAAAAAAAAAAAAAAAAAATCAACATAAAATATGAATAAATAAAAGAAATAGCAGAAAGACTAGTAAAGAATTTTTAAAATTATTTCACCCCAATCAAATTATCAAAGCCATTAAGACGCAAGGGGTTATTGAGTTTGCGTGAATGTGATAAAAGAAGTGCATTTTTAAGGAAAGAAAACATTAAAAGAACAGAACTTAAGAAGACAGCAGATAACGCTTGACTTTGCATTTAAATTTTTGAAAATCAAAGATGATTAAAAAGCGAGAGACCGGAAGAGAGTTCAACAAGCGAGAGGTGCGAGAAGAAAACTTTAGTATAGAACTTACGGTTACGTCAAACCATTTCAAGAATCAAAGGATGAAACCTTGCCGCCAATCAGTTCTTCTAATTCATGTGCAATGTCTCCTTTCACAACTTTCTGTTCCTTGTAGCTCTTAACAAAACTTTGCCTTTTCTTATTTCTCTTCAACTTCGTTCCGCCAACCATTTACTCAAGCGCATCAAGTATGTTATACGCTTAAAATAAATTTAAGATGAAAAACAATTAAAATAGACCTTAAGATGAAAGATATATTATCAAGAATTAATAATAGTTAACATCTAATAATTAAAATTATTAATGGTTGCTTAATTTGTTAATAAAATTCAACTAATAGTACTTTTATATTATTAGCGTATAAACTCGTGTATAAGCCGACTTAATGTTTGATGCGGCCGTTGAATTTTTGTATGAATTTTTATCCAACCACAAACGCTAACAACTACTAGCATATCCAGATTAATATCTAGAAGCAAAAAAGAAAGGCAGAAAAATAAATGAAAGAAGATCGCGTAAAAAAGAGGTAAAACGAAACGGAAAGTAACAATAGCGAAAGAATTAAGAAAATAGAAAGGGTAGAATAGAGAGAGAGAGAAAGAGAGAGAGAGAGAAGATAAATAATAGGTGTAAGGATAATAAAACGTAGAAGAGTAGAAGAAAAAGAAAAAAATTAACGATAAAAGAACGAAAGAAAATTAATTAAAAAAACGGTAGAAAAAAGACTGAAAAAAGGAAGCAGAATAAAAATGTTTATTAGAAATATGCAAAAAATGAGCTAAAGTTAAACAAACGCAAAAGGACGAAAGATAAAGAAGGAAAAACAGTATAAAATTTAATAAATATACAAAAAATACAAATAGTACGTCTCTTGTCTTTCTGAGCTGAATATAGCTATAAAGGAGAGAAAATTGTTTTTTTTATGTAGCAATAAGATAGAGAAGCCATTTAAAATGAAAAGAATGTGAATATTCTATATTTTATTTCAACTTAAAAACTTCAGTCGAGCTATTTCTAGCGAGAAAAACAAAACAAAACAAAGGAATAATAAGTGCATAGTTGGATACATATTTATCGACCTATGTGCCAAAATATGTAAGCCTACTTATTTACGGTCATACTTACGGGATGTCAGCTAGATCATGTTCAACGAAGATTATGCCTCATTGCAAAAACATTTTTTTCGAAACAACTGAAATATTTTTGACTGACATGCCTATAAACATGGATATATTAATAGAGACAGATGTCGATTTATGAACTCATGTAGAAACCTTAATTATGTCCTAGAATATCCATTCTGCAGAATTTTTCACGCCCATTTCCGATATATATATATATATATATATATATATATATATAATCACACACAAAAATGCTTTCTCTAGTTAAGAAAGATCTTTCACCGGTTTTTGTATGTGCGTAAAAGTATATATACACTTTCTGTTTACGTGCTCAAAACAAAAGTTGAGCTAAATATTATTGTAATATAATTAATTTAACATTTTCGTGACACAGAATGTTCCATGTTACGGAATGATATTTTTAATATGACTCCATCTTTAAGCGATTAGAGTAAAATAAAAAAAAAGTTAAAACAATATAAAATCCTAAAACGGAAAGGTTGGTATGAATGAAAATAAAAATAAGTTGTAATAATCGTATATATTAAAAAAAGGGAAAATAGCGCTAAATTTGATACCCTTTTAGCACGGACACGTTACGAATAAATAATTTTACACTGTAATTTGAAAACCTAATCAGAAGCTATTTATACCGTGTAAGTCACAAAACTGTAGGCTACCCATATCTATATACAACTGAGGAAAGCACAACAGCCGAAACCTTAAGGACAATAGTCCGAATATAAATAGCGTAAATAATGATAACTTCTGATCCCAGAAATGCAGACAAAAGATATCTCTTCATCAGGTTTTTATAGACAGACATTGAGCCTCGGAATTTTGTTTTCTGATAGCTATACTCGACAACATGACACACATCTGCATATATATATATATATATATATATATATATATATATATATATATATATATATATATATATATAAACTTATTTATAAATGGAACTTTGTCTGTGTGTGTGTATGTCTGTGTGTGTATCCGTTACCTATAGACACCGAAACGGCCGAACCGATTTTCTTGAAAATTTACACACTTGTACTATAAGCGTCTGCGAGTGTTTTTAGCTAGGTTTTGTGTTGAGGTACCCCCAATAAATATCAAAAATCGATAATCGAAAAAATCGGGTTCTAGAAGGAGTGGTCCGATTTTAATCAAATTTGATACACTCATAAACAAAGACATAAGAAACGATATTCAGAAGTTTCAAGGTTGTAGTTCTTACAATAGTGCAGAAAATCGATACTATATATATATATATATATATATATATATATATATATATATATATATAAAAGGCAAGATGTTTGTGTGTGTGTCTGTTTATCTGCCTGTATGTCTGTATTTTTTCGCCCCTTATATTTTAGTTTTTGCTTCGGGTTTGGCTCTAAGTAGGTATAATTGTAGTTCTTAATCTCAGCCATGATACCATTTACTCAGAGGACTTATTTAGCCTTCAAAATTCAGTTTACGACGAAAAAAACTTATTTGATATCGATATCAGGAAATCAAAATTTGACTTACATTCATTTATTTTTCTTTCAGTCTACGGTTTCGTTTCATTACACCCGAGCAACGCCGGGCTATACTGCTATATGTTTGTTTGTTTAATTACTAACGATATTTACTTAGTAATCATCTTTTATTTATTTTTTGCTGTTCCACATTATTTTCTTGGTTTCATTTGAAAATATATTTTACAGTCTGTTTGCAGATATTTGACGACATTTATGTTGTTACTATGAAGGTAACGGATGTAGATGTTCGGTTAAGGATGAATATAAACCGGAAACCAAGAAAATAAAACGGAAAATCTTTTTAAAAAGTATCAAGGAACTTTCGACGGTATTTAATTAAACTTGTATAAAGAAAAAAAATCGCTGTCACAATACACGCAATACATTCAATATATATATATTTTAGTTTTAGTGTATAATATAGACATATATAAATATATATGATTCATTGAATAATATATATATTACAGAAAAATAGTTGTTGACAACACCAGTATACTACACTATAAAAATAATAATTAATGACTTTGTATTATTGAGGCCTCTATATCAAAATCACACAACCAACACTTTACAAAATTCATTACGAGTATAGCGTTAACGTGTTCGAGTGCATACAACAAACATTTAATGCTATTTTCCATTCAGCTTCCTACAACGGATAAATTTTAAATTTTTAAATAATTATGACGGAACGTGTTCACGCGTGTGTTTTTTCCATCACTACGACATGCATATTTTATCACAGTTACAATAAGTTTGTCATTTTAACTTACGTCTGAGAATGATCTTGAAGGATACCGAAAGTACTTCGGTAGGAAAAAATACGAAGGCTTTCTTGATGAATTCTTTATCTTAACATCAAGAAACTGATTAAAGAACTGGAAAGAATCAGTATAAATTAAAACGAAATAACATGCTTATGATCGTGTATATATATATATATATATATATATATATATATATACTAGTAGATTCGTGCCATCTAAAATTACTGCAAAATATTTATATCGATATGCCATTTAAAAAGACGACAGAATATATAATGATGTACCTACTATTGAGTATCTTACATTAAAGCTTAGAAAAAATAATATCCCCTCCTTAGCGTGACGGGAGGTATATATATATATATATATATATATATATATATATATATATATATAGACACACAACGATCTTTATTATAATACAGAATAGCTATTCTTCATTTCTCGACAAAATAATTATTACAAAAAAAAAAAAAAAGAAAAAAAGAAATAACATAAAATGATAAAGCACTGTTAAAAAGCGTCTCGCTATTGTTTCTCTAGCAAACTGAACTGGTTCTACGTCGCTATTGTAACTTTCTCCATGAGCGTGACAGGAGGAATATATATATATATATATATATATATATATATATATATATATATATTAGGAAACAATAAAACTGAAAAATCCATATGTAAGTTAAATTCAGAGTGAAATAAATAAATATTAGCAGACAAATAAAATATACTGTTCCCTTGATTTAATTTGGCAAAGGTACCAGGAGGATAGATAGCCAATTTGAACCAATAATTCCTTTCGTAATCAAAAATTCATAGCAATGTATTTCTCCAGTTCTTTTCTTACCAAGATACACGTCAATATCTAAAAATTACACTTTTCTCTTAAACACCAAAATAACTCATTGTCATGGTCGTTTAAAAAATAGAACAGAGATTTATACTGTGAAATATTAAGAAATAGTGATTTTGGGCCTTTTCTTTTCTTGGATCTTAATTTACCGAGGGCAGGAGTGGTCACTTGACAAGAAAAGAAAGGTCTCTATCACTTAGCTGAGGCCACGTTTGAAGAAGAAAGAACTCTGGACAGAGATTTAAAAGAGTATTAATTTAAAATATACATATAGGACATATATAAATAGAACTAAATATATTCACAGGCAGTAAAATCGATAGCTAGGAATAGATTGATATATTTGAATATATTGTTATATATGGAAAACAATAAAAAACATAATTTGATACATACAATATTATATTTTGCCTGATATTAAGCTATAAGAAATGATAATTATATTTAAGGTGTTAAAGTTTCTTGGGAAGAGACATAGAAGGAACATTTTTTATAATAATTTCCTCCCAAGCAAAGTAGTGCTGCCACTAGTACGCAAGAGGGTTTACATAAGAGGAGAGTGAAGAGAAAGGGGAACAGGTCTCAGTGGGTGTCGGAGAATGGGTAAGAGGGAGATGAGAACAGAGCTACGTGAGAACAGAGTGGAAAAGGAGAACAAGATTGTCAGCGGAAGGATGCGAGGCAAGAAGATAAGAGATGGCAATTGACATTGAATTTAAATTCTTGGAGATTGTAGCTGTCAGGGAAACAAGTATACGGAAGGGAACTCCACAGACGGGGAATGCGGGAAAAGAAAATGATATAGTAGAATTTAAGGTTAAATGTGATTAGTTTAATTGTGAAAATGGGGGATCTAGTTGCTAGTCTAGTAGCTCGAGTAAATTCATGCAGAGGGGGCATCAAGGATCTAAGTTCATCAGAGCAGAAGCCGTGAAAGTATTTATAGAAGAGACAGAGAGAAGCCACAATTACATCGGTGAGAAAGTGACTGGAGTTGAGCTACCAGGTCTGGATCGATTACATTGCAGATTCTCTTTTGGATTTTGTCGAGAACCTTGAGATGAATAATAGGGGCATCCGACGAAATGTTTAATGCAAGTCTGTTGATGCTTTAACAGCCATTACCCAGAATCAGCGAAGCACAGCATACGATGTTAGTTACAACCAGAGTGCTGTTCCATTAGATATATAACAACTGTTTTTGGGAAGGTATAGTGTAAGTGGTTACTATACAAACTCTTCAGTCATGAGATCTCAGGAAGATTCTACGCAATTACTAAGTCCTTTCTCACAACTTGATCCAATAACATTTGTTGCAAACAGGTTATCTTTTGAAGCCCGTGAGATCAATGCTGCGATCACCCGAGACTTACCTCAATCCTACCCTCTTTCTGCTTTTTATTAATTTTCTTATGAACATTATCATGTCATTCTTATTCTTTTACGTGCCATATCCGTGGTGATCATGGTTCTTCACAACTTTCTGATCTTTGTAACATTTACCTGTTTTTTGCTATCTCTACTAATCACTGTTCTGCCGACAAATTTTACAAGCTACAGCGACAAGGAACAGGGACAAATGGAAGTCTATGATCGCCTACGTCCTGAAGAGACACGGCACATAAAGAAGAAGTCATTGAGTGGCGTGCTTCTTTTTCATTATGTCATGAAATCTGTCTCATAGCTATATCAAAACCGCATCACTCCCAGTGGAGCACTGGCCATTGACGGCCCCTCGCCATCGACTATTTAACCTATAGCTGGAGGGAGAAGAGATGGATTTTATATCTTTCCTAATGATATTTGCGAGTAAGTGAATGCAACGAATTCATCTGGAATTCATCTCTTCGGTTTCTCATTTAGAGCCGATATTCACAGCGCACAACGCATCTGTCTGATGCCATTCCCTATTATTTTTGTTTAAAATATTCTAAATGTTTAGATTTGTAGTTATTATTCCTTTTATTCCTCTTTAAAAAATAATGATCCCAAATTCTATTTTTGACCTTTTTACGCTTGATTGTTTTGACCAATTTGATACGGAAGAGTGACTGGCTTTTGGCATTTGAATAATATCTGAACTCTATAGAGAGAATTACAGAAAAAGAGAGGGAGGAATAATTTTTACGCAACACGTGGAGATCTTTCTTCAATATTCTCTTTTACAAATGTTGCTTCTATTCCAGGCTTCTCATGATAGTTTTTGGAGTCATTTACCAGTTTTAAGGACAAAGGAGGATTGCCTCGTCCAAATATTAGGTTTTAACTTTTTCTCGCACTTCCCGTTTGTGAAACTATCTTCCGTTTACTTGCTTCCTAATAGCTATAATCTCCAAAAGTTTAAGTGCAACGTCAACTGCTATCTTCTATCTACTTGAATCCCATTCATCTCTTATCATTTCTTTGAAACCTCCTGTACCTTGTTTTTTTCTTCTCTTATTGTAACCTCATGCGCAACATTGGTGGTCCTGACTTGCTTGGAACAAAACAACTATAAAAAAATAAAATAAAATGCGCGTAAGACCTTTTGAGATTCTTTTGCTTTTTCTTCGGAATAATATCTAAACCGATATTTGCTTATTTTCTTTACTTTTTTATTTTGTCATACTAAGTACAGTATCCTGAAAATTAACAAAAAAAATCAAGGAAGAAATTAATGAAAGTATTTGTTTTACTACAGGAATCACAAACTCCCTGACCCCACTTCTACACACATGCGTTCTTTAGTAATGCAAGATCTTTAACTTAGCCATATCGATATGGCTGTAACCGCTAAACATGTTTTTCATTTTTTTCTAAAAAAAAAATTGACACACTTTTAATAGATCAAAAAAGTTGGTTTCACTGTATTACGAAGACAATACTTACAGGCATTACTATAAGTACAAAGTATATTAAAAATAACTTTCATGTGAGAAAAATGTGTTATGTCTTCTCACTTCATATTATTATGCATAATTTATGACACTAAGTGTATTGTCTTCTGTAATTTGTAACACCGTATCCTCACCCCACTGGATCAACGCAGTCGACAAGACCGACGGTTGGTCCGGTATAGTTCAGTATTACAGTCTCCAGTTCCCAATGTAAATTCGATGCCAACCCTCCAACCACATTGTGATTGTTTTGATCCTGGAGAGTGGTCAGAAACCCATAAGCTCCACGTTGATCCACCTGCGTTTTCGTCGGGTGAGAATCGGGTTTTCAGAAAAGTAAATATAACCAAGTTGATGCGATTTTGGAAGGACAAAACTTTTTAGATATAAAACACACACACACACACACACACACACACACACACACAATTCTTATTGCACAAAGCAAAGTATCTGAACAATAACCAAATAAAACACAAATACTTCAAATAATTTCGGTAAAGAGGCGATGTGGCCTTCGTTTAACCCTTTTTGGTCTGTTCGTAGCGCAACTACTACAACCTTCGATGTTTCTGTTCTCAGTAGTAGTAACAGTAGTAATAGTAGCAATAGGAGTAGCAGTATTTAGTTTTTAGCGACGGTGTTTCGCGTCTTCGCCGTCAGCGTCAGCAACACACAGCGGACACTTCCTTTCAATCTCTCAACTCAGTTCGACTGCATTCGAAGACAATCGAAACCTAACTCCTACTTCTTCTGTTTTCGTTTTGCTCATCTCCTTTATTAAGAAAACCGGGCCTCACGAGCTCCACGTATCTGTCTTTCTCGCGCGAACGTGCTGACATACTACCAAAGTACAACCTCACTCCTCCGAGAATAAACAATTTACTTTTTCATCGATTGGTTTTCAAGGTTCACAATAAAACGTTATTGTTTTATCACCTTGCTATTACTTATTCTGTCGTTTTTTGTAAACTAAAGATTTTACTCAGAGGGTTATTTTTGGGAAAGTGCTTCTCTACTAATTTAAGAAATTTATGCCCCAGCTTGAAGTTAACTGATTGATTGAATGGAGGGTTATACCATATTATTTTTCTACTTCTAGTTTTGCTTTTGGAACTTTTGAATTGTTCGAAACCATAAACTAAATAACTTTTTACAAACACAAAAATAAATTCCAAAATCAGTTAGACAATAGTCAGCAACATACACAAATCAGATAAGGTTTTGTCAAATCAGACAAAACATCAAATTTCTATAAGATAGACCCAAATGAATACAAGGATTTTATTAAAAAAACCTAACAAAGAAATACAGGAAAATCAACAAAGAACACAAAAACCACAGACAGAATAAACCAGGAAGATAAACTAATTACAGACAAATTGAAAATAAGTGACAGAGTCCCCAAAATAGAAACGAAATATGCATATGGGCTTTTGAAAGCCCACAAACCTGATTTTTACAGCAAATTACTTACAAGGATAATAAACCCCACAAAATCCGAAATATGTAGGATAAGTAAAACAGTATTAGAGAGGGTCAACCAACAAATAAAAAATAAAATTAAACTAATGCAGTGGAAAGGTACGGTAGTCGTAATCTAGTGATTTGAAAAAATTGGTGGAAAAAATAATATATACTGTAAAAAACTTAAATAAAAAAATATTCCGTACTGAAAAAAATCAAAATTAAACGAAAACAATGGCTCCCAAACTCGAAAAAGAATAAAAATTCCTATATACAAACTTAAGATTAAATATACTATTTCAGAATAATTATATCATACACAAAAATAAACTGTAAGCACATTAAAGATCTAACCCTACAATCATACTAAAAATACTAGAAATTTGATTAGATATTTTTATTATAAAAGATAAAAAATGCTATAGAAAAATCGATCTAATAAATCCTTAAAGTAAGGTCTAATACCCACAAAAATATCTAAATAAATAAAATAAAAAATTAAAAGAAATAAACAGGATTCCAAACGATAAGTTATGAAAAATAATTAAAAAATTAAAAGAAAAAACCGATCCTCTAAACTCAAAATTAAGATTAAATATACAACTTTATATAAAAACTGATAAAATACAAATTTGCATTTACTTCCTAAAAAATACAAGTTTAGATTTTTTGGAAATAACTTCGCCTAAATACAATAATACTCCAAAACTTGAATAAAAAACACCCTATCCCGCTAAAATAAAAATAGAAAAAACAAAAATAAAATAAAAATATATTCCGTACCGAAAAAAAAAAAAAAAAAAAAAAAAAAAAAAAAAAAAATCAAAATTAAAAAGAAAAAACACCCCACCCCTATCACGTCTATCTAAGGTACCCCGAGCGGAAAGCCTTGCCACAAAATAAAAGAGAATACAAAAAATTGGCCTGGTAACAACAGACACCAATTAATCAAACACTAGTCAACCATGACGCCGTCCTAACACCACACAAAACTGACCAAGTAATCAAACCCCTCCACACACCATGTTCTTCGAAATTCTAACCAAAAGATACACCCGACCGATAAAAACGTACATCCCAACAGATAATGCCATTAATCAACAATTTAGCACTTACACACCAAGTTCTTCAAAAGTCTAACGGTCAAAACGGAAGACACATTCCCTTCATTATGAATAACCCCAACCAACCCCACAACAACAACGAACCAAATATAAACAGCGGATGACTCCAGCTCTTGCTTATTACTCCTGACGAAACGTTGGACACCCAACGTTGAAACAAACATATGATTGTAGAGGAGAGGACATATATAGAAAAAATTATGTACATGTTCTAAAACATTATATATATATATAATAAAATTAAAATTTCTATTCTCTCAGCCTTGCGTCGATAGCTTAGTCACTCTGATTGACATCAAATCAGTCGAATTTCGACCCCAGCTGGAGACAAGTGGATATCTAGCCACACTGATGAGTTGTGATACAGTGAAACAAGCATGTAGGTGGATGACTAATACATTATATATATATATATATATATATATATATATATATATATATGTTTACATGGTATATCACAAGCCAAGCTAAAAGATAGAATCGCCGACTGATTTCAATTTGGTCGGCTTTCAATTCTGTCTAAAAGCAATCGGATGTCTAACTGTACTGATGAGCTGTGATACAGCGAAACAGATCGGTCTTCGGATGACTATATATATCTCAGAAGTAATACAATCTAATGGGTTGAAAGTCCACTGTTTGTATTGATTTACTATATTAAGAGTGCTCGATACTTAGTAAAGCATTATATATGTCAATATTATTATTTGTTTCTAACAAAAACATAGTTTATTGTAACATAAGAACTGTTGTGTTTCGGTACTATCTTAGAAACACCTCGTCAGGCAATGAAAACTTTTTTTTTTACTGTTAGGAATTATTATTAATTAGCTTCTATTTATAATAACTCCTAACAGTAAAAGAAATATTTCACTGCCTGACGAGGTGCTTATAAATTAATACCGAAACACAGCAGCTCTTGTGTTGCAGTAAACTGTTTTTATTATAAACTTATGATAAAAATTACCGATAAAAATTATATATATATATATATATATATATATATATATATAAAGGATGAATAAATCTGTAACCTCATACAGTCATTACCTTAAATTTACATTATCTTATCTTGCATGAGAAACTTATTACTTATTACATTGCCTTGTGTTTTGATTTATATGGTCTCGCATACGCCTTGTGTTTACATGGTATTTTCTTGCGTGCATATTTGCTACATTACCTCTTTCGGTATTATTATTATGTTAGATTGTTTTTTTTTTTTGCACAAAATATTGTCTAGTGCCCCTGATATTGTTTATTAAACTGTGTAGACGTTTTTAACACAACGCCTGACATGCATTAGTCCATTATAGATTTCGTACATAAGATATTTTTTATTAGATCCTTACTGCATTTGTTCTATTAGAGGAGTTATCAATTCCTTATCCCCACATATATGCGGCTACGAACCTTAGCTACTGAAATATAGTCACAGCCGTTAATCAAGATATTGCATTTAATCTCTAAAAACATTGACTCTTTTTTACTAGGTCAAAAGAAGTTGTTTATTTGTCACTCAACTTTAACTGGATATACCGTGTGATTAATATAGTCATAGCATTTATTCAAGCTAATTTAAGTAGAGGAAAATTAAAAATATCTGTTATGTCGTGAGTAAGAATAAATAACTCAAAAACAGGAATAGGTTAATTGATGTATTCCGAGAAAATAGTATTTACAAAGGTTATTAGTATCCAATACAAGAAAAATAAGGGTTAATCGTCTCAACCGTCGTAAGACGTAGTATGAGCAATGGGTACTTCCGGGTCGTCACCGGAAGTCTACGACTGACTTGTCGATCGGCTGCTCGGCACACTGTATTTATTTTTGCATAAAATACAAAAATTATGGCACAAGGCCTAAAAGGGGAGGGGGAGAGGTTGGTTCTCGCTTAACTATCCTATACCTAGCTAAACACTATCACGACCCATTCACTCGTTACAATTTGCACAGTCACCAAATGACCCCATCCATCTACTCACAGTCCTACGTACACCACAATGCCAGAAACTTACAAGGGAAACCTAAAAAAATAGGGGAAATTAACCCATGACAATAAAAATGTATTTATATACGATATAAAAATAAATGTACAAGATATTCCATGTACAATATTATAAAATATTTAATGAAAAATGAAATGATTGGAGGGGAATGAACCCAAAAATAAACTAAAAATACAACAAATTTTGAACTAAAATAATAATCAATGTTAGTAAGAACCGACAATCCCAGAAAAAAGAGTGGCCGCTGTATTCCGCCCAACGGCGAAATCAAGAAGCACACTCGCTAAGGGAGTGGAGAGGGGGGTAAAAAATTAGCGGAAAGGGACAATAAAAGGCTGAACCAGCCGAGATAAAAGGAGACCAAAACAAACTGGGGAGGTTGGGAATCTCGACATGGATCATAACAAAAGAGAAAGCCGGGTACAGGCTAGGAACACATACATTCACTTTAACTAGGTACACAAGAGAGAACTAGCTTAACCAGGGGAGGGTTCCAGAGGAATCCACCCCGATGTAACCAGCAGATCTAAAAGAGAAAATCAAGATTAGCCCCGTTCAAGCGAACCAGGCTCGCCACATTTACCCACCTTTTGCTAAAGTCTGTCGAAGTCAAAGGTTTCCAATCAGTTCTAATCTTTATTTTTAGCTGATGCTCAAAATAACAGATCAGATCCTGATGTGAAAGACGCCGACCTCGCAAGACTTCCTCCATTCGCGTCGTCCAAATCACCATTCGAGCCGTGGCTAGCAGCGACAGAAACACCATACGCTTCATCCCAGAGAACGGGGGCGACACATTATAACAGGCGAATGCACGATCAATGAGCACAAGCTCTCGCGGCGCGATACGAGCAGTCAACTCGCCGACCCGGTCCCATAGAGGGCGAACCCGCGAACAATGTTAGAAGGCGTGCGAAGCCGTTTCTTCCAAGCCAAGGTTGCAGCGTTCACAATCTGGCAAATCCGCCAGGCCCCATATGAAGGCCTTGTCATTGAGAGGCAAGCGATTCCGAGCTAATCGCCAGGTGAGCGAAAACTCAGAGTTGTTGAGATAATCACTCCCTGGCGCCCAAGACCAGAACGAGCGAAACTCGTCCTCCGACAAGCGCAGCACATCACGTAATGAATCCTTTGCGACGCCCTCCACTAACCCACGATAGAAGACTCTCCTAGGCCGTGAAAGGTCACTGGACCGTGGAATGGCCCGCAGGGCCGCCAGACATTCGAGGAGAAAACTCGATCGCTCTCGAGGCTTACAGCACCGCCTCGAGATGGGGGTGGGGGAGTGATAGTAAGGCTAGGGAACATGTCCCTCACTATCCCCCTAAGCAATGAGTCTTCGGAAATCGCTCGCCTGAGAAAAACCAACCTTGACGCAACCTTATGGCCCATCAGGTATGGCATTCCCAGGTCCCCATGACACGGACGTTGGTAACAGACACGTTTGTCACATAGTGTTTGCGTCCTCTCCATAAAATGGAGAATAGCAAACGCTCGATCGCCTTCCTATGCCGTTTACAAAGTGGAAGTACTGACAACTGGTAAAGGATAATGGGAAAGACGTATGTAGCACACGCCTCAGCCATACCCTTTAAGGACAAATTCCTTCGGCGCCAAATCTTGGCCGACACGCCTACCTTTGCCAGTACTTCAGACCAATTTTTCTCCAACTGTAGGTCGGGCCCGAACCACACTCCAAGAATGCAGACCGGGCCGTCCGTCCAGTCGAATGGGCCCCGGGAGGGTCAGACCCTTCCAGGCGCCTAACCGCAAGCCGGACAACTTGTTGCGGTTAATCTTGGCCCCTATCACCTGTTCGTACCGTTCAAGCGCCTTCTGTACCACCTCGATGTCCCTGCGGGAGGACACGAAAGTAGTGACGTCATCGGCGTACGCGGAAGCCCTGGCTTGAGCACCACCAGGGACAGCGATTCCATGTAGGGCCGGACTGCACGCCCTGTCCCTTAGCCAGCGAAGGAGGGGCTCCAACGCCAAAGCATAAAGTAGGAGCGACAGTGGACAACCCTGTCGGACCGACCTAGACAGCGCCAGAACGCCCGACAACTTTCCGTTCACCTGTACCACAGCCGTCGGGGATTGATACAGGAGGCTAATCCAGCGGCGGAAGTTGGTTTCGAATCCAGCTGCCTGCAGGACAGCCGCCAGGTACCGATGGTCAACCCTATCAAATGCCTTAGACTGATCTAAATGGATCAGCGCGGCTTCGTCGTCGTCTTTTATCCCCTCTATGATCGTGCGTATCAGATGCAGGTTGCTCTGAATTGTTCGGCCCTTCACAGCACAAGTCTGCTCAGGTCCCAACAGAGACTCGGCAACTAATTGCAAACGATTTTGCAAGATCTTGGCCAAAATCTTTAACTCTGTGTTTAGCAGAGTTATGGGCCGGTAACCCTCTAGCTCCCTCCCCACATCCTTGCCTTTTCTCAACAGCGTGATCACACTCCCTGGTGAACCGGTTGGCGATGGACCCCTGCCGGAACCAGTTGTTGAACACGACAGTCAAAATCGGGACAAAGATGTGCGACAGCCTCAAGTACAATTCATAGGGCAAACCATCGAAACCCGGCGATTTGCCATTGCCGACCTTCTTCAGCGCCGCGTAGACTTCGCCCTCCGTAATCTCTCCCTCGCAGCTAGTTGCATCAGGCCGGCAAAAGCCGGGGGAAGTCAGCCAAATAGCTGCGAAACTCATCACGGAGACCAGGCTCCTTGGTAAACAGGATCTCGAAATGCCGCCGAAACGCCTCGCACATGTCGTCAGTCGACCGCAGAGTGTGTCCCTCCGGGTTGCGAACCTCTCGAATGTACCGGTCGCCTCCGCGGCGAATTTCTTCCTTGCGCAGTTCTGCGCCCATGTTCACAGCTTCGGAAGACATCTTGCTTAACTTATGTCTAACTACCTGGCCCATGTAACGGTCGCTATTCGACCGGTCCACGGCCTCCTTAGCTATGGCTATCTCTAGGGGATCCCCACCAGCCACCGCCCGGGAGTAATTAGATCTAAGTGTCTTCACCTTGTCAGCCTTATCTAGTTTGAGCCGGAATGCTGAACTGAGTGGTGAAAGACCTACTATCCTTAAGGTTCTTCCACCACTTATTCCCGATGACTCCCCCAGTTAACGCCCGCTGCACTAAGTTAATTAGCTGGCGCCGGAAGTCCCGCCTGTCCAGTAAGGACACGTTGAACTTCCAGTAACCAGCCATTCTAACCCTATTTTCTAAATTTACCCGGGCACAAACGAGTTTGTGGTCCGAGTAACCTAGCCAGTGGAACGTGGGACAATCTAAGAAATCTAGCTCGGCTTCACGAACTAACATTCTATCAAGGTAGCTAGCCACCTTGGTAGAAGGCCAACTATTAGTCCACGTCCACATTCTCCCGCCCTTGTGATCGGCCCGGCATCTATCGACTAGACCGAAGTCCTCGATCAGATCGACCAAGCTACTATCACGTGCCTTCCCTCTAGCTCCCCACCCTCTATCCAACTTGGGGTCCAGGATGGCATTCCAGTCCCCCATTAAGACGAGTCCACCAGGAAGGGCTCCAACCGCAGAAAAAACGAGACACGCTCCTCCTGGTCGTTGGGCGCATAAACCGCAACCAGTCGAAACGCATTGCTTTTCACTGCAATATCGGCCACGATCAGCCGGCCCTCGGCACCGACATGGACAAGATCCACTTTCGCGTCCAGGGTACGCTTGACCAGCAAAGAAACTCCTCTGGCCAGCCGTTTCCCATATGCTGAATAGACGACAAAGTCGTTAGACAGCACACAAGCATCGACCTTGCAAACAAAGTGAGTCTCTTGGATCGCGGCGACATCCACGCCGAAGGACAAGAGGTCCCGAAGCAGGTGGGCAGCCTTACTCCGATCCCTAAGGCCCTTCACGTTCATACTGGCTAACTTAATTGACATCGTTTAGACCTGAAAGAGAAAGCAGAAAAATTACTTCTGGTCACATACAGGGCGAAAATCTATGGCAACAGGGACCCCGACGGATTGTCCCAGAGATCCAGTGCCAATATCGGACGTAATTCGTCCGTCCTGGACAATGCCGCCGACGTCCGTAGGGAACGTTAGTTTTATTGCCCTATATAAAGAAGGATGGAGGATAACCGGGACCCTCCTTGAACAAAAATGTGCAAGTTTTTGTAAATATTTGGTCCCAGTTAGGACCATCTTTATTTTAGGGAACTCCTCCACAGCTCCTTGTATGAAATCCCACACTCTGAGGTTGCCTCCGGTGTTCCTAATTAAGGTTAAAACTCCGGGGGCTTGTGGGAAGTTGGCTGGATCCTCGACCGACTTGCCGTCGATCGTGGTTAGTTTAAAGAGTGGCCTTAGTAGGGTTCTTTTTTGAGAGGAGAGGTCCCTTTCTAAGGCCGGTCTGTCTACCCGACAAATGTCTATTCTTTTAAAGGGGTTGTCCCTTTTCTTTTTCTTTTCTTTGTGGGACTGTTGAGTATTATTAGGGGAGGGTGTTTCCGCTTGGGAGGCGGGGCATTTAGTTTGGGTAGGGGCTTTTCAGGGAGGGGAGAGTTTTGGGAAAGAGAAATTACTAGCTGCAAGGGGTTTGTGGGGGAAGAGGAGATTATATGTCTTACTGGGGAGGCAGACTGACTCCTCCCCGCAATAAAAATAGTTCTGGTAGGTGATGTAGGGGCAGATTGTGATTTGGGAACCACACGTTCCGCCCTACCACGTTCCTCTGTTTTCCCTTTCTTCACTATTTCTTCTTCCTCCTCCCGTCCTCTCTTCAAAGATGAGGAACGTGGAGGAGGCATTTCCACCTCCATTTGTTCTTTTTCTTCCTGTTGTTATTCTTCTTTTTCTTCTCCCTGTTTTTGTTGTTGCTGACGTTTCTGCGGTTGTTCTCGCTGCTGCTGCTTTTTCTCTGGTTGCTCTTCCTGTTGCGGCTTAGCCTCTTTACGGGGCTTCTTCTCTGGGGATGGTGGTTTTTCATGTTGAGTAGGAGAGGAAGCAACTTTCTTCCCCCTCCTGACCACCTCGTCCACTCGTTTGTTCCGCCTTTCGAGTCAGACGATTTCTCCTCCGCCATTGATGCTCCTGACACCGGCGTGTTGCCGGTGCTACTGGAGATTTGGCTGTCTGCTGCTCCATGTCCGATTTTCTCGAGGGGCACACCTTGGCCATATGGCCCGCAGCCCCGCATATCCAACAATGCGGCTTGCGCCCCTCAACCACTACAAACAGCCTTCGGCCTCTGCATATCAGGATGTCCGGTATACGTAGAAAGTTTGGCCTGTCCACAGTTATGTGTACCGCGACATCCTCCGTGGGTACGCCCGCCTTGCTCTTAACTCGAGCCCCCTCCTCCACAGCTCCAAACTGGGCAAAGAAGGCCCCTATGTGGTCTTCCGAGATCTCCAGTGGAATGCCGTGGATAGTTATCCGGGTCTTTCGGATCCCCATGTAATCTGTCTGGAGCCTGATCCCTTTAGCCAGCAGTGTTGTTCCTGCTAATTTTTTGGCTTCTTCCTCGGAACTTAGAAGAATGTCCCACATAGCTCGGGACCGACGAGCTAACACCCTTGGGGTGATATTTAGGCTTTCAATAGCTTCCTCCATGCTCTCCCTGCTGACCCCAATAAACTTTCGAGTTTTGGGGTCCGAGGTCAACAGGGAGATCGTTCTTGCCGAAATCACATTAACGACTTCAGGGATAAAGATCAGCTCGTTCCCCGAAATAAAGTCTTTAAATTTTTCCTGCAAGCCTTGGTAATAGTTTGCGTCTTTTTTTGTCGGAACTTTGTTCCATGCCGCCGGTGGAGAAGTTACCGTCGGCATACCCGCCGATGAAGTAGACGGTTGGGGAGACAAAGCCATTATTGACTTGCCCCCCTCACAGAGCTCAAAATTTAAACACAAAAGTTCACAATTGCGCCACGCGCGACGAAGACAGAATAAAACAAGTAATAGAACACGTACTCACAATTAACACAACTCCTGGTAACACAAAGACGTAATAATCCAATAAATCAAAAAACGGGTGCGAGGCAAACTCTCCTACGTAGATGCCACCATTACTTTACATAGTAATGGAATAGTCCATTATAGCCGAATAGGCGCGGGCGTCCCAACAATATCTAATAGCAGCATTTTGCTATATCAACACTATGGATTAAAACAATATGTTATTCTAAGATATTTGACATATCGAAAGAATGTTAAACATGTCCTTCTAGTATGTTATTTATCTCTTCAGGAAGTTGATGGCCATAACTTTCCACAATTTCTTGTCTTTGTAGTTCTTTGGAAATCTTATCATTTTATCATGACTCCTAAACCCTGTTCTGTCATTCATTTACGCAGGGTATTTTTCTCTGTCCTTCTTGCTGTCAATATCTCATGTGAGGGTCAAATTTTCCAAATCTTTTTCATTATAAACCCCCACTAAAAGCTTCTATTAAAAAATTGATTTTCTTCTTTGTTTTCAGCATATCATTTTAAAAAAGGGATACATGTTATATTTTTCACCTACTTAATCTTAAACGTCAGAGCCGCGTTCGAATTTCATTTGAATTCGTTGTATTCACTTATGCGCAAACAAATGCCCTTAGGAAAGGTATTAATCCGTTACTTCTCTTTCTAACTATAGGTTAAATAGCAGGGAAGATTGAATTCTGTAGCCTTGCTTAGCAACGGTCTACTGCAGAGAGTAATGTTAACTTGCTTCTGGAAAAAATCCACCCCCAGTCAGTCATGTCTTTTTTGAAACATGATTGCCCAAGCGTGTATCAAGCATTACACTTAACTTACTGACTGAGTTGCAAAAGTAATATTAACCGTTTCTTTATAAGGAATAATTCGTTATTCGTTGACCGAACAGTACATCTTTGAAATAGATTTATCACGTTGAAAAGTCTTTAGCATGCTTTCATCATTAAACTTTTATTGTATTATTGCAGCTTAATTATATAGTGAATAAATATAAAAGATAATCTTATTCTGAAATTATTAGGTTTGAAAGAAAGATCCCGCTAACTTTTGATAAAATTATGCATAGATTTGTGCAGACACTTTGTTTTCAACCCAATAGATTGGATTTTGACAAGTTCTTAGCGCGTAGTAGTTCTTGTGATGATTTTATAACAAATTGATGATGGTCACATTGCCACAAGCAAAGAATCCCATAAAAGCAAACGTCATTCTCATTTGAATATAAAGTTTTTCGGCTCTCTAATTCCTTTTTCAGATGTCCGCTCAAGCACATTTGTGTTTCTTTAATGCCGACAGAACCAACCTTGGTTTCAGTTTCTGAAATCTGGCGTAACCAGTAGTTGAACGCCCAACTTTTGTTCACAAAATCATCGAAGGCTTTCGATCAAGTTTCGTCTTTCCAATCACACTTCTAAATAATAGGATTGTTTTGTCAATTATTTATTACCAAGAAATTTCTCCCTTGACAAATCAAATCTGGTGAGATTCGAAACCGAGTCTCAGGGTCAGAATACCAACCACACCCAATCGAGAGAGAACATAAATAATGTGTTTTAAAGTCCATCTCTCATTTGGTAAGTTTGCTTCCATAGTCAGCAATAAAGATTCGAATAAAGTTTCGAATGCAAATAAAAACCCACTTTAAAAAAAAAATACTGATTTTCAGAAGACGACACGAATTTATTTCGATTACTTTCTATTTACATATCGGTTCTGATACTCTGCAGAGTTTTCGACAAAACCTATTTCTGTTCTGGACAGGTTCTATTGTGGTTATTTTCATTGCAGTTTTACGAATGCAAAGAGCCACTCTTAGTTCCAGGAATAGATTTGTGACAAATATAATCTCTACTACTATTTCTACAGCGTACCTTGTCCTTGAGTTTCCAATAGGGACAATCAATGCCAAAATTTTCAATATCATACTCGTACTGTCACGAATGTCGACGACTACCTTGTTTTCATAAACATCAATCATATGCGCGTGACAGTTGCACGGCGTCACATCTTGTCAAGGAATCATGGCGTCATGATTAAACATTTTATCCGTGTTTATTAAGAAAGCGTCCACAGTTGCTTTTCATGGGAAGCATTAAAACAAGCGTTAAAAATAATATTTAGTTCATGAATGAAGGCAAGAAATTTATTGTTCTGAACAAGGTTTAGAATTTCCTCCTAAATTGTAGATAAATAGACGTTCACTATGCTCACGCCATACTGGAAACAGAATGCTTTATCATACCGTCCTTCATTGTAGACAAAATCAAACTAAAAACATACAAACATTCAGTAATAATGGATAAAATGATAACAATAATGATAATGATTGGCAAATAATATTAATACTGAGTATATAATAATAATAATAATAATGGAAAAAATAATAATTTTAATAATAATGATTAACAAATAATATTAATACAGGGTATATAATAATAATAATAATAATAATAATAATAATAATAATAATAATAATAATAATAATAATGATAATAATTGATATGGCTTGTCCAGCGGATTGTAACATAGCAATCAAGGAATTTGAAAAACTGTCAAAATATAAAGACCTGGAAATTGAAATAGAAAAAATGTGGAAATTGAAAACAAGAGTTGTGCCAGTGATAGTAGGTGCACTTGGAATGATAAAAAATGGAACAAAACAACACATTGAAAGAATTCCTGGAAACCCCAGCTTAAGAGATATACAAAAAATTGTCTTATTAAGTACAGCCCACACACTAAGGAAAACTTTATCTATGTAATGCTGGAGATGATAGGGAAGATAGAAAAACATGAAATGGAGCCATAACAACACGCCACTACCTGCCTTAGGTCTCCCCGCAGACTTGGTTGGTAGTGAGATCAAAGCAGAAATCGAAATATGATGAAAAATGACATAATAATAATAATAATAATAATAATAATAATAATAATAATAATAATAATAATAAATTAAATTAAATTAAGGCTTTATTCTTGCATCACAAGACCAAAATCTTTTCACTAGAAACTTTCAGGCAAATATTATGCATAATAATATGGATCCAAAATGCAGGTTTTGTGATAAACACCAAGAAACAATAGACCACCAAATCTCAGGCTGTTCTGTGCTTTGCTCCAAATGAATATAAAAATCGCCACGATAGAGTTGGGCAATATTTATATTGGACAATGTGCAAACATTATGGAAAATCTGTAAACAAACACTGGTATGAACATCACCCAGCACCGGTTACAGAAATAGAAGATGTAACCTTTCAATGGGATTACACCATCCACACAGACAGAAAAATTGAAGCAAACAGGCCAGACATTATTGTTAAAAACCAGAAAGAGAAAACTTGTCTATTAATTGATATGGCTTGTCCAGCGGATTGTAACATAGCAATCAAGGAATTTGAAAAACTGTCAAAATATAAAGACCTGGAAATTGAAAAAGAAAAAATGTGGAAATTGAAAACAAGAGTTGTGCCAGTGATAGTAGGTGCACTTGGAATGATAAATGGAACAAAGCAACACATTGAAAGAATCCCTGGAAACCCCAGCTTAAGAGATATACAAAAAATTGTCATATTAAGTACAGCCCACACACTAAGGAAAATTTTATCTATGTAATGCTGGAGGGATGATAGGGAAGATAGAAAAACATGAAATGGGGCCATAACAACCCTGCCACGACCTGCCTTAGGTCTCCCCGCAGACTTGGTTGGTAGTGCGACAAAAGCAGAAATCGAAATATGATGAAAAATGACATAATAATAATAACAATAATAATAATAATAATAATAATAATAATAATAATAATAATAATAATAATAATAATAAAATCCAACTGAAGGCTCAAAGAATAAGACGCTATGAAAAAAGAGCAAGATTTTACAGAGAAAACAAGATTTTTCAGACTGATACAAAGAGATTTTACAGGGAAATAGGTAAAAAAAGAATTGAAGTGACAGTACCCCCCAGAATGGAAGAAGTCACACAGTTCTGGGAAAAGATATGGGCTTGCCCTAAAGAACTTAACAAGGAAGTACATTGGATTACGCAAGAGACAGAACGAATGAAAAATAAACCCGAACAGACATGGTCTGGAATTACAGAAGATGATGTCAAATATGCACTAAAAAAACACACACAATTGGAAATTCCCAGGCATAGATAAAATTCCTAACTTTTGGCTATATTATTTAAGCGCATCACATAAAAAACTAGCCAAAGAACTTCAAGAAATGGTTGACGATCCCACTAAAATTCCTGCATGGTTGACAAAAGGAATTACATTTCTTCTACCCAAGAATGGTGACAC
The DNA here is from genome assembly GCA_037127315.1 of Ascarosepion bandense. Classification (NCBI taxonomy): domain Eukaryota; kingdom Metazoa; phylum Mollusca; class Cephalopoda; order Sepiida; family Sepiidae; genus Ascarosepion; species Ascarosepion bandense. The sequence goes on from JBBBDQ010001711.1 coordinate 1,618,860, forward strand.
AAAAAATCCGAAAAACTACAGATCAATTACATGTCTTCCGACAACATATAAACTATTAACATCTATTTTAACAAAGCAGACATTATATTTCCTTTAGAAAGAAATGACATGTTACCGCTTGAACAAAAAGGGTGCAAACGTGGCTGTTATGGTTGTAAAGACCAATTGCTGATTAACAAAATGATCCTGGAAAACTGCTACAGTACAAAGAAAAATCTTAGTACAGCCTGGATAGACTATCGAAAGGCATTCGATAGTGTGCCACATGACTGGATGACTGGACTTTAAATATATACAAGATATCGCCCGTCATCATCAATTTCATCAAACAGTGCATGTCTATATGGAAAACAACCCTTTACCTCAATCATATAAATGGAACCTATAAGTCTGATGAAATAAACATCAAAAGAGGTATATTTCAAGGTGATTCTTTGTCTCCATTACTATTCTGCATATCATAAGCACTAACCAGTCAACTTAATAAGACAGAATGTGGTTATAAAATAGGACAAAAGAAAATAAGCCATCTATTTTACATGGATGACTTGAAGTTATATGCTAAGAATGATAATGAACTGGAAGGTCTTCTGCAAACTGTAAAATGCTTCAGCGAAGACATTGGAATGAAATTTAATTTGAATAAATGTGCTAAAGCTACAGTTTTACGTGGATCAATACAAGAAACATCCTCAATTAGCCTAGACCCTGATGTAACAATAAAAGAATTGAAACCAGAAGAAGCTTATAAATACCTAGGTGTAAATGAGAGCGAAAACATTCACCATAAAAAAATGAAAGAAATAGTGCGTAAAGAGTACTATAGAAGGCTACGAATTATATTAAAAACTGAATTAAATTCACAGAACAGAGTTATGGCTATTAATAGCCTTGCAATCCCAGTTGTCCAATATAGCTTTAACATCTTAAACTGGACTCTAAACGACATCAGGCGAATGGATGCTAAAACAAGAAAGCTTCTTTCTAAGCATAAGATGCATCATCCAAAGGCTGATGTAGACCGTCTATACATACCCCGTAAAGAAGGTGGAAGAGGTCTTATTCAGCTGGAATTGTCATACAAGACAACAACTATTGGCTTACTAACATACATAGAAGCAACAAAGGATTGGATGTTACAATTAGTAAGGCAACATGAAGAAAGAAAGAAAAAATATTCAATCATAAAAGAAGGCAGTAAATTCAAACAAGATTTACAGTTAGTAGATTCTGTAGAAAAGCAGAACGGAAGCCAAGAGCCGACTATTGCGGCAAAGAATATGAAAATGAAAGCCAAAGATAAAGCTCTTGAACAGATGAAACAGCGCTGGCAAGACAAACCTCTGCATGGCCAATATCCAGTACGTGCCAATAAATCCAATGTTGACAAAGTTAATACTCATCGATGATTACGTGCATCTGGATTAAAGTCCGAAACTGAAGGCTTTATTCTTGCAGCACAAGACCAAAGTCTTTTCACGAGAAACTTTCAGGCAAATATTATGCATAATAATATGGATCCAAAATGCAGGTTTTGTGATAAACACCAAGAAACAATAGACCACCTAATCTCAGGCTGTTCTGTGCTTGCCCCAAATGAATATAAAAATCGCCACGATAGAGTTGGGCAATATTTACATTGGGCAATATGCAAACATTATGGAAAAGCTGTAGGCAAACACTGGTATGAACATCACCCAGCACCGGTTACAGAAATAGAAGATGTAACCATTCTATGGGATTACACCATCTACACAGACAGAAAAATTGAAGCAAACAGGCCAGACATTATTGTTAAAAACCAGAAGGAGAAAACTTGTCTATTAATTGATATGGCTTGTCCAGCGGATTGTAACATAGCAATCAAGGAATTTGAAAAACTGTCAAAATATAAAGACCTGGAAATTGAAAAAGAAAAAATGTGGAAATTGAAAACAAGAGTTGTGCCAGTGATAGTAGGTGCACTTGGAATGATAAAAAATGGAACAAAACAACACATTGAAAGAATCCCTGGAAACCCCAGCTTAAGAGATATACAAAAAATTGTCATATTAAGTATAGCCCACACACTAAAGAGAACTTTGTCTATGTAACGCTGGGGATGTTAGGGGAGATATAAAAAACATAAAATGGAGCCATAACAACACGCCACTACCTGCCTTAGGTCTCCCCGCAGACTTGGTTGGTAGTGAGACCAAAGCAGAAATCGAAATATGATGAAAAATGACATAATAATAATAATAATAATAATAATAATAATAATAATAATAATTGAAAAATAATATAAATACTGGGCATATAATAATAATGGAATAATAGTAATATTAATAATAATGATTGGCAAATAGTAATAATACTGGGTATATAATAATAATGTAACAATAATAATAATATTTAAAATAAAGTTTGACAAATAACATTAATACTGGGTATATAATAATAATAATGGACAAATGATAATAATAACAATAATAATTGGCAAATAATATGAATACTAGGTATATAATAATAATGGACAAGTAATAATAATAATAATAATAATAATAATAATAATAATAACGCGATTGGAATTACAACGAGAATGACGTGTTTTTTTGAGGCTCCTGAAAACGTAACTTTTTTTTTTCTAATGAAATTTTTTTTTGTTTTTACTATTTTAAACGTAAACATTAATTTTTAATTTTACTATTTTAAACGCAAACATTAATTTTTTCTTCGTATATAATTTCAATTGTATGTGTCTTCTTCAAATGATCCTTAAATAGATTTATTAACTAGATTCCTAAAGCAAGACAACGGGAAAATAATACGATGAAAAACACTAAAAACTGTTCGATACAATTTCTACGATATCCTTTCTTAGAAAGAATACGTAATAATTTATTTATATTTATTCGTTCATTTTGTATATTTATTTATTTTTCGATAACCTTATTCTCGTTGGATTTAATGAAAGAATAACACTAACAGAATACAGTGGGCGAACAAATTATTATTTTTAAATTTTACGGTAGTAAACTCAAACGTATGTCCACTTTTTCTTTTCTATTAAATTTTGAATTTTTTTTTATCTTAACAATTATTTTTATTGCAAGGACTATTGATGGTAGCAACAATTTTTTTCTTTTAACAATACTGTCTAAGTGCAGTGATGTTTTTGTTTCCTTTGAACGGCCGTTACGTCTAAGTTTTTTTTTTCAACCAGCGTCTCTCTCTTTGAATTTTTCTTTTTCTCCATATGAAATTCTGTTTTAATATAAACATGAATTTTTCATTAGATATTATCGAATTTTTTTTTTAACATAAACATGAATCTTTTTCATAAACATGAATTTATCTTCATATATTATTTAATTTTATTGAATTTTTTTTTAATATGAAAATCTGTTTTACTATTTTAATCTATCTGTTTGTTCTTTAAATGATCCTAATAAATAAAATCATCCGTTTTATATTTCCTTTAGCTGTCGATATTTCTTAATAATTTTTTTAAAACTATTATAATTTTCTTAAAAACAAAAAACAAAACAAAACAACAGGAAAATAAATTAAATCCGATGAAAAACAATTTCTACGATATTATTTTATAGAAAGACTACTTATTTATTTATATATTTATTTTTATTTATTTATTGATTTAATTTACTTATTTAATTTATCTTATTCTGATAACCTTATTTTCGACCAACGACTTTATTGAAAAAATGAATGAATAGGAAGTGGACGAACAAATTATTACATTTTTATTTTAAATCTCACAGCACTAATAAACTTTTCAACTTTTTTCCATAATTTTTTTTTCTTTCTTTAACAAAATACTCTAGTATTACTCCGAACAACAACCCGCAACTCAAGGTGTTAATCGTACCGAGGAGTGAATGGCTACTGCGTTATGAGGTCACAAACGATCCCCTACAGGCTTCGGGACCCTGTTTGTAAAAGACCGTTACCCAACGTGCCGGGCAACTTTGGGTGGACTTTTGAACCTGTGCGTCACTCGTGAGAAAAACATGAGAAATACAAATAGAAATAAAAAGTCCAGTATGGCTCTTCCAGTGGATAAACAGGGAGCCCGTCCTTCAGGAGAGAACCTACCTGAGGTCGAAAAATCTGCCAGAGAAACAAACTCCGACACAAAGAATGAATCTTCAGGTCCCCACAACCAGGATAATCCTAATGATGGTCCTGAAAATTCTCCAGCTAGATTTACAACTGTATATTTAAAGAAAGAAAAAATAAAATGGTCTCGTGAGGAGTACAAAGTCGCTATGACTGCATTTCATGAAGCGTTACTCAAACCTAAAAAAAACATGACTCGCCAAACATATGACATTTTGCGTGAAAAAGTTGGTCAAGCAAATAGAAAGTATATTGACGAAAATAAATTAGCCAATGTACGAAGGTACATTATTCGTAATAACCGATTGACAGAGGCTGAAATTAATGAGATTAAAAGAATTGTACCAGAAGAGACGAATCAACAAAATATGAAAAGGAAATGGAATCAGAAATAAAAAGTAATAACATCAAACAAGCCACAGGTCATAATGTAGAAACCGTGATACACACAAATCACCGTGAAGATAATGCTGTAACTTTAAAAGTGCTGGAAATGTGTCATCTGAGTCAGTTAAAAGACAAAAATAAAACGAGTTCAGAACACATTGAACATAATTATTTGACGGAAAATAAGAACAGTATACAAGAAGCCAAGGAAGAAATCAAGAATCATATAAGTCAAATACAAAATATTGCAATGGTGGAACGAGAACAGCTCCCAAAATTACAACCAACAAAGCATAACCTCCGAACTATTAAGCTCTACAATGCAGCACTCAAACTAATTTTGGATGAAGACACTCATACAAATCTCAATGAAGCAATATATGCATCAGTAATAGCAGCAACAAAAAAATTGAACATCAAATTAAAAACAAGGCAGTCTCGCAGACATGAAGATCCACCTTGGAAAAGAAAAATACAAAAAGAAATCGAACAACTTAGAAGTGAACTATCAGTACTGGATGAACTGAGTAGAGGAATAAATGTAAGAACTAGGAAAAGCAGAAGAGTCGAAAGAAAATACAACATTAGAAATGAAAATGAAGTCCTATCAACTAAGGAAAAAATAAAGCAACAAATACAACTGAAGGCTCAAAGAATAAGACGCTATGAGAAAAGATCAAGATTTTACAGACAAAACAAAATTTTTCAAACCGATGCGAAGAAATTTTACAGGGAAATAGGTAAAAAAAGAATTGAAGTGACAGTCCCCACCAGAATGGAAGAAGTTACACAGTTCTGGGAAAAGATATGGGCTTGCCCTAAAAAACATAACAAAGAAGTAGATTGAATTGCACAAGAGATAGAACGAATAAAAAATAAACCAGAACAGACATGGGCTGTAATTACAGAAGAGGATGTTAAATTTGCACTAAAAAAAGCACACAATTGGAAATTCCCAGGTATAGATAAAATTTCTAACTTTTGGCTATATTATTTAAATACAGCACATAAAAAACTAGCCAAAGAACTTCAAGAAATGGTTGACGATCCCACTAAAATTCCTGCATGGATGACCAAAGGAATTACATTTCTTCTACCCAAGAACGGTGACACAAACAACCCGAAAAACTACAGACCAATTACATGCCTTCCGACAACATATAAACTATTAACATCTATTTTAACAAAACAGACATATTTATTCATAGAAAGAAATGACATGATACCGCTTGAACAAAAAGGGTGCAAACGTGGCTGTTATGGATGTAAAGACCAATTGCTTATGAACAAAATGATCCTGGAAAACTGCTACAGTACAAAGAAAAATCTTAGTATTGCCTGGATAGATTATTGTAAGGCATTCGATAGTGTGCCACATTCCTGGATTTTAAAGACTTTAAATATATACAAGATATCACCCGTCATTATCAATTTCATGAAACAGTGCATGTCTATATGGAAAACAACCCTTTACCTCAATCATATAAATGGAACCTATAAGTCTGATGAAATAAACATCAAAAGAGGTATATTTCAAGGTGATTCTTTGTCTCCATTACTATTCTGCATATCATAAGCACTAACCAGTCAACTTAATAAGACAGAATGTGATTATAAAATAGGCCAAAAGAAAATAAGCCATCTATTTTACATGGATGACTTAAAGTTATATGCTAAGAATGATAATGAGCTGGGAGGTCTTCTGCAAACTGTAAAATGCTTCAGCGAAGACATTGGAATGAGATTCAATTTGAATAAATGTGCTAAAGCTACAGTTTTACGTGGATCAATACAAGAAATATCCTCAATTAGCTTAGACCCTGCTGTAACAATAAAAGAATTGAAACCAGAAGAAGCGTATAAATACTTAGGTGTAAATAAGAGTGAAAACATTCACCATAAAAAAATGAAAGAAATAGTGCGTAAAGAGTACGATAGAAGGCTACGAATGATATTAAAAACTGAATTGAATTCTCAGAACAGAGTTATGGCTATTAATAGCCTTGCAATCCCAGTTGGCCAATATAGTTTCAACATCTTAAACTGGACTCTAAACGACATCAGGCGAATGGATTCTAAAAGAAGAAAGCTTCTTTCTAAGCATAAGATGCATCATCCAAAGGCTGATGTAGACCGTCTATATATAACCCGTAAAAAAGGTGGAAGAGGTCTTATTCAGCTGGAATTGTCATACAAGACAACAACTATTGGCTTACTAACATACATAGAAGCAACAAAGGATTGGATGATACAATTAGTAAGGCAACATGAAGAAAGAAAGAAAAAATATTCAATAATAAAAGAAGGCAGTAAATACAAACAAGATTTACAGTTAGTAGATTCTGTAGAAAAGCAAAACGGAAGTCAAGAACCAACTATTGAGGAAAAAATATGAAGAAGAAAGCCAAGGATAAAGCTCTTGAACAGATGAAACAATGCTGTCAAGACAAACCTCTGCATGGCCAATATCCAGTACGTGCTAATAAATCCAATGTTGATAAAGTTAATACTCATCGATGGTTACGTGAATCTGGATTAAAATATGAAACTGAAGGCTTTATTCTTGCAGGAAAGACCAAAGACTTTTCACTAGAATCTTTCAGAAAAATATTATGCATAATAATATGGATCCAAAATGCAGGTTTTGTGATAAACACCAAGAAACAATAGACCATCTAATATCAAGTTGTTCTGTACTTGCCCCAAATGAATATAAAAATCGTCACGATAGAGTTGGGCAATATTTACATTGGACAATGTGCAAACATTATGAAAATCTGTAAACAAACACTGGTATGAACATCACCCAGCACCGGTTACAGAAATAGAAGATGTCACCATTGTATGAGATTACACCATCTACACAGACAGAAAAATTGAAGCAAATAGGGCGGAAATTATTGTTAAAAACCAGAAAGAGAAAACTTGTCTATTAATTGATATGTCTTGTCCAGCGGATTGTAACATAGCAACCAAGGAATTCGAAAAAAAAGAACTGGAAATTGAAATAGAAAAAAATGTGGAAATTGAAAACAAGAGTCGTGTCAGTGATAGTAGGTGCACTTGGAATGATAAAAAATGGAACAAAACAACACAATCCCTGGAAACCCCAGCTTAAGAGATATACAAAAAATTGTTTTATTAAGTACAGCCCACACACTAAGGAAAACTTTATCTATGTAACGCTAGGGAGGATAGGGAAGATAGAAAAACATGAAATGGGGACATAACAACACGCCACGACCTGCCTTAGGTCTCCCCGCAGACTTGGTTAGTAGTGAGACCAAAGCAGAAATCGAAATATGATGAAAAATGACATGATAATAATAATAATTCAATTTGATGTGCTAATGCTACAGTTTTACGAGGATCGATACAAGAAACATTTTCAATTAGCTTGGACCCTGCTGTAACAATAAAAGATTTAGAGCCAGAAGAAGCTTATAAATACTTAGGTGTAAATGAGAGTGAAAACATTCACCATAAAAAATAAAAGAAATTGTCCGTAAAAATACTATAGAAGGTTACGACTGATATTAAAAACTGAATTGAATTCTTAGAACAGAATTATGGCCATTAATAGCCTTGCCATCCCAGTGGTTCAATATAGTTTCAACATCTTGAAATGGACTCTAAACGATATCAAGCTAATGGATTCTAAAACAAGAAAGCTTCTTTCTAAGCATAAGATGCATCATCCAAAGGCTGATGTAGACCGTCTATATATAACCCGTAAAGAAGGTGGAAGATGTCTTCTTCAGCTAGAATTGTCATACAAGACAACAACTATTGGCTTACTAACATACATAGAAACAACAAAGAACTGGATGATACAATTAGTCAAACAGCATGAAAACAGAAAGAAAAAATATTCAATAATGAAAGAAGGCAGAAAATAAAAAATCCAAAATATAGGTTCTGTGATAAACACCAAAAACAATAGATCATCTAATATCAAGTTGTTCTGTACTTGCCCCAAATGAATATAAAAATCGTCAGTATAGAGTGGGTCATATTTACATTGGACAATGTGCAAACATTATAGAAAATATGTAAACACTGGTATGAACATCACCCAGCACCGGTTACAGAAATAGAAGATGTCACCATTGTATGAGATTACACCATCTACACAGACAGAAAATTGAAGCAAATAGGGCGGAAATTATTGTTAAAAATCAGAAAGAAAAAACTTGTCTATTAATTGATATGGCCTGTCCAGCGGATTGTAACATAGCAACCAAGAAATTTGAGAAACTGTCAAAATATAAAAACCTGAAAATTGAAATAGAAAAAATGTGGAAATTGAAAACAAGAATCGTGTCAGTGATAGTAGGTGCAGTTGGAATGATAACAAATGGAACAAAACAACACACTGAACGAATCCCTGGAAATCCAGTTTTAAGAGATATACAAAAAATTGTCTTATTAAGTATAGCCCACACACTAAAGAGAACTTTGTCTATGTAACGCTGGGGATGTTAGGGGAGATATAAAAAACATAAAATGGAGCCATAACAACACACCACAACCTTCCTTAGGTCTTCCCAAAAACTTGGTAGGTAGTGCGACCATAGCAGAAATCGAAATATGATAAAAAATGACAACATAATAATAATAATAACGATTTGCAAATAATAATAGTACCGACTTAAATTTGCAAAACGTAATATATGCCATAAACACTTTGGCAATCTCTGTGGTCTAATACAGTTTCAACATCCTTAATTGGATCATAGCTAACATTAAGCGAATAGATGTCAAAACGAGAAATCACCTTAATTTCCACCGCATTCATCACCCTAAGGTTGATGTTGATCGTCTGTGTATGCTCACATCTAAACCACGCAAAGGATTATTTCAACTAGACCTGTCTTGCAAAACTACAACAATCGGCCTTCAAAGACACTGGAAACTAGAGAAGACTGGATGATGATCTGTGTCAAAGAACGCGAAAGAAAAAAGAAACTTCATTCAGTTATAAAGGAAGCCAACAAATTCAAAAAGAAATTTCAAGTGGATAAAGAAGCGAAAGTAAATCACAATACACATACATCAGCGGCAAATAACATAAAAAAGAAAGCAAAAACAAATATGTACCAAATGCAGAAACTATGGCAAAGTAAGCTTCTTCATAGACAATACCCTACCCGTACCAAACAAACTGATGTGGACAAAACCCATACCCATCAGTGGTTACATAGTTCAGGGCTAAAAACAGAAATTAAAGGTTTTATTAATGCTGCACAGGTTCAATGCTTGTTAACTAGAAATTTCTAAGATTACAAAATTAAAAATTGTGTTAGCTGAAAATACAGATTCGTTGATAAATAACCAGAAACATTTCACTAACTTTTATCAGGTTGAAGAGTATTGTCACCCACTGAATATAAAACTCGGTATGACAGAGTGGGCTAATATCTGCATTGGAAAGAAATGCAACATTTATGAAAAGGAAACTGTAACAAAATGGGATGAAAAGCATCCAGATCCGCTTACAAAGATAAAACCTGTAACAACTTTATTGGACTTTACGATGCACACAAACAGAAAAATCGAAGCTAATCGCCACATCTTGTCAAGGAATCGTCATCAAAAATCTAAAAACAGAATAAGCTTTCTTATCGACCTGTACATTGTAATGTATCTTTGAAGGTCTTAAAAGAAAAACTATAAAAACACAAGGATCTTGAAGTGGAAACAAAAAAAAACTGGCAAACGAGGACAGCACTAATTTAAGTTTTAGTTGGAGCCTTCGGATTGATTGAAAAGGGTTCTGATAGATTCAATGAAGGGTTTCCTAGTACTGCTTGCCTTAATAAAATACAAATAATTGTACTCACAAGTATAGTTCATATATTAAGAAGAGCTTTATCGATGTAATTTGTGTGTGCGATCTTAGTTTTTCTTTTACAAAAATGATCATTGAAAAATGTAATGTAGCCATTTCTCACCTTAGATCTCTGGTTGGCTCTTGGAAGGAAATTGTATACAACAGAAATCAAAGGAAAAAACAAAGGTTATATAATAATGAAAATAATAATAATGGATTAGTAATAGCTATAATAATAATGTTAATTAATATATAAAAACAACAATAAATATATAATGATAATAATGTTAATTAGCATATAATAATAACAATAGATATATAATAAAAAAATAATAATAATAATGGTAATTAGTATATAATGATAACAACAAAAATATGTAATAATAATGATAAAAATAACAATAATAATAATAATGGTTATTAGTATATAATAACAATAGCAATATAATAATAATAATAATAATAGTAATAGTAATAGGAATAATAATAATGATGATGATGATGATGGAAATAAGATTATAATAATAATAACAAGAGATATATAATAATAATGGTAATTAGTATGTGATAACAACAACAATACATAATAATAATAATAATAATAATAATAATAATAATAATAATAATAAACCTTATCACCAGCAACGATCCTAATGTTGACGAAACTCTTATCCTTATTAGAAGGTTCTGGCCGCAAACAGAAATTAAATGCTTCTACCTTTGAGCCAAGAATTGCCAATGTAATGTTCTGAAACTTAACAGCAACACGTCCTGCCACCTATAGGGTGATATCCAGAGACAATTGTCCGCATAATATACGGATGTGGTTGACTGAGTACTTGCACTGACATAATAGAACTGCTCAGTAGATTTGTTGGTCAATATGTCACGCGTTCAATTTACAGATCAAAGAAAATGATGAGGTTACCATCCTTTTAAGTTCTGTGTTCAAACTGATAGGGAAATACAGAGAAATCGACCAGATAATAATTGCAAAAACTATACCCAAAATCTTATGATAGATTTTGTGTCTCGAACCGACGAGAATATATGTTTGTAAATGTTTGAGAAGCGAAGTTAAATATAAGCACCTCGATATTGCTTACTGTTATTGGAGCTTTGAGAATTGTATCAAAAGAAGCAAACAAGTATGTAGATCAAATTTCTGGCAGCCTTAAATATGGGAATAGCAAAACAATGTACTCATTCTATTCATGGTACTCTCGCGTTTTGCACATTGCTCTCTGTGCAATCTTTATAATTATATTTTTCTTTCTAATTGCATTGGCTTTCATCTATTTGGATCTTCTGACGCAAAATGTCGTTGTGCTCTGAAGTAACTGGTTGAGTCTTGGTGACAACACATACAACACGAAACAAACTTAAAACAATAGTAATAAAAGATATATATATATTCAGGATGCAAAATGTAGATATATTAATAATAAAGAGTTCCGAAATCAAAGCCGCGCTTAATCCGAAAACTATTCTTCCGTTTTGGTTTGGATAGTTTGTTTAACGGTATATCACTTCCTTATTTCAGTCGAGACCTTGACTTTAATTCTTTTTCGTTAGTGCCTTTGATAAGGCATGAATCAACATCTTCCATCCACCGGGGAAGAGTCAATATCAAGGCAGATCGAGCTGACTAACCCTTTTTTGATCACCAGTCTTAGAGAAGGACAACTCTACATGGTTAAGCATGAAACCAGCAATTCCATGCTATAAAAAATCTTACAATAGAAATCACAGCAGCAATAGACAACATGGCAAGGATTCTTACTTCTGATCTGAATAAAGATCAGATTTTGAAATGTGGAAACTTGAAATTTTAGTTTTAAAATCTGTCAATATAAAGATATTATGCATAAACGTGAAGAAATGCCTAAGATTGACATATTATCGGATTGGCAAGCTTAATGCGGAATTCGTTTAAATTACATGTCCCGATACCTTATACCTTATTTTACTGATATATATATATATTTATGTTTCTCAATATTTCTTAAGCGTTTTTGGTAAATAGTTAATTTCAAATGGCCTTACAGAAAAAAATCTAAGAGTGTGACAGATCTGGTGATCTCAGTGGCTGCTCTCCAGGACCTCTTTGACTTATCCATTAGCACGTACTGTACGCGTCTTTTGCCACACTTTGTATAATGGGTTGGTTTTTATGCATTGACATTTTTACGTTTTTTAGTGATTCTATTAATTCCTCTATTTTCTCAATGTTTTTGATACTCAAATAAATATTAAAAATCTCTTGTCCAGCTTTCTCACCATTCTTTCTTATCGTCCTTAATATCATAATCTATATAACCTTTATAAAAATTCTAAAATATCACACATCCCTTTTTAAGCGTATTCCCCATCAGCTTCTCCCCATCAGCGTCGTCATTTGTTCATGCTTTTCTCTTCTCTGCTGGCCGATTGGCTGGCCTCCCATTTCCACATTCTGTGATGAAAAAGTTAGAAATATTTTTTCAAAGTTCAGTAGCTTTGTTTTCGGCTTGGAGTTAAAATGTCTTTAATACTGTTGAATTCTGTTCTGGGTAAGCCATTATCTTTTTTTTTTTTGTTCGTTTTGCCTAATTTTTGCTTGATTTTAAAACTTTTTATGCTTAATTGAAGGATTGATTCTGTTTTCTTAAAAATTTCATTGTCTGCACTTTAACTAGGTAAAAATTAGCAATTCAACAACGTTTTCTCTTTTTTTTCAATTGGAGCGGATGGACTAAAATATCGCCCGGTTCACACTCCACCCACATCTATTGAACAGGTGAAGAGGCTCATCCCTTGTTTCCTGTTTAGGAGGCGGTTTCCGGTTTTTTTCTTTTCCAATCTTTTCACTCTCTTTCATTTTTTTTCAATTGGAGTAGATAGACTAAACTATCGCCCGGTTCACACTGCACCCATGTCTATTGAACAGGTGAAGAGGCTCATCCCTTGTTTCCTGTTTATGATGTGGTTTCCGGCTTTCCATTCTTTTTACCCTTACGTAGCCCCCTGCGCATCAGTGGCGTTATCGCCTTGCTTGGAGTGATATGATTAAAAAAAAAATTTCTTTAGAATTTGTATTTTTTAAAAATTCTGAATAAGAAGCTCTGATGAATTTCGAAACTCTATAGAATTACTCTTATTGTTGTTTACTCATTCTCCTCTTTGAAGACGCATTCTTTCTCGTGCTCTTGCACACTGATAAATACATACATAGATGTTAAAGGAACAAAAAGCTACTGTGTACTTGGGTTGCTGTGATAAACGCAGAAAAACATCTAAAGAAATTGTCAATTCATGAACAGATAAAATCAACTTGCGCATCCAGACGTTTTCTTTACACGCATATGTCATAATTTGAGATTTGTTTCATCTCTTACTTGAGAGAACATCCGGCACTGCACGTTTAAAAACCATCGTTCATTCAGTAATGAATTTGAACACTCTCAGCTACTGGCGTGTGTTTACATTGTATATAACACGCTAAAGTCCGACTTCCTCTACCGAGCGCCCAGAGGTAGAATCGCCGACTGATGTCAATTCGGTCGGGTTTCAATCCTGGCTAGAATGATGAGCTGTGATACATCGAAACACATCTGTCTGCGGATAGTCCATCACATTTTCTAAAATAGCCATCAGTCAATCAGTTGAACCATGTGGAAAACAGTTTCTTTTATAGTGTTAAGAAGCTCTCAATATATTCCAGATAAATTGACGGCATTTTCATATTAAAGGAAAACATACACATATTAAAACCCCTTCAAATAAAAAAAAATGAAATTGTATAAATCAATTTAATTTACTTTAATTTTGTTTCTTTTTTTCTTGTAATGGTTGGCAGTAATTTTTAGCAGTACAGTTTTACAGTTATTTTTTGTTAGCACACCCCTGAAGATGATCTCGGAATGACATTGAGAGTACTAGTGAACATTGAGAAACGGAAAATAAAATCAACTGTAAAAGTTACCACGCATTTCTTACATCTTTCAATTATAATAAACGAAAAACTTTCCGTGTTTACGAACGGATTTTATTAAAAATAAACAGAAAAAATGTTTGCAACTTATTTATTCTAACATGCCTAAAAGAGAATTTGCTGCCTAAATACACAAACTGTAATACACACACACACACACACACACACACACACACACATATATATATATATATATATATATATATATATAGGTATGTATCGGGATTACGGTATATTATACATTTATCATTATATACAAGCCAAATTTATACTGAAAAAATCAGATATGTAAAATAAAACAAAAACAGAAATGTCTACTTAAATACATGTATCTACTAAATAGAACGCTTACAGTAATAATGTTGAATTATTAAAAAAATAATTCCTTACAAATTACTTTGTTTACGTTTTGGATGCGAAATTAATTGATATGCGTTTAAAAGGATCTTAAGAAATGCATTTCCTTTGTATGGGTAACTGAACCCTGCTTTGCCGTGAAAGTACTTCGTGAGTGAGAGGTATGAAAGCACTTCGATCAATACGGTGTTTTTCTCCGTTTAAGCGGAAGATGCTTCTCAAGGGACACATCCACTTTATTGAAGACTTTCAAAAACCCAAGCCGGTAGATAACAATTATAGTGTCAAAAATAGAGAATTCTGCTCAAACACGTGTATCCACCAGACAAAACGGTTATAACCAAACTACATAATATTTATCAATGTGTATTTATTTATATATTTTGTTTTTCTATAGTTGGGATGGGATGTGCGTTGTGGGGCAGTGGATATCGGGAAATCGGGGAGCCACTCACTTACGCGTAAATACATTTGGGAAAGATATTAATCCGTCGAGCCGAGTTCGAATTCTAGTTGAAATTCTTGCATTCATTGCGCACAAATACCCTTGGGAAAGGTATCAATCCGTCTCTTCCCTCCAGTTAAGGGTTAAATAATAGAACAGATTGGTTTCTATAGTCTTGGTCGGCAACCAGTCTACCGCAGAAATCTTCTGCCCAGTCAGTCATGTCTCTTTCAAGACATGATCACCCAAGCGTGTATCACGCATGGCACTTAACTGACTGATTAATCTGTCTCTTCCCTCCAATTATGGGTTAAATAACAAGACAGATTGGATTCTATAGCCTTGGCTGGCAACCAGTCTGCTGTAGAAAGTAATGGCATCCTACTGCGGGATAATCTTCTGCCCAGTGAGTCATGTGTCTTTCGAGACATGATCGCTCGAGCGTGTATCACGTATGTCACTTAACAGCCTGATAGTTGGGAGGAAGGTAAATCAACAAAAGGTTGTAGATTTGCGTGTGAGTACTTTCCTTAGTTGTTTTCTTCTTCTTCTTCTTCTTCTTCTTCTTCTTCTTCTTCTTCTTCTTCTTCTTCTTCTTCTTCCCGTCCTCCTACTCTTTTTTCTACCTCTTCCGCTATTATTATTATTATTATTATTATTATTATTATTATTATTATTAATGTGGTTGTTATTTTTATTCTACGAGTTCATCGGCCATGTTTTTCTTGTCTTTCATGTCAGCATTTTGCCATACTGTTCCGGTAATGGCAATAAAAACAAAACAATTCGCCCGGGAAAAGAATTAACACAGTTGACTTATTTAGAATTCGACAAGAGTTGGTCAGAGGAAGCAGAGAAAAATAAGAAATGAGAGGAAGCAAAGGAATGCATACGAAGATAGAGGGAGAAATGAACAGCATGATAGAGATGTAATAGAAAGGGAAAAAGACCAAGCAAATGGAAATGTGGGGAAAAATATAAAATTTGTTTATTTATACGTACTTATTTTCTTCCTTTCATGTAATTACGTATATGACGCTAACTTCTCGGTTCAGGCTTCAACATAGGTCTTGTCATATAAAACAAAATATTAAATAACTTTGTTATTTTCTTCCAATGCTTTACACACACACACACACACACACACACACACACACACACACACACACACATATATATATATATTATCATACGGTTTAAGCACGACTGGGAGTTTCATGTGTTATATAATGCCGTTGGAAAACAACGAGGAAATTCGTATATATAAAAATAAAATCTTATATTTTTTTCTTCTTCGGTGACGCTTGTATTGAGTAGGAGGACAGTTGGAGAGAGATCACACATACAAAACAGCTGTCGGTATTCGTTCGTCAGTCTCTGTCTGTTCAGCCTAAAAATATATATAGTCTTAAAACTCCTTTCTTCTTTTTAAATTTTTCCCATTGTTGACGTTATCTTCTGCCGGACGTATCTGTCAATCACCCCGGCCAGTTCATTGCTTTTCAAGCCGGTTGTCGCTTGTGTTTTCTTTTGTTGCACTTTGTTGGCATAATTTACAACCGGATCTATGTATTTGTCAACCACCCTTGTCTTTTTCTGCTTTGTCTACGGTCGGATTTACTCGTTATTCACCCACGCCGTTCAAGGTAATATATTACACACTTCGCCATCCTATTTTGAAAATATAAGCATATGAACATTTTAAGTTCATCTTTCCTCCATCTTCACTACCCCACACAATCGAGGCAATTGTATAAAAAGCACACACACACACACACACACACACACACACACACACACACACACACACACACACACACACACACACACACAAATACAAGCAACAAAAAATTCTTTTTTCTTTCTTTTTTTTCTGTTTTAGAATATAAAATCCGGATACCGAAACTGTCAAGCCTGACAATGTTCATGTCTGTTATGCCTGTCTTATAATATAATGTCCTCTTGGACAGTGTGTTTTTTAGAACACACACGTCAGCATAAAGTTTTGTAATGTTCAAAAGTTCGTTTTTCCGCGTTGTATCATACCAATAGGCATCTCGATGTATGATCATACGATTATAGGCGGTAACTTTTCAAATTGACATCGAGTAACTCAACTTCGTTTGACACCCTGCATGCTTCTGCTCGAGCTCCACGTCACAAATCCATCTTCCTAATTTCAAACATACTATGTTTGAACACAGAAAAGCTGCCATTATCTGCAGCTCATGTCATTCAAAGTTTGACTGAGAAACAAAAAAAGAAAAAAATCGAAGAAAATTATCTAAGGGCCCGATTCTATCTGATGATAATGGGCACACGATTTGCTTGAAGGATTAGTTGTCTAACTTATCTTATAACATATTCGCTAGTAAGTCTACAAGATTTTCAATTGCTCTTACTCCACTCCAAACTCTTTATCAAGAGTTGACACGTTTTTACCCGCCGTTTTTTATGAAGTGTCCTGACACGGCATTATGTTAATTGTACATCGAACCTATCGACTTATTTCTGAGGTTCGTGCTGACACTTGCGTACTAGAAAATCGTCCTATTCCGCCCCTGGATTCCCTGACAGAATCGACTGGAGTAGCCAATACTATTTTCTGTAACGGTCGCTCTGTTGTGGGAATACTCGGCATTCGTTGTAGTAACTGAGCCGGTTAACGGATCTCTAATTCTATAAGAGACAGAACCAGTCTTTTCAACAACCACATAATATGGCCGCCAGTGCATGTCTAACTTCCCTTTCTTAAAATTGTTCTTATAGTACACCAAATCACCAACCATAAACTATGCATACTTAGTCTTACTAAGAGACTTATCTATTGCAGCTTTCCTCGCTTTTTTACGTTATTCCTAATAAAGCAGAGACAGTATGAGGTCATTTCAATGAAAGCCCTCACTTGCTTAAAGTGATTAAGTTAATATAATTTATAATTTCGATTTTATCGAAATCTAGCTGTATTTCTTCTTTAGTAATCTTGAAGTCCAGTTAAAAGAACTCATACTTAGCTGGTTTGAGATTATACTTACGTAAAATACCCAAGACTGTTTACATTTATTAACTGATCTTCTACCATATTCGAAATCATCGAAATTTCATTCAATAATTTCCTCACTTTGCAACGGCCTTATCCCTTTTGCCAATGCTTACGCATGCGCTCTCTGCCAGGCGTAATACTCTGTTCAATGTGTTCATCACTGACCGAGCAACGCTTACGTATGCGCTCTCTGCCAGGCGTAATACTCTGTTCAATGTGTTCATCACTGACCGAGCAACGCTTACGTATGCGCTCTCTGCCAGGCGTAATACTCTGTTCAATGTGTTCATCACTGACCGAGCAACGCTTACGTATGCGCTCTCTGCCAGGCGTAATACTCTGTTCAATGTGTTCATCACTGACCGAGCAACGCTTACGTATGCGCTCTCTGCCAGGCGTAATACTCTGTTCAATGTGTTCATCACTGACCGAGCAACGCTTACGTATGCGCTCTCTGCCAGGCGTAATACTCTGTTCAATGTGTTCATCACTGACCGAGCTAAATTTCTCAACTCCACGGCCAAACTCTGCACGGAATCGGAAAAATTATATTGTTTCATATTAAGTTTTCTTTTATTTTTTGTTTTGTTTTTTCTAAACGAGCAGTCAGTCAGTCAGTCAGTTAGGTGCCATACGTGATACACCCTGTGGGCGATCATATTTCGAAAGCGACATGACTGACTGGGCAGAAGGTTATCCCGCAGTAGGTTGACATTGCTTTCTGCGGTAGACTGATTGCCAACCAAGGCTATAGAACCCAATCTCTCCTATTATTTAACCCATAACTGGAGGGAAGAGACAGATTAATACCTTTCCCAAGAGTATTAACTCGGCTCCCTGATTTCTCGTTCCGAGTCGATATCGACTGCACCACAACGCACATCTGGTAGCAACTTTTCTATAATAAGCACAAGAGCAGAATATACACAAGATAAAATCAAAAGTCACCTACTTTTCCTTGATGTCCTTTTTTAATAACACGATCGTCTAGTATTTTCGTAGATGATAACCAGGTTTGTTATCAATCTACGTTTTATTTAAAAACATCAAAAACAAAAACAAAAACAAAACACAGCAAGTCACTGCCCACCAAATCATATATGTTATATACTGCCACTGACATCTGAGCAGAAAAAGAGAAACAAGTATAGATGAAAATATAATCAGAAGTCATTATCCAGTCAAAAATTTTATACTTTTCACCTTTTCGAGTCGTCGCTTCAAACCGGTTGTCGCTTGTGTTTTTTAGTTGTTGTTGCGCTTTGTTGACGTCATATCCGGTCGGATATATATGTTAACCACACTTGTTCTATGTTGACCTTATCTACTGCAGGATATACATGTTAATAAATCTCGCGGTTTCAAGGTAAAATATTACACATGCATTATGCAATCATCATATGTTATGAACTGACGGTTTTTCGATTTGAATTATTATTTTTAGGTGTTAGCGTTGTTAAGGTTGTTATGAATTATAAATCGGTTGTGCCAATATTTACATTAATTAAATATATAATTTAGTTAGGTTTATAGGGAAGAGCAAAAATGGAATAGGAAACTAAAATCGTGGGAAAAAATATTTTTGGTTCAGTTTATCGTACGAAGAAGGGGGCGTCACTAGGTTCGTTTATATTAGAAGTGAAGCATTCGAAATGATATTTCTTTCAGAGAATAAAAATTTAAAAGTAAAAAATTAATAAAGATTGATAAAATAAAAGATGGAAAAAAGAAGAAAAATAATTTAAAAAATTAAAAATAGAATACAGTAAAATGAAATAAGTAAATACGCACACACAAATAGAAAAACACACGTAAACATGCATGTATCTATAAACACACACACATACACACACACACGCATATATATATATATATATATATATCAGCATATGTGTATATGTAGAAGAAGTAAAATTCGCTGAAGAATAAAAAGCAAAATGAAAAGAAAAATAGGAAAACACTAAGGAACAAAATGGAGAATATAAACGAGAGAAAAGAAAAGCAGGGACAATATGGATTAGTCAGAGTCTAAGTATTTAAGTAATAATTTATTTCTATGTCAGCATGTGTTGGGATTACCCCTTTATTGCACAATGCATGGACTCGTCTAAGGTCTACAAATGATCCTGCCTAAAGAGAACGGCAGTGTGTAAAACGGAGTACGTAAAGCAGTGCTTGTCAGAGCAGTTGAATAGACTTATTACCCGGACTTACTTCTTATCTACAAGATTGTATATATCTGACTTCTACTAACAAGTATTCCTGAATCTACTAACCGTGTACATGTTGTATATCTTATGTTATTTGTGTTATTATTATATAGTGTGGTTTCTAGCAACAATTTGGCGACGAGGATTCGAACAATTTCACGCGGGGGAAAATACGTTTTCACGTCAGTCGCCACAGCAATTAGCAACAAAGAATTTCGAACATGTTCACACGGAGGAAAAAAGACATTGTTACATCAGTCATAAAGAACAAATTGGCGACAACCCCCCCCCCAAAAAAAAACGCGAATCTCACGCATAATCCAACAAAACAACAAAGCACCGAGGACCTCGAAAATCACATAAGAGAAGTCGACAACATCAAATTGGCGAAGCAGATTCGTGCAGAAGTCGCACAACGAAATTGTGACAAATTTTTTCCCTAAATCACTTTAACAAATTGCGCTACAAATTGATTCGGTTCGAACAAATCGACCACAAACAAGTTGCCGACACTATCACTGAGAGATAAAAAACTGTCAGAATTAATTACTAGAAGGCAGTTGCTAAAAATCAAACCCCACACGAAATCGAAACAGCAAAATCATGGATTTTCAGAAGGGAATACTGGAAATCATTAAGGCACTGACGAACACACCAAGTTCGTAGACTATATTCTCCTTAAAAGGACGAACGATTTGACGTTTAGGCAGTGACAGGCCTCACAGAGCTATTTAGCCCCAAAATCTCGTTGTTCCATAAAAGGTGGAAATGCCTTAATATCAGAAAAGACGAAAACGAGGAATATTTTACATTCGCAGCTATCGTCAACAAACATTGTGACGATTTTAAATTGTCGGAGTTTACTCCAGACAATTTCAAGTGTCTCATATTTGTCCAAAGTCTAGTTGCTGCTAAAGACAGCGAAATGAGAAAGCGCATGCTGACCAAACTGCAAAACGAGCCAGGTCTAACATTACAAAAATTGTCAGAGGATTTCCAGAAATGCCTCAGCATAAAGAAAGATAGCAAGGACATTAAAGAGTCAGGAGTGGCGCACGTTCGAAAGGTAAAAAGAAATTTACGTTTTGTCCCCTCCCAACAAGCAAAACAAAATTATAATGTCAAAGAAAAAAAATACAGAACTACGGTTGACAAAAATCCAATAAAAAACAAGCCCCCCCCCTTCTGCATGTTACAGATGTGGTCGATGACATTGGTTTAAGGATTGTCTTTTTAATTACAAAAATTGCTGAGCATGTGGTAAGATGGGCCACAAAGCATCGGTATATAGAAACAAACCAAGTAGAGTAAAATCTGCTAGAGTGGAAAATGGAAATGGAAATTTTGAGCAAGAAGATCAAATTGAAACTGGATTCGGCATCAAATTTGACAATAATAAATTTAAAAACATGTCGAAAGTTGAACAAGCTGACTATGTTACACACTCAAAAAATTGCAAAAATCAATAATAGGGAAAAGGATAAATTTCGAAGGCGAAATTATGGTAAATGTAAAATTTAAAGGAAAGGCCAAAAAACTAAAAATATACGTGACGAAAAACACACACAACGTGGTAGCAACGGACTGGAGGCAGCAATTTAATATATGGGATTTACCCATTAATGCTTGTTGCAAAAAAATAAAGAGCTTAAAAAAAGGTATTTTTAAGCAATAAAAAAGTCACAACAGAAATCGTGCAAAAGAAACCTGTATTTATTACACCAAACCAAAACACACCATCAGGACTTTCACCTGCTGAGGTGATGTTCACACGCAAAATTCGATCGGCCTTCGATAAATTGTTACCAGGCACAAGCAATAACCGGAATACACCTATAATATTGAAAAGATCGTTCAAGCCCAGTGAGCAAGTATATTTCAAAATATTTAATAACATGGCGTATTGGGAACCGGGAACAATTATAAACAGAATTGGAAGCATAATGTATACTATAAAAGGGAAAAAAATTACGCATAGAAGGCATGTGAACAAAATTAAAATAAAAGGAGAGGTGAAGAACTAAGCTACTCACCTTTAGAAAGTGAAGATACTATGAAGGAAATCTTCGAAGCCTTCGACAACCAGAAACCAAAAATTAATACGGTAATCAGAAGAACCAACAGAAAGCAGAAGTTCACCGAGCCTTTGATGATAGATCCAAAACGAAAAAAATATTAACCTCTCCTAAAAAGAAGCTAGGGAATGGGTGTTGGGATCACACCTTTATTGCACAATAAATGGACACTTATAAGGTATACAAATGATCCTGCCTACAGAGGACGGAGTGTGCATAAAACAGTGCTTGTCAGAGCAGTTGAGCCACCGCTAGTTAGTCAGCAAGAATATAGACTTATTAACCGGACTTATCTACGAGATTGTATATATTTGACTCCTACTAACAAGTATTCCTAGTATTCCTGAATCTACTAGCCGTGTACAGTTTATATATCTTTTGTTCAATATGCTTGCATTTTTCCTCTCATATCTGTTTTGTGTTATTATTATATTGTGTGGTTTCTAACAAGAATCCACAACAGCATGTGGTCATTAATTCTTTTTTTGTTTAATAGATTAGTGTTATTTGGCTTTTTTGAATTTATACATTTTTCTAAAAGACATTTCCTATTCCATCGGAAGATTTGATTTTCGTGGTGAATTCCCAGGTAATAGTTGGGTTTTTGTTGTTATTTAAAAAAAACAACTCAAAATATTTGGAGAGAGTAGATCTATTCTTGTACTTAATTTATGATTATTGAATCTTGATTTCCATTGAACGTTCATTGATCCAACGTAGAACTTAGTATCACCAACAAAATGTATACTAGTTTTGCAAATTGTACATTTAGTCAAACACTGACAGTTAATTTGATAGGCCCTGTGTTTTCGACTGTTACAATTATTTTTGGTAATATTATTGTTATTACTAGTAGAGTTACTATTATTTCGCAGAGTGGACATGTTTTTATTTAATATCTTGATGTTATGTACATAAGATAAACAGTAAGATATTTAATAAAACATGTGCAACCTTCAAATCTACTAGCAATAACAGTAACAATATCTTCCGTTTAGTGTATTCTCGCTTTCCAACACTACTTTCTGTAGTGTTTTGCTTTCCATATCTTCTATCAACACTGTGTCATCTGAATATATTATGATGTCACGATTATGACCGCCGATAATGAATCCTGGTAACAATTCTAATTTTAAGTTCGGTGAGAAAACACATCCTTGTCTTACAACCCTTTTTATTTTTATATGTCTGCTGAATTCATGTTCTTATTTGTATGCAGGTAATTTACGATCAGTAAAGGTTTTTGGTTATTCTAATCTCAAATATTTCAAGGTTGTTGAGTAGTTCTAACAGATTTTTAACGTACTTTATCGAAAACCTTTGCGTAATCTATAAAATATAATGCACGTACTTTTGCATTTGTATTACTCTTTGTGATAACATTCTCAATATAAATATTGCGTTCTTTGCTCCAGTGTCTTTGAAGAACGGTTCTTGTGCTATTTTCAGTCCGATTCTGCTGTGCAACTGTTTCATCAGAATTCAGATGATAAGTTTCATTATATGGCTCATTAAACTGATTGTCTGATGGAAGTTGCATTCGTTTGCATTTGGGTTCATAGGAATTGCTATGATCTACTTAGGTTTTCTGGTATATCACCAATGATGTAGATTTCATTTATTATATCTGTGATCGTATCTCTGCTGAAATCATATAAGACCCCTAGCACCTCTATTTAAGTTCTGTGTGAAACTACCGCTTTGTTTCTATTTAATTTTTTGTCCTTGTTCAAGTACATCACTTAATTAGTGGTTTCTTCAACAGTGTACCCTTTCAACAAATTATTTAGTTGATGGAATCCACCACCATGTCCGAGGAAGTTAGCTTTAATAAATATACAGGTAAATAGATAGCATAGCGATGAGTAGCTATTTAGTGTATATATTTATTGTGTTGTTCGTATTGAAGAACCCAAGTATTATGTTAGATATTGTATGACATTTTTTGTCACATCTGAAAATGAGGTTCAGACTAAATGTTTTTCATGAAGCACTTAATTCGGCGTTGAATTTCACATGTGGAAAGAAGAACAAATAGATTCTTCCTTGTTTTGTTGTGTTGTTACACAGGTCAAATAGTGGTTTTCTTACATCAGTATAATAGAAATCAACCTCTAATGGTTTATATAGCCAGTGGAATTCATTCTGTTCTAAAAAGCTGAAATTTAATACATTTTTGAATATCAGCAATAAATTTTTAAAAAAAAGTACAACCACAATATATTATATTTTTTTTTTTTTATAAGCGTTTCACCCCGAGCAAGGCATGTCACTGCCACTACTGTGCAGGGGGCTACGTAGAGTGGAGAAAGGCTGATTAAATATAGGAAATAACAGAGGGTGGGTGATAGGCGGGTGAGGATACCGAGAATGAGGGTTGGGTAGATGAGAGTGTTGTGAGAATAGTTGGGAGTTAGTGTGATAGGAGGTGTCTATTGACACTACATTTAAACACCTGGAGATTGTAACTGTCGGGAAAGCAGACTTGTGGAATGGAGTTCCACAGGCGGGAAGCGCGAGAAAAGAAGCTGTTGGAGTAGAATTTACGGTTACATCTTATTTGTTTAACTGTAAAAGGGTGGGACCTAGTTGCTAATCTAGTATCTCGTGTAAATTCGTGCTTAGGCGGCACCAGTGATCTAAGCTCATCGGAGCAGAAGCCATGAAAGTACTTGTAGAAGAGGCACAGGGAAGCTACATCACGCCGGTGTGAGAGCGGCTGCAGCCGGTCTGCCAAGTCAGTATCAACCACGTTACAGATCCTCCTTTGTATTTTGTCAAGAAGCCCAAGGAGAGCAGCAGGGGCACCCGACCAGATATGGCAGCAATATTCAATACACGGGCGGATGGTAGATTTGTATATGTGCAGAATAGTTTCAGGTGGGAAAAATTTCCGGGCCCTGCACAGGGAGCCCACTTTCATAGCAGCAGATTTGGCAATGGATTCAATATAGTCATTCCATTTGAGGTCCGCCGAGAGTGTAAGGCCAAGGAGGCGTAGTATTGTACTCTCTGGGAGGCTAGCCTGTCCCATGCTAATGGGAGGTAGATGCGATTGTCTATGGTGGTTAGTTGATAACAGCTTTGTTTTGGAGGCATTGAAATTTACCAACCATTTCCTACCCCAGGTCACTACGGATTGGAGGTCCCTTTCAAGTGCGGCAGCGAGGTTCACTTTGTCGTCCAGACCTGGTTTCTGATCGATGCGGGAGTAGATTGTTGTGTCGTCGGCATACATGCCAACTTGGGATCTAATGGTGTCGGGGAGATCATTAATGTAGATCAGAAAGAGCGTGGGACCTAGGATAGAACCTTGAGGGACGCCCGCGTTCGTCTGATAGTTTTGGGAGGCATGCCCATTTAATACCACCTTTAATGTGCGGTTAGAGAGGAAGGACTGGATGAGGTCAAACAGATGTCCAGTTATCCCATAGCTCCGCAGTTTGCACAAGAGGCCAGCATGCCAGACCCTGTCGAATGCTTTGGAGATATCCAAGGCAACGGTTCGGGCTTCACCATTCTTGTCGAGTGCCTGGTATATGTACTCGGTAATGGTCGTTAGCATATCAGCAG
This sequence comes from Ascarosepion bandense, assembly GCA_037127315.1. NCBI lineage: Eukaryota > Metazoa > Mollusca > Cephalopoda > Sepiida > Sepiidae > Ascarosepion > Ascarosepion bandense. The sequence goes on from JBBBDQ010001711.1 coordinate 1,644,875, forward strand.
TAGACCTGGTGAAGCGAAACCCATACTGTTTGTCAGATAGAAGCCCGTTGGTCATAAGGTACTGAATCACCTCGGCGTTGATAATGGCTTCGAAAACTTTGCCAAAGATTGGAAGGAGACTAATAGGACGGTAATTGGCGGGGTCTGAGGGTTCGCCAGAATTCTTAAATATAGGTACTACGCAGGAGGACTTCCAACAGGCAGGAAAGCAGGAAGCAGATAGGCAGAGGTTATAGAGTTTAGAGAGGACAGAGGAGAGTTCTGGGGCACATTTCTTCAGTACTATGACTGGGATTCCGTCACCGCCGCTCGCTTTGTGTGGGTCAAGTTGCGCAAATTTACAAAAACTTTTATAGTAAAATTGAAGACATAGCGTATCTTATATAAAACAACGAAAAAAAAAATTAGATAAATTAAAAAAAAATCTGACTAATCATATTTCTAGTAAAGACAAACATGTTTTTGATTCTCGTTCGATTTTGTAACGTAATTTGACAAAAAGTAGCTACGTACCGCATATACCTACGTATCATGTGACTTTTGACGACAATTTCAAAGCTAATTCAAAGGCGGTGTCATCATCCACGGTATATAGAATTAGCATATGTGCTGCAATACATACGATAATTTCATATCTCAGGTACGATACGACCCCCTTAACATATATTATATATGGTAATTATAATTTAATCATGAAATTATGTCATTCTCTGGAATTAATTATAAAAGCTTGGATTTCCACATTATGATTTCGGCATAATATGGAATACAATATAATATCGACTCATGCGAGTTGATATGCAGTTAAAAAAGTTTTGTTCATCGGGTGTTCGTTATATGCTCAAAAACTAAATTTAGATTACGAAATTTGCATTTTGTGGAGTTTACTATTAGAGAAAAATGCGACAATTTCGTAAATCTTGGCTGGTTGGTCTTCAAAAATAGCCAAAATATTTTGCTTACCGTCAATTGGTGATGTGAGTACGAGATTTGCTGTGTGTCTTTTTTATAGTACATGACTCAATTATATAAAGACGGATGCAGAAAGATGTTCTCCCTACAGATCATATTATCTCCATTGGCGGATACAATCTTAACAATATATGATACGCAGATGATACAGTGCTGATAGTAGACTCGGAAAGGAAACTACGAGACATTCTACAGACAGTAGCCACAGAAGGTGGCTAAAGAAAGCGAAAAGAATATATATATATATATATATATATATATATATATATATATATATATATATATAAACTACAAGAAAACTGATTGCATGGTCATTCGTAAAAGAGACCAAAATGCCAACTACAGACCAGAGACACTAAAATCAAGCAGGTACAAAAATTTAAATACCTAACAGAGAACAAAAAGGGCGACACTGAGGTCAGAAGGCGTATTGGCATGGCCAATAATGCATTTCAGAAGATGAGTAGAGTATTGAGAGACAGGGAAATTTTGCTGGAAACAAAGAAGAGAGTACTGGATTGTTATGTGATGTCTGTATTTCAATATGACAGCGAATGTTAAACAATCTTATCAAAGATGAGAGAAAAACCTGCGGCAACAAAAATAGAGTTTTACAGAAGGATGCTGAGAATACCATGGACATGGATCTAAGATGTGAGCAACAATGAGGTTTTGGAGAGCATAGAAACGAACAGGAAACTGATACTTAACATCAAGAAAAATAGCTGAAGTTTCTGGGACACATAATGAAGAAGGAGGGCTTAAAGAATCTGATACTTAGAGGACAGAGAGAGAGAGAGAGAGAGAGAGAGAGAGAGAGGAAGAGAGAGAGACTGAAAGCAACGCGTTACATACTTGATAGGCTTGGGCAAATGGATGAGAGAGTAGGATTTGGGAGCGGTAACAAGAGAAAGGATGTTAAAAGCTAGAAAAAGTGGGGAGATGTGGATTGTCTGCTTTCTGTAGGCAATCATGGCACATAAAAGAAGATGAATTTAAAAATTCAGAAGTAAGAGCAATACTGACTATGTAGGCAGAACGACTTAAAATTTAGAGGTATATACCAACCCCACCTACCAGCCAATACTTTGTTAAAAACAATTAAAAGAATGCTGAATTGTTACCTGCGTCAGTCCTCCTACATGGCAATGAATGCTATACAATCTTCTCAAAGATGAGGAAGAGACTTCAGGCAATAGAAATGTGGTACTACACATGGATGCTGACGATATCATTGACCGAACATGTGAGCAAAAACGAGGATTTAAAAAATGGAAACAAAAAGAAACTTATCCTCAGGAAGAGAGAGATAAAAGTTCTGGGGCTCATAATAAAGAAGAAGGGGTTTGAGAATTTGATACTCATAGGACAGATTGAGAGCAAGGAGGACAGCAGAAAACAGCGCATAATATTTGGCATTTGATGAGCTTAAGTAAATGGATCGCGGAACCGTGTTTAGGAGAAATGGTGAAAAGACAAAATTTATTAAGAGCTACAAAAGACTGAACATTGTGCAGAGCTACGTCCTGAGAGGAAATAGTGCATAAATAAAAAGGATAATTAAAGTTTCCGGTTCAACGATAGATAAATATCTGTTTACAACCCAGAAGTGTTACTGGTCATATAATCTGGTTATTTCTTTAGTTTTGAGTAGATGTAATACCGATCATCACTTGTAAACTTTAGAATAAGTGTATATTAAATCTTACCAGCCATTTTTCTGTAAGTCGACGGAGTGGTTGGTGAGCTGAAAGGCATTAATATTTAATGTCATGGTTTTGCTTACATATAACATTAGTCTGGGGTTGTGTATGCTCTAGTCGCTGTATTTTTATCCTCGATGTTTGGTGATGAACTGATAAAATGATTTAGATTTTTTTTCAGTTCATTCCAATCAAGGCGATAATACGACCAAAGAACCATTGGAAATGAAAGAAAAAATATAGACTTTAGAAGGAACCAGATTCCCAGTCCTGAACAAGAAACAAGAGATAAACATTCACTGAAAAGATAGGAGAGGAATTTGAACCGGTTGTTATATTTCGATATTAACATGTAACGGCAAGATATATATTTTTTAAAATCCTCTTTTTTTTTGTTATGAATTGCTTTTTAACATTTATTTAACCTTAACTTGTTTTATTGTTTTATGTATATTCTGTCATATGTTTATGAATGCCATATTTTGTTTCCTAGCACAGAAAATCTCATTGCCGATTTACACTTCCCAATGCATAGACTGAATGCTAAAATTGGCTGAAGCATAATTTAGGCTAACAACTGCAAATTTGGCTGTTAAATCTTCATTGCTATAGTGATTTTCATTCGTTCTCTGATCATCGTTTATATTCTTGTGACAAGGCTATTGTGGAACAATGCGAATTCTTTTTAAAGACAGGGGAGAAATGCGCTGATTATGTCTTCCAGGCACGCCTCCAAACTTAAATATTTGCGTAATATTTCTAGAAAAATAAAAGGAATATTACAACACTCAGTGGTGAGAGTTTATTTCATACATCAGGACTGAAAGTTGACTGTAGATTGCGATTAGGCCTGAAAGAGACTGTTACCGCTGACCGTTGACCTCATCGTCCACCTTTACACACACACACACACACACACGCATATATATATATATATATATATATATATATATACAGAGGGTGGACAAAGTAATAAACACACATAGTACGATAATAACATAAGTTGGAAAATTTAATTAAACCGTCGGAAGCTAATTTTTTATGTTCTTTATTTAATATTAGTAGTATTCTATTTATTTATTATGCTAAAATTGTTGCTTTTTTTTACAAATATTATTTAAATAAATTTATGAAAATCAACAGTCAGAATTTATGAATTTTAACTGATGAACTTCATCCTATGGTTTATGAGTGAAATGCCATCTTTCAGGAAAATAAGCACCCGTTCATACTGCTGAAGTTTTAACTGAATGGCAGAAGGAACATTCTAGTGAAGTAGAAAACCTTATTTGGCCACCAACGTCCCCATATATTGGCATAATTGAACATTTATGGTTTATTTTAGGAAAAAACAAGCGAGGTGTTGATGTGAAACACCATCAGTATTGAAAAAATTGGAGACTGTTTTAGCTAAGGAATGGATAAACATTCCCCTGAGAACAATTTAATCATTGTACGAGTCGATGCCACGCAAAATTCAAACTGTATTTACTGCCAAAGTCGGTTTTACTTAATATTGAAAAAAACTTGCTTGCAATTTCAAGGTGTTTCTATTACAAAGTTCTTACAATTTTTGATGTGGACTAACAGTTTGTAGTAATAAGCCGTAGTAATTATTGTCTTAAGCATTTTCGGGTAAATGTTCAATAATTTTTAAGATATACAGTGATAGTATATGGTAATTTTTCTATTAGTTTTTATCTATCTAAGGATGTTCGTATCTATCTATCTATCTATCTATCTATCTATCTATCTATCTATCTATCTATCTATCTATCTATCTGTGTTACTTGTTACTTCTCTCAGGATAGATTAGGTTCTAGAACTTTGGCTGGCAACCGATCTACCGCAGAAACAAATGGCAACCTGTGGCGGGAAAATCTATCTAGTCAGTCATGGCTCGAAAGCGTTATTCTTCTTTGGGAAAATTATTAATCCGGCTCTCAGGACAGATTAATTTCTAGAACTTTGGTTGGCCATCAGTCTACTGCAGAAAGAAATGGCAACCTGTGTCGGGAAAATATTCTAACTAGTTAGTCAAGGATAGAAAGCCCGTATCCCTCTTTGGAAAAGTTATTAATCCATCTCTCAGGAGAGATTAGGTTCTAGAACCTTGGTTGGCAATCAGTATACTGCAGAAAAAAATGGCAACCGACTGTGTTACTAAGAAATTTGATTTAGTTACAACACCGCAAAAAATTAATTTTCCAATCTAAATTTTCTGCTAAATTATAATTCTTATGTTAGTGATAGAATAAGCTCTTTGCGAATTCTACGATTAAAAAATACCTGTGGAAATTTCATTAGTGTATCATTATATATTTGAGCTGAGCAACTTTAACAAAATACTGCAATAACAATCATAAATATGAATGCAGGTCAACATTTCAAGAGGGTATTTGTATCTTTTCTCGATTTTTTTCTTCCTTATTAATACATGTTTTTTTGTTTTCTTATTAAACCAAATTTTTTTTTGTCCGAATAACTCGCATGAGGAGTTATCTTGACTTACTCTATTTATATTCGGGATATTGTCCTCATCTTTGTTATTGTTATCACAATGTTTTGGTCGTTCTACTCTCCTGCCTTTCTCGGGCGTGCATCAATCTGGGTAATCTAAAGAGAATTCTTAACACTACCCATTATTTAATCTACGGCAGTAAAATTAGTAGGTCGAGCACAAAATTAAAAATACAATATGGGCGCCGCAAATGAAAAAATGACAGCAAGCCTTCACCTGAAGCAGCAAGCAGCATCAATACATGATAGATTGCAGCAGCAGTTTCAACATAATAAGCAGGCATGTTAGGTTAAAAGCTTCAAACTGGTTTGTGAATTTGGTGATATAATTGTTGTGACTTCAATCCCTAGGTCGAGCAGTGTGTACATGCACTCAGCGGAAATGGGCGATCATTAACTGAGCAATACTAAATAAAAAATAGGAACTAGATGACATGCCATTGGAACTAAAATAGTCTATCCTTGTAGGGTTAAGTTCAGGGTTAATTTACAAAGAAACGGCGAACTAAGTACGATTTCAATATGATAAAAGTTAAAAAAGAAATGAGTTAATAAGCATTTTCGTATTTTCTAACTCACAGACGAGGTTTATAATCACCTTGACCGACTAGATCGACCAGGCAATTGTTTCAATTCAGATCGTTAATTATAGATATTTGATTCATTCTATACCACCATTCTACCGACTGGAGAAGCAATCCGTTGCGCCTGTTCAATGGCAGGTCTTGCATTGAGAGCTGATCTTCTGTTAGACTATTTGCTAGCCGAAGCTAGACAGTCCAGTCTGTCTTTTTACTTAACCACCAGCTGGTACATGTGCAAATGTGGGCGCAATGACTTCGACAAGAATTTGAATATCAATATTACTTTTCACACCGTTAACATCCCAATTTTTAGCAAATATATAAAGCTAAAAGTCTCATCAACCCTTTACTTGAAAAGTGAAGTTTACAACCTTAGTAAGACTTGAACCCTTAAACTATTCATCTAGTCGCTAAATTGATTCAGTTATGTGTTGCCTAGCGCAACCATAGTGTTGTTTCTAATGCCTTGTCCTACTTCTTTGAAGGAATAAAATATTGTGATAAATTTGCATCAGGTTCTACTTTTCTTTGTTTAACACACACACACATACATGTATATATATACTGCAATCTATTGGGGTAAAATCTTGAGGGCAGCAAAAGCAGAAATATTGTTTTTCTTCAAGGGATCAAAAGATTCCACAAAACTGAAATCGATGTCGTCGTGACTATACAAGCGCGAAAGGTCGGTAACCAACATTTTTCTTACTAGTGTAGGCTGGCCCAGAATAGTAAACTACTGATCAGAACAGGACACGAACTTAATTTGAAACACGGTGGGCATAGAATTCTGATAGTTATGGATTGCCTTTGTTTTTGATGAGACCAAAATAGCATAAAGACACGAAGACGGCTACAAAAATTAAAATAAAGAACAAATGGATTTATACATCTTTATATGCTTTATTTTAAGAAAATATTTTAAACAAGTGATTGTTTGACAAAAAAGATTTGTTTTAAATTTTTTTTTACAAAACAGGTTTACCCAAAATTTTTTTTTTTATTAAGGGACAAACCTATGTATACATTCCTAGGCTAGTGTCACCTTTTTATTAAATACTACTTTTCATAAATTAACAAAGGTATCAAAACACGCAGATATCAATGACGAAAGCAAATTTGAAAAAAATTAAAAAAAACTAAGTACAGATAATTCAATAAAAGTCAGAGATCGATTTTACAATCTAGTGATATCATGAAACAGATTTACGTTCTAAAACTATTAAAAATCAATATTTTTGATTCTGACAAATGTCGCAAATGGAGTCTGATGTAAGGAATGTACAAATATCATCCTGGATTTTTCCAATTTTTTAATGACTCGACTATCTTGCTGAATGAACTGGAATCGAGACTTACCTGACTTAACACCATATTCTCAGGCTATATTCTCATGTTTAGGCTTGTCTCAGTAATCAATAACATGGTATTACTAACAGAACCCCTTAAGTCGACAACTACGGAAATTCATAAAATGCAAGGTAAATTTCACTTTGAATCGAATATAGATTAAAGTTAACTGCTCGAAATTTAGAGCTTGGAATTTTGTTTTATCCTACAAGTAAGAATCTTCGAAAGAAACTTGATTTTATGCCAAAATATTTGCTAGTCCTTCTGACGTGGGCACTATAACAGAGGATAAGTGTTAAGTACCTTTCTTTTTATTAATGTTCATCCTATACAACGCCTAAGAATCATTCAAGGTAGAAAGTTACTGTGTGAATTTATATAAGCATAGGATAGAACAAGTGTTAGGAGTATAGAGCCGAATCAGACTTTAAAACCAACCGAAAACTCAATCCTAAACAAGGAACAAGAAGACCGAGGAGGAGGGTGAACTGGAAGATAGTTGAATCCTTCTACTATTATCAATTGGAATGGTTCTTACTAAAGTTATGTTTTAAAGTATTCATTTGCTTATTTCCTAGATCCATTCGCACGCATCTCTGTATTGATATACTTGTAAAATCCGTGATTCTCAAATGATAAAAATCTCTCTTTCGTATTGTCAACACAGAAAATTACAGGGAAGACGGACGGTCGTAATTATCAGCTGGTTTTGGTCCGATTTAATTCCAGTTTTTTCTTCCGCACAATGTTCGTGTGAAGCAGTTGCATAGTTAACATTTAAAAAAAAAACATTGATGAACATTCGTGACTAAAAAAAAAAAAAACTAAACGAGTAAAAAAATTAAACTAGCCTCGGAGCTATTAGACCACGCCTTTTAGGTTGTTTATTGATAATCTCAACTAATTATTTGGTTGCTTCAAAGGTAGTGTCATTTATTAAATCTCTCGCAAACTTCTGTATGTTTTCGAAACTTCTGAATTGATCATCATCATCATCAGTCACATGATTACGTATGGTTGTAATTGAGTTAGCAAGACAAGTTTTCTTACCATGACACAACTTCGAAGTCCCCGATTAGTAATTTACTAGATGAAGATTAGTTATGACACAAAGTCAAAAGTAAAGATCGAACTTATTGTTCAGCTGTACTTGATCTAGCATGAGAAACTTTTAACCATTACATTATCTCGAAGTTCCAGAATAGTAGTTGCTAACTGAAGCTTAGTTGTGACACAAGAAAACAGAAAGTAAGGATCGAACTCACTATTCAGTTGTACATGATCTAGCAAAACAAGTTTGCTAATCATTAAACTCCCTTAAAGTTCTCGATTAGGAATTTGTTAATAGAAGCTTCATTGTGGCACAAGGAACAAACTTAGTATTCAGCTGCACTTGATCTAGTAAAATAAGTTTGCTAACCATTACACTACATTAAACCGTTCAAAATAGGACGTAAGATTCGCAGCGCCAAACAGCTTATTTCTGATGGAAACATTAAAAAATGTCGAGTCGACCATAAGTCGATAGATACGATCCCAGACATTCATCTCGTGATTTTCCGAGCTGTGAGTTGCTGTTTGACCTTTGTTGACCAGAACGGCGAAATACCGCGTCATACTTAAATATTCAAAAACATGTGTAGTATACGAGTTCAACGGAAGATGATAGTGATTGGTTCTGCAGTTTCGATTTGGTTGGCGTGATCAGGATTAACCAACAGGGAATGTCATACACGAAATATACCTGCTATAGACACAGAAAAAGGGTTAAAAGAAGCTAGATGTTGCTTAAGTCACTGTCCATTTTTCTTTTTTTTAAATTCTAATTAGGCAATTTAAATTAGCATCATGTGATGATAACCTTTCTGGATGCCTGTTGGATACTATCAATTATACCACACGCGAAGGTCTTTTTGACATTCGTTTAATTAATATTCATCTGCTAATTACATCGATTCTTTTAGTAGTGGCTCCTAACAGCTGAATCCATATGCTACTTCAGTAAATTTCATTTGAAGAAATAGATTTTCACGTGAACTTCAGAATGAAGAATTAAGCAAAAACTTTTTGATGTCGTGTGGAGATTTGAATGAATAAAGCTAGAAAAATATGTTCAATAGATTTTGTTGCTTGAGAAAGTAATTCGAGTGGAACTAGAAATGAATATATGAATTACATGTAAAAAGTAGAACACTGATCTGAATTGTCTAATAATGTTTGTTGGTTTGTGTTTTCATATTTGCCATGTATACATCCTACACATGTTTATGAAGTAAAACCAAAACCTGACATGTCCCAGGTGAGGAATCAACAGAAATATCTTTTTGCATAGAACTCTTTTCATTAACAAATAAATCGGCCAGAAAAGAAGAAGAGGAAGAAGAAAGCAAAAGGGTATATAAATAAAGGAAAGTAAAGGAAAAAGAAACATGTGAAGTAAAAGTGGAAAAGATAAATAAAAATAATAAAGAAAATTAAAAAGAAGGAAAAAAGAAGGAGGGGAAAAAGAAGAATAAATAGGAGGAAGGATATAAAAAGAAGCATGACAAGAAAAGATGAGAAAGACAAATAAAGAATAATGAAAAAACGTGAGAAGAGGAAGGAAGGAAGGAAGGAAGGAAGGAAGGAAGAAGAAGAAGAATAAATAAGAGGAATGATATATAAAAAAGAAGCATGAGAAGAAAAGGTGAGAAAGAAATAAAAATAATGAAGAAACGTATAAAGAGGAAGGAAGGAAGGAAGGAAGGAAGGAAGGAAGGAAAGAGAAGAATAAATAAAAGGAATGATATAAAAAGAAAAAAGCACGAGAAAAATGGGGAATACAAATAAAGAATAATGAAGAAGCATAAGAAGTGGAAATAAAAAGGAAGGAAGGAAGGAAGAAGAAGAAGAAGAAGAAGAAGAAGAAGAAGAAGAAGAAGAAGAAGAAGAAGAAGAAGAAGAAGCTGGGGAAGATAACGGTTAACTCTAGACATTAAATGGTTAAATTTGTGATGATTGGGAAAGAATGCTCTTCCGTGTTGGTTCTACAATGTAGCAGTTCGTGTGAAGAAGGTACTCGAGTTTAACTTACATCTTACCAATTGAATAAGGGTGGTTCGCTACAATGTACACGAGTCTTATCCTTCAAACTTAAAACAGATAGAATGAAGAAACGAAGTTCTTCAGAACACATTCCATGGAAATAGCGATAGAGTTGTGAGAGGCTTGCAACATTTTGACTGTTGGAAAGAGGTTGTAGGGTGGGAAATAATTCATCATTCACAAAGAAGCGTGTGATGCTTTTGGACTCGATCGAAACTGGAAAGTTAAGGCTGGGCAAGTCCTTCGCAAATATGACAGCAGTACTTAATTTTCGGCCTTATCTAGATCTTGTACATGTAGAGAAGTTGGATATTTACAGAAGAGGATCATAAAACAGGCCATTTTCCCAGCATCTTTAGCGATGGCTCATATGCACAAGTTTCGCTTGAGGTCTGAGCTTAAGTCCTAATAGGCGCCCAATGCACGGGTCATATATTCATCGCGAAAGGCGAAAATTTAAGGACCCGCTCGGTGATAATGGTCCATCGTCAGCGAACTTTGATGGGTGTGCTAATACAAAGTCACTATTCGTCGTGACCTTGTTCACACTGTTGTTCAACCTAGATAATGCTCTCTAACTATAACTAAGGTCCGCTTAGCATAGTTTCAGTATAAATCACGTGTTGAACAGCGGGGATTAGCTAGCCGCTACTAGACACCATACGAGGGATACATAAATTATACTTTAGAACATGTCCAAATTACAATCTACTTTAAATATGTACATTTTGTTTCGACATTGAAAGAACAATGTCTGATCAGGGAGTAAATGTTATTTTTGAAAAGAGATGGAAATTCGCCCCCCTTTATTGGCAAAATTTCCAGGCCAGAGTGTTAAAATTCTTATTCCTTTGCCGATTATGCTGTCTCCCCAATCTCTTTCTTCTTCGCCCATTTTCTCTCACTTTTTCCACCCTCTATGCATTTTCTTTCTTCTTCCTCTTTGTTAAGCTTTGTTAGTCCTGATCTGGCGGCTCGGCTTATGTTAGTTTCCCACCACCGAAAGATTGCCTCACTGTGTTTTTTCTATAGATACTTTTGTGGTGATTTTTCGGATAACTCTTCGCTATGGTACCCAGACATTCTGAATTTAAGCTTAGTACTAGATTGGCATTGAGATCTTATCACTTTAGAGTTAATTTAGTTAGATTTAACCATAAGTTCTATGATATCAGTTTATTTTATCGTACCTCTTTCTTGTGGAACTCCCTTCCGGCTCCATGCTTTCTAGCTAGCTTAAATCTACCAAAAATTTAAATGAACTGTCAATCGCTATCTGCTGTTCTGAATATATTTTTCTCTTCCTGCTCATTATTAATGCTTCTGTTTCTAATTTTCTCCCACCTATTAACCTCTTGCGTCTTAGTGGCTTTCTTACTTTGCATGGGGTGATACCGATTAAAAAAAAAGTACGCATATTGCCATGTTTGTTGAATATTAACAGACTGCTTAACGTTTCTAGCTGTAGAGTTTTGCCCTTGGCTAAAGACTCGTCAGTTTCATTTCACTTGATTTCACGACAGAGAGAGCGACTGCCAAAGAAACGTTTCTTTCAAATAATCCGATTTATTAAATAAGACTTAGCAACCTTTACTATTTAATGAATCTTTTTATTGAATAAAGAATAAACAAGATTTATTTATCCATCAAATATCCATATATGTATGTTTTTGTTTTCTTTACATAAACAGATTTCGTAAGATGTCGTTGCTTGAACAGTGATAATCGTCTAGTCGTTACGAGAGGGTTTCAACAACAAAGTTTCATACTTTCTAGCAAAAATTTGCAGTACTTTTCAACAAAAAATGCAACACTTTTCTGCAAGAATGTGCTGTACTTTTAAAAGAATTTGCAGTATTTAAAAAAAAACAAATTACAGTAATTTTCAATAGAAATATGCAGAACGTTTTAAACAAATGTGCATGATATTGCAACAAAATTTACAGTTTTTCTACAAAAATATGCAGTACGTTTCACCAATAGTTATAGTATTTTACAATAGAAATTTGCCGTACTTTTCACCAGAAATTTGTATTAAAAAATGTGCGTTATTTTTCAAGAGAAATTTGCAGTACTCTTTTCAACAAACAATTTTTCAACAGAAATATACAATACGTCATAACAAAAATGTATAATGATTTTCAACAGAAATGTGCAGTACTTTTTCAACAAAAATTTGAAGGATTTTTTAATAAATATTTGTATTAGTTTTCACCAGAAGTGTTTTCAACAAAAATTAATATAGTTTTTCAACAGAATTTTGCACTATTTTTCAACAGAAATGTGAAATATTAAAAAAGTATTATTTTTTAAATTTAATTTTGCAGTTTATTTCAACAAAAATGTGAATTATTTTGGGATATAAATTTTCATGTACTTTTCAACAAAAATGTGTAATATTTTTCGATACAAATTTACAATAATTTTCAACAGAAATTTGCAGTACTTTTCAAGAAAAATAGTTCAGCAGAAATATGCAATACTTCGCAACGAAAGTTTTCAGAGATTTTAACAGATACCTGCAGTGCTTTTTCAACAAAATATGCAGGATTTGTCAATAGAAATCGATATTAATTTTCATTAGAAAATTGCAATAATTTTCAATAGCATTGTGCGTTACTTTTCAACAGAAATTTGCAGTACTTTTTAAAAAAATATGCCCTATTTTTCAATATGATTTTGCAGTACTTTTCAAAGATATTTGCAGTATTTTTCAACAGAAATTTGCCGTACATTTTAACAAAAATGTACAATACTTTTAAAAAGTCTCTGTTCGACAAATTAAGATCATAATTTCTCATCAATTTGTTGCTCATTTGATATAGTTGAACATGTTGCTCGATTATTCTTTCCTTTGCTAGTCATGTTTCTGGTTGACTTATAATTTGCTTATTTATATAGAATAATCTAAGATCCACATTATGTTATAGTTATTCATAAATATATTTATTTATTTGAATCCACCCCCAAGAAATGTTATTAAGACGTAGTGGATTTTGAGAGGGACAGATAATGAGAAGACTTTAGAAGGAACTAAAAACCTAATTTAAATAGGAAACAAGGGATAAAGCTCTATATCTGATCGGTTAGAGTTGAACTGGACGATAGGCGAACCTATCAATTTCTATTGAAGTGAAAAAGAAATGACAATTAAATAGTAAATAAAATAAGTTTATGTGGATATGTTAAAAGTATATTGAATAAAGCTTTAGAAAGAACCGGAAACCAGTCCTTAAAAGGAAACAGATGATAAACTTGTACACCTGTTCAAAAGATTGAGGATGTGTGTGAACCGGTCGATAAGCAGACCTAGGTCTATATTAACAATGCCTTTGCGCTAAAAATCGCTTGGCAAAGAAAATTAAAACAATAAAAAAATCTAAATTTAAATAAATAAACCAGAACAAAACCGAAAACAGAATTAACCATGTAATTATTTTATTAATTAAGTCTTTTAATTTTTCCGAATTTGTGCAAAAAGAATAAAACATTGAAAATAAATTCAAGCAATGAAAGGTGACTACAAAAGCTTGAACTGGCAGATATGGTCTAAATCTGTTCATCCCTGTGAACACCACTAATGTTACTGATTTGTCAATTAATGTATAATTCAATAAATGTATAGTTAAAATTTATGATATCATACTAAATTCAAATGCCATGTTTCGACCTTTTGTAAGAACTAGCTTTAAATAGTGCTTTTTTGTGGTTGGCAATATAAATATAAAATAATAAAAAAAAGAATAGAATAATATGGAATGTAATAATAATAGTTCAGTCTATATTTCTGAGATGAGGTATCATAACTATTTACTTTCTTTACCTTGTTCCGACTGTTGGTCGCCATATTTATTAACCATATTCACGACGTTTCGGCCGTTATACACTCCTTCCTTCTTCAGGTGATTTTCTTTATGTGCCGTCTCCTTTCAGAAAGTAGGCGATCATGGACTTCCAGTTACCCCTATCGTCACTCTTAATACTTTTCCTCTTAGTATCTTTCCCAAACGCTGTTCCTCCTGCCACTTTCTCAAGCCCATCAGGTGATATTTGCTAGAATTTCGAAACGAAACCTTTATTTAGTTCACCGGGGTAGATTGTTTTAATTCCACATACCACACCACGGGATATCACAGTTTTAGTTAATCCTGCTTGATAGCTCAGTTCTAAAAGTTTTTGTTCTCTCAGTTGACGGCGGGGATTGAACTCTTTGCGTCAAGTCACTTTTGGATTAACCAACCAACGCTTTTATACACAGGAGTGAAATGATAAAATCATCTCTGACATTGCTCCTTATTAGATATTCATGAAAGTATAGATAATAGAAAATTAACGAAAGCTAATGTTTTAGCAATAAAAAAAAACTTGGAAATGAACACATGGAAACAAATGTTGACAAACATTTTCCGTTATTTGCACTGATTTATCCAGACCAATATTCTAGTCTTGAAATCGTCACAACGTTTAGGTACTTTTACCCCCGAACTTATTCAGTTGTCTGTAGTAGTTAGTAACCTCTCAGAAATTTCGAACCTTTGTTTTTATTCAATCAACTCGGTAGATTGCGTTCATACCACTGTATATATCTCATATACGTTTCCAATTCGATTCTCTCTCCCGTACTTACGGCCTTGTGCCACATCTACGTTACGATTAAGAAATCACCATTTAGACATACTGTCGGTTGAATTTGACAAAATCTTTCTCTTAAAACAATTTTTCAAGAAAGTAATTTTCCTAAATCCAGTCGACATTAATACTCCTTTCGCTATTGATTTGAGTTTTTTTACTTGTTTGCGATATTTCTAGATTTTTTTGCTTAAATGCAGGTATTCCCCAAGGCTTTATACTTTGAGCTACTTTGTTCCTAACCTTTATCAATGACCTTCCTTGTCTCGTCAGTTTTCAACTCTGAATCTACGCTGATGACAGGACTATTTACACCTGACTAGTTCGATGAGGTAAAATCGAAAAATTACCTACAATCTGTTGTTAAATGGGGCAGAAAGTGGCTTGCTAATTTTTATGCCTCAAAAACGAAACTATTTTCTTTTAATCATTTGAACGCAAGGAATTCAACTGAAATTCAAACTCGGCTCCCCGATTTCTCGTTCCGAGCCGACATCCACTGCACCACAACGCACATCCTTTACTTTCTTGACAACTTCAAAAATATAAATGTAATATCCCATCTGTAATTTCTTCTGTCTTTTTCATTCTTATTCTTTATTGTCCTCCCTCCTTAATAAGAGTTTTTTTTATATTCACAAACACTCAGTACCAACTTGGATCTTAGTGGTTTTATTGCCTTACTTGGAGTAAAAGAATTAAAAACGGAAAGAAAAAAGTTGATTGTCAACATCCTGGTTGCGCTTCTTCGAATTACATGTGCAATTTATTTTGACTGTTGCTGCTGTCCATAAGTGATGTCATTTCTGTTATCTGCTACAATTCTGCAGTGGCATTTTTTGATATTCGATGAAGGATAGTCTAATAAAAATTAGGAGGGAGACAGATAGTAACCCAGGATATGTTTCCTGAAAAATATAAAGAAACATTAATAAAGCAAAAGGTGCAAGGACACTTACAGTCGACTGGCCCGTTGATTTTGGGCTTATGAAGTCCCAAGAGGCTAGTTTTTCATCACATGGATGATTTGGTTATAGTGGGAAAATCGTATTATAGAACTAACTCCATTTTCCGGAAGAACTAGTGGTAGGAAGATAAAGCACAATTTAGGAAGAAAGGGAAGTTGTTTAAATCCAGCATTTCTCTTCTCTTAGTCTGGCTGCCACCTTAGGGAAGAGGTCACAGTCAGCCTTGCTATTCAACCCATATAAATGAAAAGAGACGAATACTTTTTGTAAAGATGGGCGCATATTGAACAGAATCGACAGGAAATTGAACTCTTTGATTCTAATTTCAAATTAGCCAACTTTCATCGCTCAAATTCATTTTCGTTTTTTTCATACATTCTTAAAATATCCAAGACTTTATTAACAAAAATGTTAACCTGTAAGCACATCCTTAAGTTACAGCAAAAATGGTATAAAACTGTGGACACGCCTACAGGCAACATTTTGTGAGAGCTAACATTAACAAAGTTTTCGTGCCATATTTAGGCAGGAGAAAATTTGAATAATTAGTTAGACAATAAATAGTTTCAAGCTATCAAAAGCTTTAGGGAAAGTGAACGGGGGGATCAGACTCTTCATTTGTAAAGCCAACATTATCCAATATCTTATCAGGTATTTCTCACCTCCCGAAATCCTTCCACCGGGAAATAAATAATTTCATTTTCTGTCAAATCAACCGGAAAAGAAGGAAGCAGAATCATTTGGGAAGAAAGATTAGGAAATCATAAATAATGGCCGGTCGTCCTTAAATTTGGGTACTGATAAGAAACCTTATATTGATAGAACTTTTTCTGAAAATCCGAATTCTAACATTGTACTAGGTGATTTTGGTGGCGTTTCGAGAGACGAACATATTTAGACAACGTTTGAAGTTTAAAGATTTGTAGCCCCAACTTTCATCACTCAAATCTATTCACATTTCTTTTCATCATAGACTCTGAAAATGTTCCTAATGTTATTAACTGAAGAGATTAACTGAACCCATTCTCTGAAATACGAAGGTTCATTTTTCTTGTCCTACTCATCTGGTCCATCCAGTTAATAGTCGCTGTTTTCACTAAGGCTGGGTAACGACCTAATAGTTGATATTACACTTAATATTTTATGATTCTGCTTGACCTATTCTTAGATAGCACGACTGTTAAACCCTGAGAATACCTCATAAATAATTAACTATTCCATTTTGATCGGGTGGAAAATAGTTACACCACTTGGTTTCAGTGAGAAAATGAAACAGGAAGGGAAGATAGAAGTGTTTAACGTTTGCTTCAGTTAATTGGAAAAATGGTCAAATTCAAATCTTTACACTTGTACTTGGATCTATTACATTTTTATTAAAGTTAAGCGCAAATATTTAGCGATGCTATGAGAAAATTTTTACAGATAATTTATTTGTCGCAGAACATGCCATGAGCATACCCAGTCATTAACTTAAGAATTAAGATTCATCAGAATGGTAATTCGGTTCATAGAGATTTTATGTCTAAGCTCACCATAACCAGATTTTCCATATTTAGGTTTCGTGTTCTTTGGTTTTGTGGATGTGCGTTGTAATATAATGGATATCGTCTCGGAATAAGAAAAGGAGAGCCGTTTTCGAATTCTAGTTAAATTCGATGCATTCACTTAGGTGTAAATACCATTTGAAAAGGTATTAAGTTATCTCTTCTCCCTTCAGCTATGTTTTGAATAGCAGAACAGATTGGGTTTTATAGCCTCGGTTGACAACCAGTCTACAGTAGTAAAAATGGCCATGTTACAAGGGACAATTTTTTGTCAAATCAATCATGTCTCGATAGAGACAAAATTACCCAAGCGTGTATCACGTATGGCACTTAACTGACTGACTGATTCTTTCGATTAGGTCTTCAGAGTGTTTAATATATGTTTTGCAATGGCTTTAGCTAATTCGTGAGCTGAACCATTGATTCTGGAAACACTGGATCTGATGTGTATGTTTGATTTGTGTGTTTTGGGTAAGCCCTCTTGTATGGGCGTAGTGTGGCGGTATTTTATTAATTCTAGTTCAGGAGTTTTCATTTTTTAATAGATTCTTATTTGTTTTGTTGAACTTTTGTGTGTCTATATTTACTGCTAGTTCTTTGTTTTTTATGTAATTGATATCGTTCTCTAAAAAAGATTCTAATTTTTTTGACAAAGTTTTAATAAAAATTCAACACTTTGATCACCTAATCCAGAGAATACGAAACGTAAATATGAAAAATTATGGCAATCTTAGCCATCAAACCTCTATACACCAATATACTCATCATAAAATGCCCCAACATATTGAGAAATCACTTAAAAATACCCACAAAAGCTTCCTCTACGGCTTTTGTATTGTCGTTGAACTTGCCATCAGCTTATTCCATCATTAACTCAAAATTAATCAGAAAGTTAAAATAGGCTTACTTTTACGTTCAAGCGTATTTCTAGTAGTTTCAACTTCATAAGCCATCGCTTTTATCTACTAGGATATTGTTCCGTGTGGCCATTTTGAACCTACAAATTGGAAATTTACAAGTTAAAAAAATAAAGAACACAAGAAAGTAAGAAAAAAAGGAATGACATAAATGAAAAAGAACAAAGCATATGTATAGTTTGATATCCTTTGGCAATTTTCAAACTTCTGTAAATAAAAAAAGATATCAAGCGAAAAGACAAAAAATAATTTTGCTGTACTTGCCATGATATTTAAACGTTATCTCTTCTCTGTTTGTCTATGTTTTTGAGATGAGGTAGTATTTTCACTATTTACATTATTCGAATTATTGTCTTCATCTTTGTTCGCTCTGGCATTCATCAGGTTCTAGGAGTTTCGAACTGAACCCTTTATGACAATCACTGAGGTATATCATCCTCATTCCTTGCATAGAGTCACTGGATATAGACGTTGGATAGTTCCTGTGACTTGATCAAAAGAGTTGTGAGTTCAATACCAGACTATTGATGATGCTATCGGAGCTCTACAGTCTATTTTCTTGATTTATTTATTAACGGCTCCCGTATGATATTTATGTATGGCAGATATTTTGCTTTTATTCGAGAATATTATTTAATTTATACTCTCTGCATGAGCTTGATCGGCGACCATAAAATTTATAATTCGTTCGTAAATTTGGGGATATAGTAATAAATGAGTTCAATCCCTGGGTCAACTATTAGGGACTCAGTGTGAGAAATAAAGGAGCAATACTAAATAAAAAGAATAGATAATATCCCTAGATATAAATTGCTAGAACCAGAACAATTTGTTCCTGTAGATCAAATGGTCAGTTTGAAATTTCCTGAAGGTTTACCGAATCTACGAAAATCGTATGAAGGGCGGCGGGCACAATGGCTAAAACGGGACAATAACAACAATGATGAGGATATTAATCCGAAAGTAAATAATATAAATACTGATAATTATAATAAAAAATATTTATTTAAAAATAATAACTTGTTAACAATTGGTAAATAGATATATATCAATTTTATATTTTATATTTTAAATCGTTGCTTTATTTTGTCGGAATTTACTTAATAAAACTTTATTTAATAAACAAACGTTTTAGTCAACCTACACACACGCACACACACACACACACACACACACACATATATATATATATATATAAATATATATATAATAGATATATTATATTATTAATCTATCTAAACCTATTTATAAATGGAACTTTGTCTGTGTGTGTGTGTCTGTGTGTGTATCCGTTACCTATAGACTCCGAAACGGCTGAACCAATTTTCTTGAAAATTTACATAGTTGTACTATGAGCGTCTGCGAGTGTTCTTAGCTAGGTTTTGTGTCGAGGTACTCACGATAAATATCGAAAATCGATAATCGAAAAAATCGGGTTATAGAAGGAGTGGTCTGATTTTAATCAAATTTGATACACTCATAGAAAAAGACATAAGAAACGATATTCAAAAGTTTCAAGGTTGCAGTTCTTACAATAGTGCAGAAAATTTGATATCGATACCAGGAAATCAAAATCTGATTTACATCCATTCATTTTTCTTTCAGTCTACGGTTTCAATTTAACTGGAAACAATTATTGCTTTTTAGTCTTTCGTGCCAACGTCCAAAGAGTCTGAGCTCTAGGACCATGGATTAGTTTTAAAGCTTTCATTATACCCGAGCAACGCCGCCTATACTGCTAGTATAATATACATATTTATAATATATAAATGGATAATATCCAGAGCATATATATTGAAATGAAAATTCAAGACATAATTAAACGTTATAAATCCAGAATTTATTTAAGCAATTTTTAAAACCACCTTGTTCAGAGCGTTTATGATTAAATAAATGCATGTTTATTTATTATAAATAATAACAATGTAGGAACATTTATTTATTCATCATGAATGAATGAGGCAATTGTAAAATTTGCTGAAATAAATTCTAGATTTAAAACCGTTTCATTATATATATATATATATATATATATATATAATCATCATGATAAAAAATTCTTTTTTCTGCCTTGTAACAAACGATTAGCTCAAGCAATCAGACAACATATTTATCTCAGAAAAACCGTTTAAAAACTTCGTATGTCTATCTCTCTACCTGATGCCATATGGTTATTTCTCTTTAACTCAACTCTCTAAGTTATTTGATTGTCACTGCTGCAGCCTGGTATTGAAGTCACGACTCTTTGGGTCAAGTCACTGGAACTAACCAATGCCTATATACACTGAAACATGTATTTGAATTTTTTTTACTTATAATAGTAATGTTTCAGTAACCAAATATTAACAGAGTTCATATTGCAATCTTTGGCACTAATGATTTTCTTTAGAACTCCATATTACTTGTTCCCATATTATATTCATTTCTATGCTTGGCTGGCTTAGGAGATTATTACACCGACTCCTTATGCTTACGTAGTTTTCTAGGGTATTCTTCATCAATTATTTCAATTTTATCCCATAGGGGGCGGTGATCCTATTTCCCACTCCATATGTGGTCGTCTACGCCGGATTTTTTTTATTGCCTTTTTTATTGCGATGTTCTTGCAGTCTTACCTTAAGGAGGCAGTCTATTTATCCGTTATATTTCTTTCTACAACTACATGAAATAGCGTATACAGTCTTTAGTCATGCTCTCACCTATTGGAGGTCTTACTCGGTAGAGGTATCTGAGATGTGTATAACAACTTTTGAAGGTCGTCCACACATCCTTTGTATTTTCTCCGATAATCCATATACATAGGGTAGGCAGACTAAGGCTGTTTTTTAGAGTTGTTATTTTTATACACCCTCTCTTTCACATTCGTAGGAACTGTTGTTATGTTTTCTGGGGAGTTGTTACGTTGTAGGTACTGCTTATACAGACCATTTCCTGTTCACATGTCTCTAGGTCGCCGCTTATGAATTTCGCTCGGTATTGCAAGCAGCGAACGACCCCTTTCTTTGCATTGTATGGGTAGTGGAAATTGAGGTTTAGGTCTTGTCTGGTGAATGTTGGCTTGCGATATACGGATGCTAGTTTGTTGTCATTCTCTTTTTCCATTGTGCAATGTATCTATCGATGATCTTATTACGTTCACATGGTTCATTAGTGTTTGGACCTCTTCCTGATGTGGCCAGAGTATGAAGGTGTCATCAAAGTATCTTAGCCATAGAGTTGGCGTTAGTGCTGTGTTCTCTTCAAAGTATTCCATGTATATGTTAGCCAGTGGTGCTGATAATGGCGAGCCCATTGGTAAGCCTTCATCCTGCCGATATGAATGGAATGAGAATGATATACCCAAGTGATAGAATAAAAGGTTCTGTTCAAAATTACTAGTACCTTAGAAGCTCGAAACGTATAACGCCCGAAACGTCGTAAACATGGTAATAAAGATGAGGATAACAGTCCGAACAGTATACAAAATCTATCTATCTATCTATCTATCTATCTATCTATCTATCTATCTATCTATCTATCTATCTATCTATCGTCATATTTTAACATATATTTGTTCATATATGTTCCGGATTTTCAATAACCAACTGTTATTTAATAAAAAATTACTTAACTGTTCGACTTTTTAACAAATGACTGTAATTAAACAAGCCTTTGTACTGACTTCTACAAACTTGTATATAATCAGTAAACCATAAACCGAAGTGTTTCTTTTCGTTAATTCAAAATGCGCCTCACGTTGCACCTTGAAAAAAAATGACTTGATGAATTTCGATAGCTTCGGATCAGAATAGTTGGCGAAGAAGATCTGACAAATAAGTATTAAAACGGTTGCCTTCTTCCACGTCTACATCGATAGGTATGGAACAAAAAAAGAAAAGAGTCGGCAAAGATGAAACGGGAAGAAACTGTGAAAGGCAATAGACGAAAGAAAATATGGACATTGCCATTAGTAGAAAAATGCCGCCGGTGTTTTCCCTTCTCTCTTCCACTTGTTTCTTTAGGTTCCAACGCTCCTGCAATTTTACTTTTTTCTCCTACACTTACAATTTGGCAACCTTTTATTTTGATTTCTTAAACGCTAACCAACCAACCAACCAACCGACCATCCCACCTATCGACTGAGTGTTTTGCCGGCTCCAAGATTCAATAGGAGAAACATAACATTACCACTAAAAGCTACAGAAAAATCTCGTTGTCTCGTATAAGTTTCAGGTGAATTTCTCTAAATATAGGTAGCTAGAATTTTTTACGCCACGACCAGTAAAACACAACCAATGTAACCTTCGCCACGAATTTTGGCGACGCCAAACAAAAGGTGGGTACAAGCAGTGAGGAAGAATGGTTTGATAGAAAGGGTTTTTTTTCTGGTAGGAAAAACGCATATATATATATATATATATATATATATATATATATATATATATATATATATATATGTCGGTGTTCAACTTTGCTGCCAACTACTTTTTGTCTAGAAAAATTTCAGCACACTGATCGGTTTTGCTGGCCAGCATTCGTGTTGGTCGTGGAGGCGGGTAACTGCTGAACTGTCATTCGCTGTCTGCCTACGCTAAATAGACATCGAGACATTTGACACAGCTGCCATCTTGAATAATGTGACGAATAATATGTCAGGGCCACGTGAAAAATCAATTTAGTGAACAAGCCTTAAATACACACACACACACACAC
The DNA here is from genome assembly GCA_037127315.1 of Ascarosepion bandense. Taxonomy (NCBI): domain Eukaryota; kingdom Metazoa; phylum Mollusca; class Cephalopoda; order Sepiida; family Sepiidae; genus Ascarosepion; species Ascarosepion bandense. Next base: position 1,667,838 of record JBBBDQ010001711.1, read on the forward strand.
ACACACACACACATATATATATATATATATATATATACAGAAATATTTCTATGTCTGACGATGTAAGTGCAAACGCGCACACACACACACACACACACACACACACACACACACATATATATATATATATATATATATATATATATATATGTACCCTGTCACTCACCAGTAAAACGATTCGGAATTTTATGTGGAGAGTATAGACTCTATAACCACCAGCACTCACTTACACATACACATATACATACTCCTCCAAAAATGTACACATAATTCAAGAAGTTAAAAAGATGTTTTTCGTAGTTTTATGAAATTGCGATAACACTGTTTACTGTGCTATTTTTTTTGACAACTGGCATTAACTTCATGGCGGTAGCATCAACACGCCCTAAACGATGTTGTGTATTGCAGACAACGAACTATATTGGCGGTGATTCAGATAAGAAATTGAAAATGTATTTGCAGCACCCCCCTCTGGACACTTTGGCGAATGTTGCCTAAGCAGGAGTTCGCCGCACTAATAAATGTCTAGAAGGTAAAGTTCGCAATTTTGAGCATTTCTTGTGAATGTAAGGTAATAATACATTACAATATCTATATAAATTTTTTCCTTTTTTGAAGTGTGTATACATTTTTTCCGGACTCTCTCTTTCGCTCTCTCTCTTTTCATATATATATATATATATATATATATATATATATATATATATATATATATATATATACATGTAAACAAATAAAAAGTGTACACTGAGGTCAAGACTAAGCACTCTTCTTTTAGCTTCAATGCAATTATCAGGCAATTTTACATGAATTTATATACGCTCTTTCTTTGATCGTGTGCACTTTTACCCATAAATATAGCATACCTTAAAAGCATATATATATATATGTATATATATATATATATATCTAAACTAATACAATTTCGTTCAATTAAATAACATAAGTTCAATGTATTGATGCGAATAAATAAATCAATAAACACACAGCGAACGACCACATGATGGTGTCGCATTCGAAACGAACTCGTAAATAAATTTAAGCTCTGAACCTATTTTTAGCAAAACAAATGTAATCTTTCTTTGAAAATGTCTTAAGAAAGCCGAAAGCGCTTAGAATTTGGACATTGTTTAGACAGCGTCGGTTTTGATGTCAGAAAGGGAAAAAGTTAATAAAATAGTTAAAAAGATCTGTCGTTAGTCAATACAACTTAGATAAAAGAAACTACTACCCAAAATAATATTTTTTTAATCGTATCACCCCGAGCAAGGCGGTAATGCCACTTATGTGCAGGGGGCTACGTAATAGTGAAACGATTGGAAAAGTGAAAGCCGGAAACCACATCCCAAACAGGGAACAAGAGATGAGCCTCTTAACCTGTTTAATAGACGTGGGTGGAGTGTGAACCGGGCGATAGATCTATCTACTCCAATTGAAAAAAAAAACAAAGTGAGAAGATTGGAAAAGAGAAAGCCGGAAATCACATCCTGAACAGGGAACAAGGAATGAGCCTCTTAACCTGTTCAATAGATGTGGGTGGAGTATGAACCGGGCGATAGATAGATCTATCTACTCCAATTATATTGTCCTACGTCGATGGCACTACTCAGAGTTTTATGCGTTATGCAATCATCAGGTGTATGTTTGCATAATGCCGAAAACTCCGTGTTGTATCATTGACGTAGGACAATATGTATATTTATTTTTATATATATAAAATAGCTCTGTTCATGCATTGATCTTTGTTTTATTAATTCCAGAATATTAATAATGTACATATGTGCATCATCATATACATATTTCACGTCACTATATACTCGTATATATCTATTTTTAAATATATTTTTCTTAGTTTAAAATAATTCCTTCAATGATTTTTTGAGTAAATTATTTTCTTAAGAATTAGGACATTTTTGAATCGTCTCTCTTTACACGTTATTTTTAGTACCTAACGAACAGTAACACATTTTAGTACCTAACGAACAGTAACACATTTTAGTACCTAACGAACAGTAACACATTTTAGTACCTAACGAACAGTAACACATATTAGTACCTAACGAACAGTAACACATTTAAAATATATTTAAAAATGATGAAGAATACGTTGAATAAATTGAAGAAACCAATGGTCAATTTCTCTCATTCTCAAATCTTTATCTTAAAAAAGATCTGTATGAATACAATTTCTGTTTTCTTTTTCAAATAATTTATATTGCCTCTTCTATTCTGTCGCTTACTATTTCATCTCATATATATATATATATATATATATATATATATATATATTATAAATTATATTTTAGAACATGTACATAATTATTCTATATATATCCGCTACAAAGGTACGTTTGTTTCGACATTGAAACTTCAATGTCTCATCACAGCTCTATATATTATATATCGAGCACTGTTTTAAATTAATGCTTTGGACATTGCAACAATTTTTCCTTCGGACTGTATTCACTCTGATATATATATATATATATATATATATATATATATATATATATATATATACATTCATATATGATAGAATGAATAAAGCACAAGGCAGGAAATGTGTCTTAAACTTCTTCATAGATCTAGTTTATGACAATAAAATTTAAAAAATCAAACAAAGAAACAAGCAAACATAGAGGCAGTATACTGGAAGGTTGTTTGGGATTTTACCCTTATGTTCTGGGCCGTTTTTTTGTTTCATTTAGTGAATGCTGCCACAATCTTTGCCTTCAGGTTGTCTTTGGTGTTACATGAGTCAACTGTGCCTCACACATAATAATCAAGTGGTTATGTGGTCGCAGAAATTGTCTGACAGCCATGACTGAGTTCTACTGCTTGTCTGACATGGTGCAGAGTCCTGTTGCCAGATAAAGGATCTTCCAGCAGCCATCCTCTCGAACCAGGGCTGCACTACCTCATCAATGCATTTGATGTATATAGTTCGTTGGGTCGGAGGACCGCATTAACAAGTTTTGGATTTTTTTCATCTCATCAGAATGATCAGAGTGAGTTTTCTGAGGTGCCATACCAAAGTGATCACCATTAGACCCATCAAAATATTTTCAAATCCTATGAATTGACCTCAAATTGAGAAACAGGCACTCTGAAATGTTCTATTAGAGCTTTCGGCTGGAATATTTTATTAATACGTCAGTCATATAATCGTCATACGTGTTTGGGCGACCATGTCTCGAAAGAGACATGACCGACTAGGCAGATCTTCCCGCAAAAGGTTGGTATTACTTTATGTGGTAAAGAAGTTATCAACTAAAGTTATAGAACCCAATCTGTCCTGCTATTAAACCCATAGGAAGGAGCAGCAATGGACTGATCAGTCAGTTAATTGCCATACGTGATACACGCTTGGGCGATCATGTCTCGAAAGAGACATGACTGACTGGGCAGAAGATTATCCCGCAGTAGGTTGCCATTGCTTTCTGCGGTAGACTGGTTGCCGACCAAGGCTATAGAACCCAATCTGTCCTGTTATTTAACCCATAACTGGAAAGAAGAGACGGATTAATACCTTTCCCAAGGGTATTTGCGCGTAAGTGAATACAATGAATTTGGCTGGAAGTCGAACTCGGCTCCCCGATTTTTCGTTCTGAGCCGATACCCACTGCACCACAACGCACATCCGCAATGGACTGATACCTTTTCCATTAAAACCTTGTGCGAAAGTGAAATGACGAATTCGAGTGAAATTCGAACTCGGCCCACCAATTTCTCATTCCGAGCCGATATCCATTGCAATAGAACCCACATTTTATTATTACTGATAGTAATATTATTTCTTCCCTCTCTGATATATGCATTGAACAAATAACATACTGAACGGATAATCGTCAGAGTCAGGCTCCCCGCATCATAGCATTTAATAATTTCTGTCATTCATTTTTAAACATTTTCCCGTGCTCAACTTCCACAACTGTCGCATTTTGTTCGTGTGTTCGTCTTACACGTCATACTTTGTTTGCTTTTATTTTTCAGTTATGTGGTATTTCTCTTTAATAATCTCTTCCCTTTAACCACTTTTCTCTTGATATGCCTGCGCATAATTTTCTTTTTATATATAAACATATTTGTTTGTATATAAGCGTGCCAAGATATCCATATATGATTTATAGATAATTGTTTTTAGTCGTAAATATATCTGCTTGCAGCTCATTACTTCAGATTAGATCTTCATCTAACGGTTCTGACGTTGGTTTTGTTTTCAAAGGCGTTTGTGTTAATTTATTATATACCCATGTTGTAGACTTAATCTTTTGTTAATTTATTATTCCACTGCTGTAGGCTTAAGTTTTATTTTGTAGGAGGAAAAAATAAGGTTATTTTTTAAAGGCGTTTGCGTTTATTGATTAGAACACTACTGTAGACTTAATCTTTTCTTGTAAGAAGATTTTAATTGCTATAATCCTCTCTATTATAATAAAAACTGTTGTATATATATATATATATATATATATATATATATATATATATATATATATATATATTAAAAACAGAAATACAGGTTGTTCTAACGAGAGAAATTGGTATAGAAAAGAAAAGTGTGAGAAGCCGTGAATGTTTTGTTTAAAGTGTAGAGTTATTGTTGTTGTTATTATTAATATTACTTGCTTTTTGTATGATATATTAAGCATCTATAATGGTACTTGTGTCGCTACACGTGTTTAGAGCCTAAAGTTGACTCTCTTCAGGCGATGAAACTTGTGAACTCACATATCGAGATCCGTTTGTTTTTCTGATGGCCAAGGTATCGTGTATAAATAGACAAGTTGTGAGCAGGTCAGAAAGTCTGTATACGTGCGTGCGTGTTGGTATTTTTCCCACTTGCACGTCAAATCTCTTCCGTCAGTTTTCGTTGGCTATAAGATTTTTTTACATTGACTTGCAAAATTTTATTTCATTTTTATAGATAAAGTTTTTTTCCAGTGATTTTGATTCAGTTCTACTCTACGGGTCATCTAGTACTTTTTATTGTTTAGTGTGTCTATGTGTTTTTAATTATCGCATTTGAATTTAATGCGTCTTTGTGTGTGTCTTAGGTTTTTCATGTTGTCTTGTTGAAGGAAGGTTTGTAGATTTTTATAAATATTTAATTCTCTCTCTCTCTCTCTCTCTCTCTCTATATATATATATATATATATATATATGTTTGTATATATACAAATGAATAAGGAACGAAGAAGATATTTGCAACGTTCAAAAATTAATTTAAAACAGTGCTCAATATAAAATAGAGCAATGAATATTTATTATATATTATACTTTAGAACATGTACAAACTACATCTACTAGAAAATTGTACATTTTATTTCGACATTAGTGTCTCATCAGGTAGTTAATAATGATGGCAATAACGGTTATTTTTTAAAAGAAAATTTAAGAAAACTCCCTTTCTTTTATTTTTGGAAAACTTTTTCGTCCGAGGTAAAGAGCGTAGGAAGGAAGGATGAGAAAGTAAAAAGATAGATCAAAAAAGGAGAAAGAAAGAGGAAAAAGAAAGGCACAGAGGAAATAAAAAGCGAAGAGAAAAATGAAACGAGAGGAAAGAGCCAATGAAAACGGCTCAGAGAGAAATAAACCCCAAATTTAGGTAGGAAGTAAAAATAGATAGATACAGATATCATTCACGCAAAGTCTAGGCTTAACAGAGAAAAAAGTGAGAAAATGCACAGAGGGAAGAAAGTGTGGGGGAGACAACAGAAGCGGCGAAGAAATAGAAATTTCAATGTTTGGCTGGAATTGAATTGCAGATAGATATAGTTGTTTGTTATATTGTATAAAATTAAATCCTTTGGCATTAAAAACATAATGAAATCACATACACAAACAGAAATTATTCAAAAAGCGCAGATCTGAGAACATTTAAAAATACAACACAAAGCTATAAATACATTAGTACTAATATAATAAAATGTAAAAAAAAGTAACTTAAAAAATTAAAAATTAAAAAATTAAATTAGAATTAAAATTTAAAAAATTAAAATAAAATATAATATATTTTTAAATTTTTAAGGTTAATTCTTATTTCTTTACATTTTTTTATTTCTCCAATTTATTATAATAAATGAATGGCTTCGTGTTGTATTTTTTAAATGTTACATTCAGACTCAGTCAGTAATTTTAAATGCCATAAATTTTACGCGCTAGGGCGATCATGTCTTTTGATCCATTACTTACTATGCAGAAGATTTTCTAGCAGGAGGTTGCCATTGCTTTTTGCGGTAGACCGGTTGCCAACTAAGGCTATAGGACCCTATCTCTCCTGCTATTTAGTTGGAGGAAGAAGAGATGGATTAATATCTTTCTCAATGTTATTTGCATATAAGTGAATGCAACGAATTCAGGAAGAATTTGAACTCGGCTTTCCGACTTCTCGTTCCGAAAAATCGTATTATTATTAAAACGTTGCAGTCCCCCGCCTGGCTTTCCTCACTTGTCTTTCTCACAAGTTTAAAGCACTGGTTCATTTGGCGTGTTATTCTCGTCCCCGCCGTAGTCCCGTATATTTTATTTTACACTTTTTAAAAGGTGTTTCTTCCAGCCTGTCCTTTTATTCCAATCTGTTCGTTTATTGCAACCTTCTTGAATAATATTGCATAAATTTTCTAACCTTCTAACCTTTATTTCAGTCTACCTTTTTATGCTCAGATGTCAGAGAAGCTACATTTTAATGTCGCAAATTACGTTTTGTTTTATCTGATACGTTCAACTTCAATTATTTATTATTCAATTGATTTATTTTCTATGGTTTATTAACTTTATGCAGATTACTTGAAGCCAGAAACTATTTTTAGATTGTAAGAATCAATCGTTTATTGATACAAATCTTTCTCATTAACCCATAGCAAGGGTGGAGAATAGGTGGATTCATGCCTTTTGCAACGGTATTTGCGCATAAGTGAATACAACGAACCCAACTCGAATTTGAACTCAGTTCTCCGATTTCCAATTCCAAACTTACATCATTGGGTTTTCCTAAGCGAGGAATACCTTGTGCTTCCGGCTTGGATGTACACGTGATCGTACAAAAATCAGTTGTTTAACGTTATATGCCCGTAAGCACATTCCATTAAAATAGGTTTGCAAAAAGGTAAATTTGCAGTATTTACATTATTTGGACTATTGTCCTTATCTTTGTTGCCATTTGTACAACGTTTCAGCCTTTGTACTCTCCGGCTTTCTTAAGGTGCTAGGAATTTCGAACCAAACCATTTATTACAATTACTGGGATATATGAACTCTATTCCTTTCTGCTTCTTCTGGAAGTCATGAGTTATCACCCTCTAACCCTTTAAGTTACTTCTTCACTACTGCTGTAGCCAGATACCGAAAATTTTATTGCAATCACTGGGGTATATGCACTCCATTCCTTTTATTGCAATCACTGGGGTATATGAACTCCATTCCTTTGTGTCTCTTCTGGAAGTCATGAGTTATCTCCTTCTAACCTTGTAAGTTACTTGTTTACCACTGCTGTAGATTGAACTCACAACTCTTTGGGTCAAGTTACAGGAACTAACCAACGTCTATACCCACTGGCCATGTGTCCTTAAGGACAAGAACAACTGAATGTTTCGGACTTATAAAACTAATTTCAGTAACTATTTTTTATCAGAGTTCATATTGCAATTTTTGATGTTAATGGTTTTCGCTAGTATTTTTTTATGTTAATGGTTTTCTCTAGTTTCTATTTTAACAGAGCTCATACTGCAATTTTGACACTAATGATTTTCTCTGGTACTCCGTATTACTGGTTCCCATATTGTGTTCATCTTTATGCTTGGTCGGCTTAGATTTTCGTTTATTCGCTGGAAATCTATTTTTTTTTATAGAAATTTGTAGATTGTCAATGGATGTAAAAGTATACCAATGCAATATTCTTCTTTTTTAAAAAAATATTTATGCCATTTCTCCTTACTAACATGCTTGCTCTTTGGTCTCCTAAGTGCACAAGAATATGTTTAGTTTCCTCCTCTTTAAATTAAAAAAAATTAGCATCTATGTGATCTCTGCACAAAACTAAGTGACGAAGAATAATACTATATATTTAATTTATTTATTTTTATCTAAATAAGTAGCTTAACAATCGTACTCCGTGTGGAATTTTAAGCTCGCTCTTGCGGAGGACTAATTAAGCTCCGGCCATAAACTAAAGGGACCTCTGGTTCAGCTTAGAAAACAATGATAATTTTGGAAAAAAAAATCCAAAAAAACCTTGAATTTCTCAATTAACTTCGTGGAAAAATTACTTTAACTCTGATTCGAGCGATAAGTCTAATTCTGTCCAAGAGACCGATTTGGGCTGAAACTTTGATTTGGACTGAAATTCTAATTCATGCGAAACTTAAGTTCTTAAAATTACAATCACAATAGAACTTCATTTGAGATGAGTTCTTGAAATCCTTAAATCTGTGAAACTTCAAACTTCACGCCAAAAACTTCTCACTTTAACTCTGATTCCTTGGTATTTTAAAGAAATAAAATTGATTTACTCAACGTACAAATTTTGGGAAATATTTTAACCGGAATTTTAAACATGTTTTAAATTTGCAATGTTTTTGTTAAACTCAATATAAGTTACAAACTTTTAAAATCACGAAGTTTTTTCACTTTTTTCGAAAATTTGATTTTTTTAACTCTCATCCAGACACTAATCTTAATGCTGAATATTCAAGCACCAGATAAAGAGCAGATTTTCAGTTTAGGAATCACCCCGATTTGAAAAGGTTTAATATGACTATGTAGAGCAAGTGTGACCCGAGATAGAGGAGTTTCATAGACGTGCAAACAGAATTTGCTGTTTATTTATGTAGAGAGATTACTGTTTAATCGAAGATAAAGGCAGCAATTCTTCGTCTGATATACAATACAAGCAAACTCAAGAGATTGTTCTCTCGGTGTACCAGTGTTATTCGTTATTGATCCATTTTCTGAGATGTCTGTTACATCTGTATATATGCAGCTCCAATTGTTTTATTGTTACGAAATGTCTATCATTTACTGTATATAATCAATACACACGCTCACACATAATAAAAATACTCATGATTGAATGTATAAAAATGTCCTGAATTGTTTTCTAAGCATAAATATTTTATGACATTACCGCGTAAAAAAGTGACCAATTACTTTATATTTTGGTTATTAATTCTTGTCATGTCTAGATAGTGATAAAATAGAGTGAAGAGTTACGACTATGATTAAATCATCTACATTATCGTTAAGTGTCCCCCGAGCACAATTTCTCTCGACGCCATTATCCCAGTTGCAGTACCATTTTTTTACTATGTATCTCTATTTATTCTCTTCTCTGCTCATAAAACAAGTACGATAAAATATTAATTAACTTGTTGTTAGGGACCACAGGCCAGTGACCAAAACGCCGGAAGGAAAAATAATGATTTCAAATCTGTATAAGAAACTTCCCACTTGAAACGGACTATTTAAGCGCGAAATATTCATGAAAGATAAAACTGAATATTTTTAATGTCATGTCTCTTCAGAATGAAGCCGGCTATTACTTTCTCCAAATTCCTTTACTAAATTATCTGTGAATTACCATACACTCTGTGGGAAACATAGTGAGATGTTTTCTCTCTATTTTATGCATGGTTTGATATGTGTATTTTCCTTCTCTTAGATTGATTGCTACGTGAAGCTACAGAGCCCAGCCTACCGTGCCATTTTAAACACAGATAACGAGTAAAGAGTCGGATTCATAAGTGGCTTAGAAGAACGTGTATGCAAAAGGATTCGAACTCACCACTGCCGATGATATTTTCCACACTGTCATTTATTACACTAGCTACACATCTACTAATTGTGGCTATTTCCATGTAATGAAAAGCGTTTGTAAAATACAGAAATTCAACGTCTTGTACGACTCTAATCTTATCGTCTCTGATCTTGACTTATATTTTGCATATGTGAGGGCAATCTTGCGTATGATGTTTTGGTTTCATGGGTTGCACGGAAGATATTGTTCGATTTTCGAATAAACATTTATTCTTTAATTAACGTATTTAAACAGGATTTAAATGAGTAACATTAGGAACAATAAACTTGTATACATTTCTGCTATCAAGTTACAAGGTTATTCATGCCTTCAAAATAAAACTATTAAGGTCCAAACACCAAGAAATCTTTGAATGTGGTTTCTGCATCTTCTTTGAAACGAAATGTTTTTTGGTTTAAGAAAATATCGAGATGCTTGGTAGTCAGTGGGCAAAAGATCAATGAGAGCGTGATGGATATGATTCAATAAACTTTTTTAGCGTCATCATATGACCAAGCATTACCATGAATCAGAATTGGACCACATCAACTATCAAATGTAGTTTGTATTTTGCTTAACAGAATATGCATTTCATTTACTTGCTGGTGGTAAACGTCGCCAGAGATGCTCTGGTTAAAAAAATATAATGGATAACTTTAATGGCCAACAACCAGGCAGGCAGTCACCATCATCTTCTGTTGGTGCAATTTTCGTTTTGGAAAGCGTTTGGGTCCGTCGTCATGGTCAAACTAGTTACGATTTTCAACTTACGACCGTTTCTCCCCACAAGTCACTATTTGAGCAAGAAATGAATCACACAAATTTGCAAATGCAGCATCTAACACAATATATGAAAATATTGAACTCATACTTTTACTGAGTTAATGTGCAATCCATTTATAAAATTTCTTTACCATGGATTGCCATTTTCTTGAGATAGTCCAATATTGTCGGCATGCTGATATCCATTATCTGAGACATTTCACTAACTTTTCATGCGAGATTTGTTTGGCGAGTGTTTTCCGATATTTTGTTTAATTGAATGTGGACTTCCTCTAATACGCTTGAGCTTCAAGACTCGTAACCAAACTGCGGGAATTTAGAAAGCAGCCTCATACAGTACGACCACAAGGTGCGCCTTCACCCAACTCTGTTAATGTAGACAACAGTTTGAGAAGCATTATTACTGAGCTTGAACACCTGCAAAAAAAAGAAAGAAAAGATCATCACTACTTTTTTAATGATCAAGATGAGCATTATATAATGTTTTCATTTAAATTCTGAAAGTGATTGCTATGGAGTTACCAAAGATAACATTTTAATCATTACATTATATATTTTTTGCAACTATTATACTAATATATTAAAAGGCAAAATGCTTATTCTAAAATCGGACATTATATTCCGGACAAACTAATAACTTCACCAAATTTAATTCTGAATTAAAAATTAATGTCACACTCAAAAATTAAATCAAAACTACGAATCTAATTTCCATTCAAAAATTTAATCGTTATTTAATGACTATAAACTGATTGTTACAATATAGACGGACGAGCCTCCATTTTTCTTACGATAGAGTAATCCCGGACGAGCCTCCAATTTTGTTACGTTTTAATCCCAGACGAGCCCTCAACTTTGTTACGTGTTAAGTGTAACAAAAGGAAATAAAAAAAAAGATTGACCAGAACTCAGAGATAAAAATCACAGACAAATATTTAATTCACAAAACACACCAAATAAAATATCTAACATTTTTGTTGTATTTAAAACAAGTGTGGCGCAGTGGATATCGGCTCGGAACGAGAAATCAGGGGAACCGAGTTCGAATTCCAGTTGAATTCCTTGCATCACTTACGCGCAAATACCCTTGGGAAAGGTATTAATCCGTCTCTTCCCTCCAGTTATGGGTTAAATAATAGGACAGATTGGGTTCTATAGCCTTGGTCGGCAACCAGTCTACCGCAGAAAGCAATGGCAACCTACTGCGGGATAATCATATGCCCAGTCAGTCATGTCTCTTTCGAGACATGATCGCCCAAGCGTGTATCGCGCATGGCACTTAACTGACTGACATACTACTGGTAAGTGTTACGAGGAGAGAAGGGGAAGGTAAGATGTCAAATATCTTTACCCAGTTAAGTTGGCAAAAAAGTTAAATGCTATACTATTTTTCGGGAATCCTTCAATGAGTATATAAAGAAAAATTAGTAGCTTGGTCAATGAAAGAGTCAAAAATATGTATTTACCCATATAGTTCCATGAGACTATTTTCAGGTTTTAGTTGTTCGCAACTTTTCTTACGGATTCTTTCGGCTGAATATAAATCCTTGAATCAAAACCGGAGCTGATAAGGTCAGTACATCCTGGTAACAATTGTTTCAAATTTAGTTTGTCAACGACTTTTTATGAGATTCTTTTGGCTGGATATAAATCCTTGAATCAAAGCCGGAGCTGATAAGGTCAGCACATCCTGTTATCAACTATCTGCTCCGTGCCCCAAACCTATTTTTATAGGGGCTAACACCTAATTTGTATATTTCTAGAACCTTTCAAATTCTCTTGACTCTACTAAAACATTCTGGCATCTTCCAAACGTTCTATTTCTAATTTCTTTATTTTTACGACTACTTTCTGAATTAAAACTTTTTTGTAACAACACGTAGGACTCAATGAAATACCTTACTACAACTTTTTAGACATTATTATTATTATTATTATTATTATTATTATTATTTATATATAAATGCATCCTCGTAACACTGATGATGTTACTGTTTTATAACGGGGAAAATATAGTTTATATATGCGCACTAGAATAGAAGCAAATGCCTTGCCAAAGTTTAAGAAGCAGTAATAAAAGATTGAAGAACCATATTGGAGAATTCTTCCGCGAGGAAAGAAAACAACACACATCAAACATCAGTCGTCTGTTAATTGCCAAACGTGATACACGCTCGGGCGATCATCGGGTTTCTTTATAGACATGCTTAATTCAGTAGAAGATTTTCCCGCAGTAGATTGCCATTACATTTTGTGGTAGAGGGGTTGCCAACTAAGGCAATAAAATCTACAAAATATAGGACATAAAATCTGTCCTGCTGTTTACCCTATAGCTAGAAGGAGAAGAGGTGGATTAATACTTTTTCCAAAGGTATTACAAGTCTACCATCCTCCCGTGCATTGAGTATTGCTGCCATATCTGGTCGGGTGTTCCTGCTATCCACCTAAGTGTCCTCGACCGAATCCAACGGAGAATCTGCAATGTGATCGATCCCGACTTGGCAGCTAGGATACAGTCGCTTTCTCACCGACGCAGTGTGGCTTCCCTGTGTCTCTTCTACAAATACTTTCACGACTTCTGCTCCGATGAACTTAGCTCACTGGTACGCTCTATAAATGAATTTCCTCGAGCCACAATATTAGCAACTAGGTCCCATCCTTTTACTGTGAAGCCAATAAATTGTAAACGCAAATTCTACTCCAGCAGCTTCTTTTCTCGAGCTTCCCGCCCGTGGAATTCTCTTCCGCATTCTTGCTTTCCTGACAGTTACAATCTCTAAGAATTTAAATGTAAAATCAATAGTCATCTTCTGTCAAACTAACTCACATCCTCTCTCTCATGCTTTTCTACATCCTCCCCACTCTCATCAGTACTCTCTTGCCTCTCCTACTCTCTTCCTGACACCCCCTGCAACCTCTCACTCTTCATAACATTCTTCCTGTGTAACCAACCATTCACAGTCAGGTTAGCCAAATGCAGACGACAATTCTACTCCCGCAGCTTCCTCTCTCGCACTTCCCGCCTGTGGATCTCGCTCCCGTATTCTTGCTTTCCTGACGGCTACAACCTCCAGAAATTTAAATGCAAAGTCAATACTCATCTACTAACTACTGGACTCTAGCTCTCTCCCCTCCCCTGTATAACCTTCCCTTTCTCTCCACCTATGTATCTGTCATCGCACCTGCTTCCTCAGCTTTCTATTGTTCCTTTCTAACTAGTTTGTACGCCTCATTCTTTTCTAATTAACCTTTTTACATTTATGTAACCCCCTGCACATCAGTGGCGTTTCCGCCTTGCTTGGGGTGAAATGATTAAAAAAAAACAGTGGCAGTAAAATGCCTTGCTTAAGGCGACATGATTAAAAAAAATTGTGCGTAAGTGAATAAACCGATTTCGACTAGAAATTCTCATTCCGGGCCGATATCTGTTACGCCACAAGGCACATTGCATCTAAACATCAAAGGACCAGAAATATTAAAATCTGAACTACATATTAAATATGAACAAAACTACACGACCAGATATAATTGTAATAGAGATAGTGATCGCTTTAAATGATGTCAACGTTGACAAAATTACAGACATAATAAATGATATATGCGACAGCGGTGATATACTGAATGTCCATTTTCCTAACGATGCAAGCGAATGACAATTTCATCAGATAATCAACCCGATTAGTCACATAAAAAAGTTTATCATCCGAATTCTAATGAATAGACCGTGAATTAAAACCAAATTATAACAAGAATAGTGGGGTTTTATTAAAGACAATGGAACAGGGAATGCGATATTTATGTACAGCATTCAAATTACATATTGGAGACAGCAAAACCAAGTGCGTGAAAAAAATACCCAATATTTTAACGGAACGGAAAATAGCAAAAGATGCCTTCTAAAGGCTAAGCAAAATATTAAGAAACAGGAAGAATACTTTAGAAACAAAGAAACGATTGCTGAAATGTTATGCAATATCCTTTCTCCTATGTGCCAGTGAATGCTAGACAATGTCATTACAGATTAAGAGGAGACTTGAAGCAACAAATATATTGCACTACAGAATGATAATAAGAAGAACATGGACTGTGAGGAGAGAAGGCTTTGAAAAATTGACAATCATAGGACGTATTGAAGACAGAGGGAAGCAGTGCCAAACCCATCTAAATAGCTTGATTTGGCAGAACAGGGATTAAGAGAGACAGTTAAATGTCACACTTTTTTAAGATCTACGAAGGACAAGAAATTGTAGAGAGCCATGATCATTAAATGAAAAACCACAGAAGATTTTGTTAGAAACAAGGAAAAGAGCGCGAAACTGGTATGTAATATCAATTTTCCTATAAGCGGAAAAGACTGGTTAATTTCCTATGCTGGATGAAGAGGAGACGAGACAGAGATATGCTTCTACAAATGGACGCTGAGAACACCACGAAGGAAATAGATGAATAACGATGAATTTTTAAAGGAAAAAAATATACTTAAAGCCAGAGGCAGTAGAAAATTATTAGACGCATAATGAGGAATGTAGGCTTAGAGAATTTGACACTCACAGGACATACTGAAAGAGCGTCAGCGAGTAACTCATTTAATGAAGTTGAGTAAATGGATGGCAGAACAGAGATTGGGAAGAATAGAAAATATAAATATTGCTTACTTCTGCAATAGGAAGTTGTGGAGATCTATGTTTTTTTCCGTGTGGTGAAAGAACACTGCATATGAAGCTAAAAGTAAATTTAAATCATGAATTGTACGTTCATAATCCGTCAGCGGCTATTTTATTTTATTTTTACTTTTAATCTATGCTGCTTATTAAAAATATTGCAGAATCTAATGACCTAGGAAAATAAAATGAAAAAGCTAATCTTAAATAAATAGCAACTATGAAATCTTTGGCTCGTCGATGTTCAAAACGATCTTTTATAGAGCATCTGAGGACGATGCTGGACAAGTCTCCATCCTAGCAATGAGCTCAGACATGTCAGAGACAAATGCCAGGCAAAATTTATTTCACGAGGTTTTCTTCACGGGCAAGAATATAATTGGAAGACACTGAGACATCTATAATTAAGCCTATTTTTGTATCTGTTTATCTAAATTACTTGAGAATGTGTATTGCTTTCAGTGAACATTAATTTTATCACCATCATCACTAACATCAGATTCATTTTCATTATTATTTGAAGTATTGCTACCATTATTGTTGCTAATAGTTCAATCAAATGTTTTTGGCAGCAGCTGTGACCAATGGCACTGTTACATCAATGATTATTGTTAATTTTATCTTCAAAATTACCCCCAAAGAGCGTGACTTAGAATTCACCGTTACTATCACGAACATAACAATAAATAAAAAGAAATGCTCTTCAACTTCAGACATGATTAATAGTTTATATCACAAGAATAAGCCACAACAATAATTATAATCCTCTTTATTATAATATAGTCCATCGTGTAGCTTAGGGATAAGATCTCCGTCTGATGAGAAATCAGTCGGATTTCGATCCTGGCTTGAAGCAAACGGGTAATCTATGCGGATGATTATTTATGTTCTCGTTAGTCGATAGAGTACTGTAGTAGAGGGTAGATTTCATAAAACAGTAGCCACTTATGGTTTGAAGCAACGTTCTTCGGCTACCGAATTGAACGCAGTTCGGTTCGGCTACTGGACTGAACGCTTTCGATTACTGGCTGTTTCTTTACAGTTTGTGAATAAAATGCTATGAATTCTGCCATTCTCTGTCGTGCGTTGATAGCTTAAGAACAAGACCGCTGTCTGATTTCAACCCCGGCTTGAAGCAAACGGTTAATCTAGCAGCACTGATGAGCTATGATACCACGAAACAGGCTTGTATGAGGATGATTATATATATATTACCTTCTGTGACGCTTATGGAGCCAGGCAGTGTCGCCTCGGTTTGTTGGAGAGACGATAACGAGGCAGAGTTGGCTTAGTTTATTCTCATTAATGATAGTTATGAAAGCTCTTTCCGCGTGTTTACTCTTTAACAGTTTTTTATTATGTTATTCTTTTGCAATAATTACGTTGTCGAGTACTGAAGTATATATATATATATATATATATATATATATATATATATATATATATAATCATATCGCCCCAATGAAGGTAGTTTACTTTCACTAGTACGCAGGATGGTTACATAGGATGAAAGTTATGAAAACGAGTGAAAGGTTGTAGGGGGTGTCAGGAAGTGGGTAACAAAAGAATGAGAATACCGATGAGAGTGGAGTGGAAGGAAAAATAAGCATCAGAGAGAGAGAGAGAGAGAGAGAGAGAGAGAGAGAGAGGATGTAAGTCAGTGAAATAGGAGATGACTATTGAGTTTACATTTAAATTCTTGGAGATTGTAGCTGTCAAGGAAGCAAGTAAACGGAAGGGAATTCTACAAACGTAAAGTAAGTACTGGTTTTTGTTGTTTTTGAAAAACGGGATTCGTGCTTGGTCAATTTTTTCAATAAACGGAATAATGTGCGTACAATTGAAAAAACGGAGGCAGGCGTTACGGGAGTCTGTAATGTGATACGATGACATTGTGACACAGCACAAGTAGATGCATTGTTTTGCAACCTCGGAAGGGTTGGTACCTTGTAGAAAACGTGAAGTTGTTATGGTATATGATAAGGTAGAAGTTACAAAAAACAACCAATTTTTGGTGGAATACAACTAAACGTTTCAAGAAATAAACGATCGCAAAAAGCAACATTTTCCATTAATGTTTGCCGCACCCTGCGTTTCAATTCAAATTTTTGTTTGCCTATCAATGCATCAGACCAGTGACTTGATATTGGTTGAGTTTGAGTGAAGTGTGGAGAAATGCATAAAAGTTCGCTAATAATTGAAATTACGTTTGTCGATGATTTTTGATAAATCCTGTACACTGATTCGAAAAACTTTTGTGTGCATCAAAGGTTCGGACCTTGATCTACAAATTATCCGATTTTAGTTGAATTCGCATAAGGTGCCTCGGATCAGAAGAGTTCGTAAGTTCTAAGTGTTTCGGGGATTTCTGCCTGTAACCTGTAAATCGATTTGAAAACTTTTGCGTAAATTAAAGGTTCATATTATGATCGACTAGTGACCCAGTTTTGATTGAAATCGGACCAAGAGTTTCGGAGGAGTAGGATTCGTTAAAATGTAAACACACACACACACACACACACACACACACACACACACACACACACATATATATATATATATATATATATATATATATATATATATATATATATAGTTGTCTGTCCTGTCACGCTAAGGGGTCTGAATTATTTTGGCTTTTCTCTTATGTCTTAATGTAATATCTTCAACAGTAGGTACCTCAATATGTATATTTCCCTCATTTTAGACGGCTTATCGATATAAATATTTGCCATTCTTTCGGACATGATAAATAGTTTATATTAGAATAGTAAGCAACAGCAACAGCTATAATAATGATATATATGATAATTCTATCAGTAACAGACAACCTTATCTTCTTATAAGCCTGCTGAGATCTGTTAACCGTGCTGTACAGCAAGAAGAAAATAGCAAAGATAAAATAAGATTGATTATTTTTAATAAATTACGAATATTGTCCAACATGAAAGACTATAATTTTAAAGATTCGAGACAATTCACTGAAATGTTGAAGTTACTGAGAAAAAAGTTAGGAATTTGAGAGCATTCATAATTTGGTTCCTAGCGATGACTGATATGAACGGAGTATATCTATTTAACAACGAGTCGAGACTTTTGTAAGTCGAATCAATGTGGGCATGCATAAACCACGTGATATACATTGACCAATGGCGTAATTGACCAATAAAGATATCTAGGAATTTTTAATAGGCTCGCGGGTTCTTGTCGTTCTTACGAATTGTTTGAAGCAATTTCGTTTTATCTTTTCATGTTTTGTAAAATTGTTTTTTTTTTTTAAACACAGCAACGATGCGGGTAAAAAAGTAGGTCTACTTTAAGCGATATTTACAGCAAACTAAAAACGCTTCAAGTTTCAAGAGTTCTTTTTTATATTTGTTTGTCCATTCGTCAATGCTTACAGACGAACTTACTTAAACTCAATTTTTTTATTTAATAAAACCACACGATCAACAATTAACAGTATTATCATCCTCAGTCTCATGACTGTGTGTGATCATAGGGTCGCTGCCAAGCTGGGCACCTGATCAATTCTCTCCACTTAGCTGAATTTAAAGTCGGCGAAGTGTTCATAGCTGACCCCATTCCTCTCCAGGTTAAAACACATTTTCAGATTGAAAATTTCACCTTTTCACTAATCCGCGGCCATTGATTCCACCAGGAGAACCATCCACGCTAGCCGTGGACTTCGATTTAAGAAATATTCCGCCCGGCGATACCGTGTCATTGCCGCACTGTCGGCATACATAGCTATAGACTCCAGTTTATTTAAGATAGCTGTTGATCCTACTTAGCAAGGTTAAGGTTTTAATCCCGATGTATGTCGAGGAACCCTCATCACTAGAAAATCCTAGTTTATTATTAGTTTACATAAGAACGCAATATTTCTTGCCGCATTAAATTAAAGGAAAATTTTATCAATATAAAGATTTAATCTTTCCAGCGTATTCTTTTTCTATGTGCCTTGTCCTTTCAGGACTTAGGCGATCATGGCTTTCCACGTCTCCCTATCCCTGGTGGCTCTTAGTATGTTTTCTCCTGTTACACCTCGCAACCCCCGTTCCATCATCCACCTGATCAGGCCCTTCAAATATGTTATCCCCTGCATTCCTCTGTCTCTTTTTCCTTCTATCTGGCTTGTCAGTATCAAGTTCTCCAAGCCCTCCTTCCTCATTGTATGTCCCAGGAACTTCAGCTGTCTCTTCCTGATTCTCACTATTAATTTTCTTTTCGTTGACATTCTTTCCAACACCTCATCATTGCACACATACTCGGTCCAGGATATCTGCAGCATCCTTCTGTAGAACCACATTTCCGTGGCTTCAAGTTTTTCCTCATCTTTGATGATATTTTCCAGCATTCGCTGCCGTATTGAAGAACTGACATCACATAGCAATCTGGCACTCTCTTCTTTGTTTCTAGTGAAATTTTCCTATGTCTTACTACTTTACTCAGCTTCTGGAATGCGTCCTTCGCCATGCCAATTCGCCTTCTGATCTCCGTGTCCCACTTTTCTAGGTATTTAAATTTGTGAACTTGCTTGATTCTAGTATCCCCCACCTGTATTTGGCATTTCGGGTTGCTCTTTTTGCTGATGATCATGCATTCAGTTTTCTTACAGTTTATTTGTAGTCTTTTTTGTCACTCTCCACAGCTATCTTCTGCAGGAGGTCTTGTAGTTTTCCTTCTTTTTGTGTCCGCAATCAGCACTGTATCATCTGCATATCTTATGTTGTTCAAATTGTGGCCTCCAATAACAAATCCTGGCGTAGCATCTAGGGTTTTTAAAATATTCTCGCTGTACAAGTTGAATAGGTCCGGTGAAAAGACACATCCTTGTCTTACACCTCTTTTTATCTTTGTAAATCTGCTGAAATCGTTACCTGTCTGTATGCAGGTAGTTTACTGCCAGTAGAGATTCTTGATTATTCTGATGTCTTTCCCAAAAATGTCGAGGCTGCTGAGCATCTCCATAAATTCTTTGTTTCGTATTTTGTCGAATGCCTTCGCATAATCAATAAGACATAGGTACAAGTCCTTCTTCATTTGTATTTCCCTTTCAGAGAATATCCTAATAATAAATATGGCGTTCCTTGTTCCAGTGTCCTTGACAAACCTGCACTGTTTCTGTTCTATCTATGGCCTGATTGCGCTTCTCGCTTCATTCATCGGGATTCTGGCAATCGGTTTTGTAATGTGACTCATTAAGCTGATAGTTCTGTGTAGTTCGTTTTCGTTTGCACCTGGCTTCTTCGGCAGTGCTATAAAAATCGAACTGCATCGGTCGTCTGGCATTATAATACTATTATATATTACGTTTATTATTTCGGTAATTTTCTCTATGCCGAATTCTTCCAGGGCTGTCAGCAGCTCTATCACAATGCCGTCTGGACCAGCTGCTTCGTTTTTGTTAAGTTTGGCCATTGCAGCTTCTACTTCGGACTTTAATATTTCATCCTTGTGTATTCTCGGTTGCTCTCTCCTGTCGCGGAAAAGGTCCTTTATATACTCTTCCCATCGCTGGAGTATTTCCTTTTTCTTCAATATTATCTTTCCATACTTCGATTTTATGCATCCTATAAGGAACAGGTTATTTGTCCTGTCAGTTCTCTTATCTCTTTATGCATCTTTGCTTTATTGGTCCTGCTCAATCCTTGTACCTCTGCGCATTTCTCTTTAGCCTGTCTGCATTTGTCCCTTATCTTCCTGTGTAGTTTTCTGTATTCCCTTCCATGACTTTGCGTCATTTTAAGTCTCCTTTGCACCATGTCGAGAATCTCTTCAGTCATCCACTCGTTTTTTCTTCTGCGTTTGATTTAATTTGGGGCAATATTGTTTGTCACCATCGCTTCCTTTAGTGAGTCCCATTTCGAGTGTCCTTTTCCAGTTTGTTCTTCGTATTTCTTTCTTACGCTGTTAGTATATTCTTTCTGCAGGTTGACGTCATTTACGAGCGTGTTGTATTTCAGTCGTGGTGCCGTGCTAGGCTTCTTCATTCTCTTGAGTTTTATCCTTAGTTTGCAGATGACTGGGACATAGTCGCTTCTGCAGTCGGCACCTGGATAGGTTATGCATTGAACCACTACGTTCTTGAATCTCTTATTTATAGTTATATAGTCTGTTTGGTTATTCGTGTCGCCTCTTGGGCTTCTCCATGTCCATAGACGTTGTGTGTGTTCTTGAAACCAGGTGTTAGTTATTACCTGGTCATTTGCTGTGCACCATTATACCCATTTTTCTCCTCGTTCGTTGCGAACTCCTAGCCGAAGTTGCCGGTCGTGTCTCCTTCCCTCTCTTTACCTTCCTTGGCATTCAAACCACCCATTATAATCCTAATTTCTTGGCTTTTGCACTGAACCTTGGCACTGCCCAGTATGGAGTAGAATAATTCTATTTCTTCCTCAGTGCTTTGAGTTGTTGGTGCATAAACTACTATGATAATTATGTTGACGGATCTTTTTCGCAGTTTAATCAAGAGAACTCCCTCTGAAAGCTAAAAGTATCAAAGTATCAAGTATCAAGCCGCCCCCCACCCTTTTCGTTGTTTTTGCCTCCTGCATAAATTATCCTGTGGGTGTCACTGCTGAGGTCTCCATTGTTAGGCCATCTGGTTTTGCATATGCCCAGAATATTGATCTTCAGTCTGTCCATCTCCTGCTTGACATTTTCTAGTTTTCCACAGTTGTTAAGCCTCCTGACATTCAATGTACCAAAGGTAATTCTTTCTTTGTTGCGCACAGTCGCAGGTTAACGGTCCATAGACGCCTGTTGCTCATGTCGTTCATTCTCGGGCGAGGGACAAATTTGTGAGTAAAATGTCCCCTTTACGCCGTTGGTGCTAACATTCGCCGGATGACGGTTAGGTGACACCTGTTGCCCATGCCGATCCTTACCGAGCGAAGAGTTTCTTCTTTGGAAAGCAACGCCTTTCACGCTGTTGAGTTTCATATATTTGTTGTGAAAAAAACATGATTGAGCGAGGGGTAGATAGTGGAGTGGTATCCCGTTGCCTTTTCCACGGTAATTTATTTAGACACTACCTCTAGTTAGCTGGCCGTTGGCTCTTTGAGAGTTCTTCCGCCCTTTGTAGCTTTAATTTTTTTCCCTACTGGGTTACTAACATCCCCTCAAAAAAAAAAAAAAAAAAAATGAAAAAGGTGGAAAAATAAATATTATGTATGTAATTAGTATAAGTACAATGGACTAGTCCTGCAGAGGAAGATAAATTTCCCTCCCCCTGAGTGGTTTTTATATATTTTTTACAACCTGTTGAGAAATAATAATAATAATAACTCATTAAATCTGAAAGGAAAATATTAAAACAAAGCATGGAACATGGCGAAGCGAATAATGTTTTTCCTCTTTCCCTATTAGTCTAAGCAAACAAGGACAAGTGTTTGCAAAGCTATAGATTAACATTACCCGTCAACAGAAAATTGAAATTTTCTTTGAATTTTTCATGCTTTTCAATGACTGACCTTCTGTTTTCACTTGGATAATTCCAGTTCGTCTATGCTTTACCAATACCCGCCAGAGATAAAGAGTAACACGTGGTTTTGAGAGTGGGGTAGAAATACAACACAGAAATATTTCACATTTCAAAACTCAGTTAAATTTTAAATGAGACATTATTATATTTTGTAAACTGTGAGAAAAAAAAATAACAATAATAAATATTATACATAATAATGTGGATCCAAAGTGCAGGTTCTGTGATAAATACCAAGAAACAATAGACCATCTCATTTCAAAATGTTTTGTACTTGCCCCAAATAAATAAAAAAATCGTCACGATAGAGTGGGGCAATATTTACATTGGACAATGTGCAAACATTATGGAAAATATGTAAACAAACACTGGTATGAACATCACCCAGCACCAGTTACAGAAATAGAAGATGTCATCATTCTATGTGATTACACCAACTACACAGACAAAAAAAATATTGAAGCAAATAGGCCGGGCATTATTGTTAAAAACTAGAAAGAAAAAACTTGCCTATCAATTGATATGGCTTATCCAGCGGATTGTAACGTAGCAACGAAGGAATTCGAAAGTATGAGGACCTGGAAATTGAAATAGAAAAAACGTGGAAATTGAAAACAAGAATCGTGCCAGTGATAGTGGGTGCACTTGGAATGATAAAAAATGAAACAAAACAACACATTGAAAGTATCCCTGGAAACCGCAAGAGATATAAAAAAAATTGTCTTGTTAAGTACAGCCCATACAGTAAGGAGAACTTTGTCTATGTAACGCTAGGGATGAAAGAGGAGATAGAAAAAACATGAAATGGAGCCATAACAACGACCTGCCTTAGGTCTTCCCGCAGACTTGGTAGGTAGTGCGACCATAGCAGAAATATAAATATGATGAAAAATGACAACATAATAATAATAATGCGTAATAAATGAAAAAATAGATAAATAACAAGGTCTTACTCGAAAGTTGAAAATATATTTGAATATAAATTTAGCAGGTTTACCGAAAACCAGTGCAAAATTGTAGATGCTTCTAATGATCTTTGCAAAAAGAATGAAACGGTTGCAACAGAGAATTTAAACCAGAATAGACAACTTAACGTGGTGTAATGGTTAACAATCTTGTCTCGCTAGAACAATTAAATTCATTAGTGAGGTAGATCTTTACTGGGTGCCCTATCCTTTCGGCCTTGTGCTATATCTAAGCTACGCTTTGAAAATCCCCTCTGGGCACCTCGAAGTGTTGTAATGATTAGAAATATTTTCTCGCTAGAACCTATTACAGCTAAGTAGAGACTTATGGTACACCATACTTTCGGATTAATGCTATATCTAAGCTACGCTTAGAAAATCATTAGAGAAAATTCTGACAGAGCTCAACCTCGTCGGACACTTTACCTCGAAGGGAAAACACTGCCTTGTGCAGGATCTATGGAAAATATTTGCCCAGGCTTAAGAACTCGAATTTCCTTCGATAAAAATAGCCTTGTCTCACATTCAGCTTCAGTGAGCAGGCCAATAAATAACTAGAAATGATGTAATCGTGGTGCAATCGGCGAAAATACTATATCTAATGAAACGTGCAGTCACTTAGTCCCAGTAATGACTACCAGAAATCCGTTTGTTTATTTGTTTGTTTTGTTTTACGACATATTAATCTCAATGGATTATTTAATGCCAATAAAATTTTTAGGATAAATTCGTAGTATTGCTGGTAATATATTATCTTTCAAAAACGTATTTCTGGTAATAGTTTTTTTCAAAAACGTATTCCTTGAATTTGTACTATAATAGTCTATTTTTATACTTTCATAGCGTGTTGACCCCAGTTTGGGGATTAAATAGCTGGGATCCTAACAGGTGCTACCACAAAACAACAGCAATTAAGATATGGTTCCACGTCCCTCACAGCCTCATAATCAAAGGATTTGCTGCCGGATGCAGTTTATCGTCATAGCTAGGAGCCAGAAATATAGTGTTAAATGAGAATGTTTACTGGAATCATACGGATGTGATTAAACTATAAATCGTTAAATAGAGAAGTCCTAAGAATTCAGTGAAGAATGAAAGCTGGTTTCAAATAATGCTGATTTGGGGTATTTTACGAAGTGAAATATAACAATTTCAGAAACGTACAAACAATTGAAGCAGGAGTAAGACGAGATCAACCAACTGCAGCAGAATTTCCCAACCTGGGCGATATCACTCACCAGTCGGCGATTTTAACTGAATAGAAAATTGTGGGTGATTAGGAATTATGGTGGGCGATATAGGATTTTCAGTATTAAAAATATTTAAACATAAACGAGCCCAAAACATATTCAAAGAATCTGTATGCCTCCAACTGAAACACACACACACACACACACACACACACACACACACACACACACACACACACACACACACAAATTTTTATTTAACATACATTTTTTAAAACCTATTTTATCGCATTGGCCATCTTGACAGGAAAAGTATTCGTCAAAACATAATTTTCCGATCACTGTATGCTTTCGAATATTTACTATGCAGTTGGACGTTGGAAGATTTGTCCACGTGGAAGTGGGTAACGGTGCAAAAAAGTTGTGAAACCCAAAACTACAATTTATTTATGTATATATTTGTGTGTAAAAATTTCAGGTTGTGTACATCTGAGATTGTACGTTGCAGTGAAATGAATATCGGCTCGGGATGAAAAATCGGAGAGCCGAGTTTGAATTCCAGTCGACAAATTATTATGCACAAAAACCTTTATGAAAGATATGAATATGTTAAACAGCTTAGGATATATTACCAAATATCTTTAGTGAACAACAAAAACAAAGGAATTGTTCTAACCGTTTCAATATTTTTGGAGGGGACTGTATATAGGTACCAAAAATCTCAAATCTTTTTTTTCCGAGTAATAGTAACAAATTTCAGTTTGTTCTCAATTTTATTTATTTCGGCCGTTTAGAGATAGTTTATCTTATTTTTATATATTTTGATTTCTCTTTCCATGAAATGAATAAATAAAATTAACATCAAGCTGAAGCATCCTAATAGTATTAACGAATACAAAAAAAAAAAAACAAAAAACAGGAACTAAATTCAAATTTAACGATTATATAAATCAATTCAGAAATATGAAAAATTTAGTAAAAATAGATTGGAACACACACACACACACACACACACACACACGCATATATATATATATATATATATATATATATATATATATATATATATAGGAGAAAATGGCAACTCGTGAAGACGGTGAGTATAATCCAAAATATTTTATCTAATTAAAATAAGTTATGGATTAGAAAGAAACAGAGAGCTCAGTGGATATTATTAAAAAGAAAACGCAACACATAAACGGTTATCACAGAAAATATTTTGAAAATATAATTGTAAATTCCACGAAAAACTGTTTAAAGCAGAGAGAGGTCTAAAACAGAAATAAGTTGATAATACATACCTCAAATCATACACAAATTCTGTGTGAAATTTACATTTATTTAATTAAATTCTGAATTTATAACCGATTAATTATGTGTTGAGCTTTCTTCTCAATGCACACACGTACACGCACGCATACAAACACACACATATATATATGCATGTGTATGTGTATGTGTGTCTTATGAAGTAATCGATTCTTAATTTATTAATATGACAGATTTTTTATTTTAAACATTTCTTTTAGTTAGATGAGAGTATTGGAGTAGACACCGTATTTATCTATTAAACAGTATATTTATTAATGTTCGTCTACCGGTCTAAATATTTGAGGAATCTTATTAAAGAAAAGGATATGTTCTTAGACAGAGTTCAGACATGTGTTCCCCTTTTACAGAAGAAATTATCTAGAACACGTTGAATCTAAGGACAGTTTCTCCTACAAAGGGGAACTCTGTATCGGGTCCTATCGGAGAGTGCATAGTTTTCTTTAATAAGATTTATCGAATATTCATAAGGGTAGACGAAAATAAATATATTGCTTAACGGTAGACGAACATAAATATATTGCTTAATAAATAAACGGAGTGTCTACACAAATAAAGGTAAAATAACGTATATATATATATATATATATATAGTGCGTAATCACGTAGAACACACACAAGCGTATATATATATATATATATATATATATATATATATATATATATATATATATAGGTGTCAATTCATAAACGGTGAGGATAATCCAACAAGATTACCGTAATATAAAATATTAATTGCTAAATCCATATAGAGACCTCGATGGGTCTTAACCAGAGCAATATGAAGTTTATAAAGGAAAACTCAACACGTCATATGACGTGTTGAGTCTCTCTCTCTTTCTATTTCTATATATATATATATTGTGGGTAAATAAATATAAGAGACATACGTATATATATATATATATATATATATATATATATATATATATATATGTAGTGCTTAATCAACTAATGCGTCTCATCCCTTTTTTGCAAGTGAATATGGCATTAACAGTTCTTTGGAGAATAACAATGATTTTTCAGCTGCAATACAATTATTTAATCCATATTTTGGAGGGTGGATTCTCACCTTTCTCATTTATATTTGTGCGTGATTCACTTTAACGAACCAAATACAATTCAAAACTATATCTAATAAAAGCTACGGTAAAACCGACTATTTCTTTCCTTCATATAAGTTTTATTACAATGAACTGTTTTAATTGTTTTATGTCAATTATTGTTGTCAATCTATTTTTGTGCCTAGTAGTGCATATGCCAAACAAATGTTTTGTCCATAGCATAACTTATATTGCAATATGTTGGTTTAAATCTATTTTATCATTCATTGTTCATTTATTTCACTGATAGAGTCTATTGTAAGAATAAATCTTCACACAGCCATATAGCATATTGCTATAAATCTTCAATATTGTTATTAATTATTATTGTTAATCTCTTTTATGCCTAATTTACATATTAAATTTGCTCATTGTTATATATGTGGAGCTAAAATATAATTAAAATATATTTCGGGAGCAAGAACTATTGCAAACATGTCTGAATAATATTGACAAGTTCTCTATATCAAATGTTTTGTTAAGTTTTTCCAATATCTGAATTAAACGCTAAGTTTGTCAAAGTTCATATTCCTTTTTATTTTACATTTGTTTCTCTGAGTACTTTCGAACATTGTTATATTCGTTTTCAGGATTGTGTTTTGTGTCTCAAATTACTCAAATTTATGTGAAATTACTTTCGACAATTGGTTCCATTAAACGTGTAACACCGGAATTCACGAAAAGCCGTTGCGTGAATCTATACAAAACACAATCCTTGAAAATGAATGTAGCAACATTCGAAAGTACTCGAGAAAAATGTTATAAAAAGTGAAAATAAATATGAACTTTAGCAATCTTACTGATAACATAAAACAACTCATTTGGAAATCTGAAGGAACTTATTTAAATAAGGAGAAACTGTGGATATTATTCAGTCAAATATATTTTAGGTAAAATATAGTATACATAATATTTCGTAATATTCGCGTTTTCAGTCATTGTTAAAATCTGTTAGAATCTATCTATCTATCTATCTATCTATCATACAGAAAATTTATCAGTTTATGTTTTTGTATACTTGGAAGAGAACTGTAGTGATATTTATACGATTTGGTTTTGTGGATATTTTTAAACATTTCAATGATCTTATCTTAAAGGTTAGAAAAATCGTGTGTTGCCAATAGAAAAAAAAAGAAGCCTATGATAGAAAAAAGGACTGAAAGATTAGTATCTGACCTTAACCATTATCATTATTGTCGAGTAGGTAAGCTCCCATGATGCTTTGTGTTTGAATATTTGGATACGCAGCAACATTTACAGTACTACCAGAAAATCTGGAGAATTGGATAGAAAATTTATAAATATGACTGGCATCCATTGTGAGTTTTTCGAATTCCAGTCACCTTTGTTACATTCATTTACCTGCAAATATCATTAGGAAAGGTACGAATATATCTCTTATACCGCTGGGCCTTATAGCTTTGGGTGGAAACCGGTCTATGAGAAGGTCAATCTATATTTAAAGCCTTTAACTATTGGTTAAATAACCTCATCAACCAGAAATTGGCTAAGCGTGGTTTGTACGGTTACACCTCTGAAGACATGGTCAATCAAGGAGCAGTTTTTGCAAGAGTAAGGAGGCCCTTGATCTGCTTTAATGAGGTTTCATCCCTATTATCTTTTTAATTTGATCCAGCTGAAAATTGATTTGAAAGAAGCGATTTTTATGGTAATATTTCAGTTTCAATTCTAGTTGAATTCGTTGTATTCAATTGGAAAAGATATTAATCCGTCTTTTCTCCCTCTAGCTATGGATTAAATAGCAGGACAGATTGGTTTCCGTAGCCTTGGTTGGCAACTGGTTTACCGCAGAAAGTAATGGCAACCTACTGCAGAAAAATCTTCTGTTCAATCAGTCATGTCTCAAAGAGACATGATCGTCCAAGCGTGTATAACGTATGAAGTTTACATGACTGACTGACCATGTCAATACAAGAAAAGACTTTATTCCATAGCTTTGGATATTGGCAAGTCCAAAAGGAAAAAAACAACGGGAAATCACTAACTACTGCACTGATTTTACCAAAAAGCCAAAATATTTCACATATAATAAACACGAATCTCTAGCGAGCCATTATTAACTAGGTCCTGAAACACACACACACACACACACACACACACACACACACACACACACACACACACACACACACAAAAATAAACAAAAAAACAAAACAAAACAAAAACTAAACAAATCTTGGAACTTTAAAAGTTATGTCTTTTACGTTTTGTTCAGTATCTTGAACTGGTATAACAGTTTGTGTCTGTGTCGAATATTTAATTGTAATTGTAGTATTAGTCATTTCCTTATAAGGAAACATTTTAACCGGGTAGTTATTGCTGCTGTCGCTTCAAAATTTACAAAATACTCTTTAAAAGATTTCGGAGAAGTAGGCTCACAGCCCACTCGCTGTTGTCGCTGTTTCTAAGATTGATGGGACTTTTCTTTCTAACGCTTTTGAGGGAATAGTATGGAACGTCATAATCTTCACTATAATATCTAGATTTTATGAATTTAAGATCATTACTAAACTCGCGACGAGGTCTCATGAATTTATAGTTGAATTAGCTAGATCTAACCGTAAATTATATGCTAACAGTTTGTTTTCTCGCACTTCCCGCTCATAGAACTCTTTTCCAGCTCTTTACTTTCCAGCCAACTTTAATTTTCAAAACATTTAAGTTCAGACTCTACACTATCTACTGTCTTCCTGATTACTTTTCTATTGTTATCACTCATTAGTCATATTTCTCATTTTTAGTTCTTCCAGTTTAGTATTTACCAATTCCATATCCTGAAGTTTAATTTGCGTACCATTACTGCTTTCATTCCAATTCCAAATCTGTTGAGAGAGAGAGAGAGAGAGAGAGAGAGAGAGAGAGAGAGAGAGAGAGAGAGAGAGAGAGAGAGAGTGTGTACAAAAACATAATTTTATCTATAGTTATATTTGGGTGTATGAGCATACGTATATAGAACGAATGCTGAAAATGTTTAAGCCTGACCAAGCAGTCCTTCAAAAAATCTGATTCTTGTCATTTGTTCAGATTTTAGAAAGAAGAGGAAGATCAATAATTCTTCAGGCCATCTCATCAACCAATATTTTTAAGCGTCACGAGGTGGATAAGCGCATCGGAATATTTAAGCAGATAGAAACAAAGGTAATGTGTTTGAGTGAAGGGATGGTAAAACAAGAACAAAGAGGAATAGTAAGGAGCCAAAAGACAGAAAGTTGTAGAGAGCCATGATCGCCTACATTTTGAAAAGCAAATGTAAAAACGTATACGAAAGTTTATATGGTTCTGTAGGTCGAAGGCAGAACAAGTATAGAAAGGTTGATAAAAGATAAAAACTTATTTAGAGTAAACAAAACAAAATGTTGTGGAGAGCCATTATCGCTTACACCCAGAAAGGCAAATATATAAAGTTATTTTTGTTCAAGTTTGCATGACACTGGACATGAATGGAAAAACTATTACAAAATGATGATAAACGGTCAAAAGTTACAAAAAATAAAGGAAACTGTGGAGAGTTATCATCGTTTTGAAGTGTATATAAAAGAAATGATGAGTATAAAAACGTAGATATATGTGTACATGGATGGCAGAATACAGGCAAAGAAGAATAGTAAAAGGTCAAAAGTTACTTAGTCTTCAATAAAATCTTTGTACGTGTAAGGGTCATTTTGGACATTTCTCGAGCCAAGGTGATTTAGTGATACGAACCGCATTCCTTTCGATTGTCATAAACCTGTCCATAATATCAGCTGCACCTGATGCTAGAAGCTTCACCTCGTTATTACAGGCGGAAGTGTGTCACAGCTGACATTAAAATCGCGCCATCTTTTATTCTGATAGTAACGCCGACTGACGAGACGAAAATAACAAGTGAGGTTAGATGTCTCTTGCTCCGAACAGTATCACAGGAAGAAAATGATGGCGACAAAGATAATAAAACAGAACTCCTTCACCATCAACAACTGCCTGATAGGATTAATAAAGGAGAACTGTAATGCTAAATATGACAGGGTCATTGATAAAGGAGTTTAATCTTTGAGAAGATTAAGAACTTTTGACTCGAGTTGTAAAAAATACAAAGTAATAACGAATAATATAGGCAATGAGAGTAACATGTATCAAATACTAATAAACCTATCTACTAGAATAAAGTCATAATCTTGTCATGCTCATGGAGAGAGAGAAAGAGAGAGAGAAAGACAGAAAGAGAAGAAGAAGGTAGTGAGGCAGCGTCGGCTCAGTTCATTCTCTTTATTACCAGTTATTAAACTTTACTACCAATTATGAAAGCTCTTGACATGTGTTTGCTCTTTCAAAGTGATACACTATTGCTATTCGGATATTATTGCGTTAGATAAATGTACCATGAACTTTCTTGTTTGTGCACTGAGGTCCATCATGTACAAGGCTCGGAAACCACTCGAGGTAGAGGGTTGCAGAGTAATAGGCAGAATTTATGCGGTTATGTGGGAATATTGCGAGTAACATTATACTTAAATACGCTAAGATTGTAGTAATACGCAAAGCATCATCTTGGGACTCAGTTCCTTTGAGCAGTGGTTCGCGGGAAGAAGCTGCTCGAGTAGAACTTACGTCTCACCAATGGAATACGGATGGAATGAGGGTGGTTCGCTATAATGTGCATAGCATGGCGGACACTAGCCATGAAGGTTAGAACTAGCGGAACTAATTAAAAGTAGCAATCTACATGGAAGTTGCGTTAAAGCAGTGAAAGTCTTGCGATATCTGTCATATTGATGCTGTTCGATCCATGATATTCGCAGCATCCTTCTGTAGAACCACATTTCAGTTGCTTCAAGTTTTTCCTTCTTCTTTGATGATATTGTCCAGCATTCATTGAAGGGTAGACATTACATAACAACCCAGTACTTTGTTACTAGCGAAATTTTCCTGTCTCTTAATACTCTGCTCAGTTTCTGGAATGCGTTCTTGGCTATTCCAATTCGCCTTCAGATCTCAGTGTTGCACTTTCCGTCTTCCATTTGAACACTTCCCAAGTACTTAAATTTTAGTACTTGCTTGATTTTAGTATTCCCAACCTGTAATTGCCATTGTGGACTCCTTGTTTGCTGATGACCATACATTCGGTTTTCTTGTAGCTTATTTGTAGTCCTTTATTTCGGCTTTCTTCATCTACATTTTACAAAATAATGCTACAAATATGGTATAGCAGCTTACATTCTAATATGACAAAAACAGCCAAATCAACCTTGAAAAGAGATCTGTCAACAATGGATATGAGCAGAGGAATGAAAACTAAGAAAATTCACCCAAAGAATAAAGAATCTTAATGAAAAAGCAGAAAACAATTGCCCCAAGTATGATGTAAGCCGTAAACTTATTTGCAAGACGTAGAAAAATAACACGGGAATAAAAAGATAAAATTAGCAAACTGACAGCCACAACAGCAAGAAAACAATTATTTTCACATCAGAAAAATATAAATTGGCAAAGAATCGGAGAAAGTGCAAAAATGTCTATAGTATATTAGCACAGGCTATGTAGTGAAGTACTTTAAATTTGAATCATGATATAAAAAAACAGCTGAAGAACAAAAACGCAAAACTAAGATGGAAAGCAAATAATAACAACTGATTAAAAACGTACAGAGGGAAACGAAACTAATAAAAATCCACGCGAAGCGAAAGAATAAACCGAAACCAGATAAATAGGAAAAAAAAATTAAACACAGTAACGAGTTTAGTTGTACGAGTGGAGTTAGATGAGGCGGGTTTTCGTCAACGGAGGTAAGTAAGTTAAGAATTAATTACATAAAAGGAAACAAGAATAAAGTAAGGGGTTTTGGAATAACGGAATGCACCCACAAACGAATTAATTAAGAAAAAAGTGGCAAACAAAATTAAATACAACCAAACCAAACCAAACCAAACCAAACGCGTTCTGTTTTTATTTTTTCACTCATTTCTTTTTTTTTTTCATTGAATTTGACTCTGGTATTTCGAGTTAATCTGATCCCAGTATTTTCAATATGTGCTCATTTAAGGATGTGTAGCTGGGCGTTGTGGTGCAGTGAATATCGGCCCGGAATGAGAAATCGAGAAATCGGGAGCCGAGTTCGAATTCCAGTTGAATTCTTTCATTCAATTACGCCCAAATACACTTGAGAAAGGTATTAATCCGTATCTTGGTTAAATAATGAGATAGATTGGGTTCTATAGCCTTGGATGGCAACCATTCTACAGCAGAAAGTAATGGCAACCTACTTCGGAATAATCTTCTGCTCAGTCAGTCATGTCTCTATCGAGACATGATCACCCAAGCGTGTATCACGTATGGCTCTTAACTGACTGAGGAGGTGTAATGGCTGCCCGGAACGAGAAACCGGCAATCCAAGTTCGAATCCCAGTTGATTGGTATATTTTTATTTTCGTGCAAATACCTTTTTGAAAGTAATAAATATACTTCCAGCTATTGACGTATGAAGTCGAAATTGGTTGAGCATTGGTCGCTTTCACTATTATTCTATATAAAAAGGTACTTCCTATGGAAAGCATTGTAGCAACGGTTAGCATCATAAGAGCCGTGACCCTATATTTAGAGGAGTTTGCAGGACGTTAGGAGTTTAAAATTAGAGAAACAT
Organism: Ascarosepion bandense; assembly: GCA_037127315.1. NCBI lineage: Eukaryota > Metazoa > Mollusca > Cephalopoda > Sepiida > Sepiidae > Ascarosepion > Ascarosepion bandense. The sequence goes on from JBBBDQ010001711.1 coordinate 1,701,785, forward strand.
GAAATCGATTGGATTTTGAATGCGTAATACGATTCTCTAATCATTGTTACACATGGTATAGAATACTAACATTAAATGCAAACATTAGAAACATCTAAAAGTTAAAATGCTCAACTAAGAGTTTGCAGAGAAAGAAATACCGAACATAGGAAGGTATGAATAAAAGAAATATCAAGACAAAAGACGTGCTCTTCGGCAGAATGTATGAAATCAAAAGAGAGAACTCTCATAAAAGAGAAAGGAGAATACTCTAAATATGAAATAAAAGCTTAGAGGATGCTTCTACGACGAAAGAAGGAAACAACAATACACAAAAACATGAAAGTAAGATTTTGTACAGAGCGAAATGAAACTGAACAAAACAACAAGAACTGATGGGATTGTTATCGAGATAAAAAGTGTAAACAATCTATAGCATATTGGCACGGGGGTGGGGTGATTGCAATAAACACGGTATCATTTGTGTATCCTTGGTGATTTCAGTACTGAGAAGTATACGAAAATAATAAATTATACGACATTTGTGAGATATCAGAAGGGCCATATAACTAAAGGAAAGAGCAGCTAGCAGAATTAGACCGGAAAAGCTACAAAAGCAGTTTTGGTTTTGCTAGAGACTCGAACGAGAAATACTATATTTATGATAAGAATAATATGAGAGTTAGCAATACAAATAGAAAAGGCCGTATGACTGTGCTACATGGGTACAAAGACCTATTAGAACTGGTAATAAAATTTGGTATAATTTGGGAATAAATTAGAATAATCCAGAATATTTAGTGCGAGTATACTACCTGCATAAGGACTTAAAATGAATTGAACATGTACGCATAAATGAAGCCAGGACATGAATATGTCTTCTCACCGGATTTATTTAACCTTTACAGCAAGGCAATCCTATGTGAGAAATACTGAAGTTTACTATCGGTAAACTCAGTTACAACATAAGGCACACAAACAAAACTGTGTTGATTACAGCCTTCACTTTCCCAAAAAGCACAAACAAACTGAAACACTTCTATAGAAGATATAAGAGAAAGTAGGAAGAAAAGACTGTTTATCAACAGTAAGAAGACAAAACAAATGGCTGAAAAATTGGAGATATCAAATCAAGCAAGTATAAAAATTTAAATATCTGGGAAGCGTTTTAACAGAGGACAGAATATGTGACACCGAAATCCGAAGGTGCATTGATATAACGAAAGATGCCTTCCAAAAACTAAGCAAAGTATTAGGAAACAGGAAGAATTTGTTAGAAACAAAGAAAAGAGTAATGAAGTGCTATGCAATCTCAAACCTCCTATGTGGTAGTGAATGTTGAGTAATTTCCTCACAGATGAAGACTCGAGGCAGAAAAGACGTAGTTCTACTGCAGAATGTTGGGGATACTAACGAGTTAGTTTTAAGAAAATGGTAAAAAGGACACTTATACATAGAATAAGAAAGAAATAGTTGAAACTTCTACGGCACATAATGAGGAAACTAGACTTGGAAAATTTGACACTAACAGGATATGGTCTAGGTAAGAGAAACAGAGGAAAACATCGAGTCATTTATCTAATAGGTTAGTGTAAATGAATGACAGTACAAGGACTGGGAGGGATATTAAAGAGACATATTTAGAGCTACAATGCATAAGAAGTTGTAGAGAGCTATTAAAGGAACATGAAAGAAGAAAGTAGGCAGTACACATTTTACAAGTATTTACAGATAAATTGGGAAAGAGAAAGTTGCTCCTCAGAAGCTAAACAAATTATCAAGAAACAAAAAATTTCCCTTAGAACGAAAGAAAAGAATCCTTAAATCTTATGTCATATCGGTCCTTCTATGTGATAGTGAACGCTTCACACTCTCCTTATAAATGAAAAAACAGAAATTTAGTTCTACAGAGGAGGATAAGGGTACTATAGACAGAAAATGTGAGAAATGAGATGATTTGAAAGATAATGGGATAAAAAGGACACTTTTATTTAACAACATAAAGAGGCAGTTGAAATTTACAGGACATAATAAAGAAAGAAAGATTAAAAATACAACACTCACAAGACATATTGATTTATTTTTTACGGCTTATTAATCTTCCGAAGGTTATTTAAATCCAGAAATTATTTTTAGATAGTAAAAATTGTTTGAGATAATAAGAGTTTTACTGATACAAGTAATTCTAATTAACCCATGACTGGGAGGTAAATAGAGCGATTCATAGCGTTCTCAAAGATTTTTAATCATTTTACCCAAAGCAAGGTAGGACCGTCACTAGTTCGCGGGTATTACGGTGTGGGAAAAACTGGGTACATGGGGTGTTGAAGAAAGGATAGAAGATGGATGGGATTCAGTCAGTCAGTTAAGTGCCATACGTGATACACGCTTGGGCGATCATGTCTCGAAAGAGACATGACTGACTGGTCAGAAGATTATCCCGCAGTAGGTTGCCATTGCTTTCTGCAGTAGACTGGTTGCTTGCCATGGCTATAGAACCAAATCTGTCCTGTTATTTAACCCATAACTGGAAGGAAGAGACGGATTAATACCTTTCCCAAGGGTACTTGCACGTAAGTGAATGCAATGAATTCAACTGGAATTCGAACTCGGCTCTCCGATTTCTCGTCCCAAGCCGATATCCACTGGACCACCACGCACGATTCAAGATTCAAGGAGATAGAAAAGGGTAGTTGACGTTCCATTAAAACTTTTGGAGATTGTGGCTATCAGAGAAGCAAGTGGGCGTAAAATGCAAGAAAAATACTGTCTTAGTAGAAGAGGCGGTTAATTGTAACTATTTCAACGGTAAACGTGCGGTAGTTGATGACAGGCTTAAATTCATGAGGTTAGACCACCATGGAAAAAAGGTCTTCTGGCAGTTGCAATTTGCAGAAAAGACTGACACAGCACGTTGGTGAGAAAGTGTCTGAATGCCAAGTCTGGATCGATTACATTGCAGATCCTCTTTTGGATTTTGTCAAGAACCCCAAGATAAATAGCAAGAGAACACGACCGGATATGGCAACAGTATTTAAATCATGGACGAATGAATAGTAGATTTATAAATGTGAAAGCGGATAAGTGAACATAACACACCCGACTAGAATTGGAATTCAGCTCTCTGATTTCCAATTCCGCGCCGTTATCAATTGCTTCACCCGCACATCCAAGCAGTCAGCCATCAAGATATTGACCAAGCTCGACATTGATAGGACATTTTTTAAAAAATCATCTCACCCCAAGCAAGGCATTCCACTGCCACTATTGCGCATGGGGCTACATAGGGGAAGGTAAAGAGAAGGAGTGGTTAGACATAGGGAATGTCAGGAGGAAGGTGACAGATGAGTAAGGATAGCGAGGATGAGGGTTGGGCAGATGCGAAGAGTGTTTGATAGAATGGGAGCAGGTTAGTGTGTTAGGAGGTGTCTATTGACCTTACATTTAAACTCCTGGAGATTGTAGCTGTCGGGGAAGCAATCATTTGGAAGAGAATTCCACAGTCGGGACATGTTGAATAAAAGACGGAGAAAGAAAGCAGTGCTTATCTACCTAACGAGCTGTTGGCAGAACAGGATTTTGGTGATATAGAAAAAAGACAAAATTTACTAAGAGCATTTTTGATTTTAAATTTTTACTTAATCATTTCATACAAACCAAGGCGAGACCGTTGCTAGTGCACAGGGGATTACAAAGAGAGAAAAGACTGGATACAGTGGGTATTAAGAAAGGATAAAAGATGAATGGGATTCAAGATAGAAGATGGTAATTGACGTTGCATTCAAATTTTTGGAGATTGTAGCGAAGCAAGTAAACAGGCAGAAAGTGCGAGAAAATAAATTGTTCGAGTAGATGTGGTGGTTTCATTTAATTATTTCAACGGTAAATTGATGCCAATCTAGTAGAACGCTTAAATTCACGTAGATGGGCACCAGGGAAAAAGTTATAAAGGAGAGGAAATTATGATTGTCCACGTTTTGAATGAACACAGTGCATAGAAGAAGAACGGCCTCTTGTGGCAGGTGAAAGATGGCGTCCAGAACAAAATCATGCCGTTTAAAACAATACTGCAAGCGCTTAAGAGAAATCGAAATTATAGAATAATAAACTGCATATCTCCAATTCTCTATCTACTTTCAACGCTCTAGCTTTACTGTTAGCGATATATCTTATTATTTTGAACTGTCACGAATTCTTCGGCTTTTTAATACTGTTGCCTTTGCTAATAGCATTGTTATCTTATTCACTTCTCACCATTTTCTAATCTTACCATCGCATATTGAATTTTCTTCTACATATTTTTCTTTGTGTTTCAGTTTTTTTTACTTTTTTTTCTGATTGCATCAAGCCATTAGCATATCGCTCTTCTCACTGCATCTTACTGAATGTTAATGTCTTGGATTATCAAAAAATAAAACAAAAAATATAACATAAAAATACAGACCCGTTCAGACATTTCGTCATTGATATTTCGGGACGAAATGATAAAGGAATTTGTTTATCAACTATTCTAGCAATCTTTGCACAGCTAATTAACGCTCTGATCTTTGTTATGCTAAAAGAGTGCAGCAACTGTATTAGCACGTTATTTTCGACGACTTTAACAGCATTTGTGTCATGTAAAAGACATCAATCGGTGGGTCATTGTTCTTTATGCTCATGCGCACGAATATTCACAAAAGCAGACAGAGGTGGATTTACTGTGGTCCACAACAATATGCTATTTTTCATTCTGTTTTGAAGATTCCTAATTTTCATCAACAGTCATGGTCGTTTTAGCAAATGTTTTTAACACGCAATATTGTATTTGAAACAATAATTAACAGATTTAATTAGAAATGAAACCCAATAAGAAAAAAGATTCGAGAATTTTTTTATTTGTTTATTAATATATTTTCGACAATCTTTTATGTTAAAAAATTTGTGTACAGTACTCGAGTGAGGATTGTTTCTGCCTATGATGATTCATGGTTACGACGCAATTTACATTAATCTTGTTTCGATTTATTCCGTTTGCCACGTACATACGACGGGCGGAAGAATAGACTCACGTTTGTTTGTATTTATTTCCCAAATTTGCCACTGCCCCGACTTCTGTGGAGAGTTAATGACATCACTGACAATAAATATACAAGCATCTTAAAACTATTTAAAGCCTGTCTTGCTAGAACCTATTACAACTGAGTAGTGAGTTTAATTCTCACTGGTTACTCCATTCTTTCGGCATTGTTCCACATTTAAGCGGTGCTTAGTAAATCAAGATTTCCTAAGATCGTCATGAAACAGTTTCTATGTAAGGAGAATTATGAGATCAAAATTTTGCATTTGAGATGCCGTTTTTTGTGTAAATCTACAATAGATGGTGAAAAATAAACTTGATTAATTTTCTTGAGAAATCTTGCAGTATGATTATCGAAACGGGCCAATTTAGTGAACACTCGAAATAACTACTATGCAACAAACATTACATAAATATTCAGTCTGTATATAATGCTTCTCGACCAGCTGCAAATCCTGATTCCGGTGTCAGCCATTTCATTTCAAACAAAAGGCATATTAAACAAGATGATATTGTATCGACCATTCTCTTTTGTGTTGCATTGTCAGCTTTAATGTTCAAAACTTATCATGGATTTAGTGAAAGTGATTTCTCTGTTAGCGATCAAATAATAGCAAATCTATTATACATAGATAATATAACCCTGACAAACAGCTATACAAATGATTTGAACCATATTTCCCATACCGGAAAGGAAATAGGACTTGTATTAAAATGCTAAAAAATTGTTCTAATAACAACAGCCATAGCACAGCCGCAATATAACGTCAAAATAAACGGAAGAAAAATTGATCAATTCTGTAAATATTGGTCTCAAGCTATCTTTGAGGAACCGTTAGGAAGGTACATTAAAACACCGAAACGTTAGCAGTCACAATAAAACATCGAACTGAGTGGGCTGCTTTCGAAATTGTTTGGTTGACTGATTTATTTATTTATATTTTTATTGCTGATTATCAAAACTTTGTGGTTTATTTAAAGATTAAACATATTTTTTATTGTAAGAAAAATACACTTTTTGGGGAGTGGAGGTGTGCATTGTGATGTAGTGCATATCGGCTTGGAACGACAAATCGGAGAGTCGAATTCCATTTGAATTCTTTGCTTTCACTTTCGCGCAAATACCCTTGTAAAAGGTATTAACCCGTCACTTTTCTCTCCAGCTATGTGTTAAATAGCAGAACAGATTGGATTTTATATCTTTAGTTGGCAGCCCGTTTACGGCAGAACGTAATGGTGACCTACTGCGGAAAAATCTTCTGCCTAATCAATCATGTCTCTTTATAGACATGATCACCCAACCGTGTATCACGAATGGCACTTAACTTACTGAATTAACTTTTTTTTTAAAGAATAACTATTATTTTGTCAGAGAAAGTTTCTACTATTTGATCTATAGCTGCGGATGAATTTTAAGAATTAATACCTTTCACAAGGGTGTTTTCGTGTGAGTGAGAATTCGAACTCTGTTCTTTGATTTCTCATTCCGAGAATATTACATTACCAGCATATCTTAATTTCCAAGACGTAAATCTATGCTGAAATTAACAAGCGTGAAAAAAGGTACATTAAAAAGTTTTTTTTTTACTACTTGTTCACATAACACAAAAGATTATTGTGCTATTGAGATTAATTGAGCTATTAAAACAGAAGTTTACTGAAGGTTTTGATTGTAAGAAAAAGGAAAAAGTGCAGATTACGAAGATATGTATGATAGATTACGGTTGACACTAAAACTTGAAGAGGTTAAGGTTGTAGCAATGTAAAAAATGCACTCTCATTTTTCTGGTAGTTTTATGTAGTTTTGATTGTGTAAAATGAATTCTAAAACATTCAGCATTACAAAATCATACAAGGCTCATCACCTCCGATTACAAACTTATATACAACTTGAAAATAACTACGCTTAGAAATTTAAGCAATTTAAATCCAATTTTTCGTTTCTATCATCTTCAATAAGTCCTTTGAAAATACATTAATATATCTAGTGTAGGGCTTTTCAAATTATATCATGAGGGTATGGTGTCTGGAGAAAGAATTGGAGTAAAACCAAAACAGAGGTGAGGGAAGATATAACTCTATGTTCACTAGATATTGGTGTGGGGATACTAAATAAACTTTATCAAGATTGAAATAAATGCGTTGGCGATCATGGATTACCAAAATTTCCTGTCTGTTGTAGCACTTAGTAAATGTATTTTTGTTGTCTCCTCTAAACCTTGTTTTGCCAACCATTTACACAAAGTAGGTTAAGCGCTGTTTTCTTCTGCTTTTCTTACCATTAATATGTCCTGTCAGTGTCACATTTTCTAATCCCTCTTTTCTCATTCTTCATCCCAGAATTTTTAACTGTCGCTTTCAGATGTGAAGTATAAATATAATTTTTGTTGCGATTTTTTTTAAAACTTGGTATACTCAACATCTTTCTGTAGAACCAAATTTATGTTTCATAGTCTTTTCTTAATCTTTGAGGAGATTATTCAGATTTCACTGCCGTATAGAACGACTCATATTACACAGCATTTTAGTAGACTTTGCTTTGGTTCTAACGAAATTTTGCTGTTTCTTAATACTTTACTTAGCTTTTGGGGGTCATTTTATCTATTCCAATCAGATATCGCTTTCATACCTTTTGCCCGCTGTTACAACACTTTCTAGATATTTAAATTGTATTTGTTTAATTCTGTGCTCAGTAGCTATTGGCTTGGGGGAACTAAATATACTTTCTCAAGATTGAAATAAATGGTTGGTAATCAATCAGGTTAGTTCGCAATTTACTTCAGGCGGAAACAGCAACGAACGATAATATACCAAAAAATACTGGCCTTCATTTACATTTTAATTAGTTTTTATATTTATATCAGTCTAGCTCTAGTTCTTTTTAAACGCCCTTTTAAACTATCATATAAATCACAGATATTTGTGCACTGGACGACATTGACACTTTTATATAAATGTTGAATTGCTATTCATTTTGAAGCTACTCATTGAAGAACTGGATAAACCACACTTGTTATGTAATATAACAGAAAGATATGGATATCTTGTGTAAGAAACAAGTTGTTTTGAATATATATTTATTAGGTACCTATTAAGCATCTGAAAAAACGCCGGGACGAAAATTCTGCCTCATAATTTTTTTGTCAGCATTTCGGCATCATAGTTTCAAAATGACTTAGGAGTTCAAAATCAAAGGGAATATGAATTGCTGTAGATAACTTCATGCATTCATTTGAATGGGGGTATCTGAAACATGTAAAAGGCTTACAATAGTATTTATGCCTGTCACTCATCTTTGTTTTTTACGTAAAGTCAATGATGAAAGACAAAGTGAGCATCCAGTTGGCCTTAATCGGGAAATATGGCTGACATTTGTTTACTTCTAAAAAGAAAAATGGCAGCGGGATAGAATTTACCCAATCTTATATAGGAAACTTTCGGTGTTGAAGTCTCAGTTTCCAGTATGTTGGCGTATTTCGATGCAATTTCATTATTTATCTTAATCTGTTCATTATCTATCTATCTATCTATCTATCTATCTATCTATCTATCTATCTATCTATCTATCTATCTATCTATCTATCTATCTAATCTAATTCTGTTCATATCTATCTATCTATCTATCTATCTATCTATCTATCTATCTATCTATCTATCTATCTATCTAATTCTGTTCATATCTATCTATCTATCTATCTATCTATCTATCTATCTATCTATCTATCTATCTATCTATCTAATTCTGTTCTTATCTATCTATCTATCTATCTATCTATCTATCTATCTATCTATCTATGAGATAGATATCTATAAAGAGCAAGTAGGAAAACTTTTATAAGTTTCGCTATTTTACTTCATAAGAAACATTTGGGCATAAGATAATGCTGAGTTATTTCGATTATTCATATCTACGTTGTTTTGTATTCATTGGTTCGGTATATGCCACGTGTTCTTTTTATAACTTTACTTTGTATGTGTATATGTTGTGGGATCTCTCCTTTGTATATGATAATGGACTCGACTGAATATACATATACTCATGCAATAGAGAGAACAACAGTTGAGAGTTGAGAGTAATCGTAGAGATCCGTTAGAGTTATCGGAGAGTACCGGAACTGATTTGTAAGTTACCGAGAGATACCGAAGTTATCCAGAGACTACCGCATCAGAAGTCAGACTAGCTCTGAGCTCCACTCAGCTAAAATAATATACACGGGTTTTATTTCTTACTAATAGAATTCCTGGATTTTACTAACCTGAACTCAAGTTTGTATATTACGTTCAATATAACCTATTTTTCTATCTCAATATCTGTTTTTGTTTTTCATTATTTTGTGCAGTTTCTAACCCGGAAGCCACAACAATATGCAAATTTTATGTGGGTGTCCTGTGTTCACCTCATTGTGCCGGTATATGTGTTTAATTCATGAAACGGTTGAGCAATTTAAATCTGTGTCAACAATTCAGTACATTCCTACTGTCTTTGGTTGCGTGATAATGGTATTAGTACTGGACGATGAATGTGCAAAATTAGGTTACATTACCTGCAAATATTTGCATCTTGCATTCTTGTACGATTTTAGATGATATGAAAAAGTGCGTCCGGCGAGTGTATATTGTCTTTCGGTTATTTATTAACATTACTTCTCAGCATTATGTTATCGCCCACCTCTGTTTTGCTTTTCGTCCTTTTCTTTCTTCAGACATCATACCCTCAGGATATAATATAAAAAGCCCTGCAACTGGATAAGTTGTAGATTGTCTGAGCTGGCAAATTATTTCCCGAAAAAGTGCATTTTTATGAAAGAGCAAAAAAATATGCAAACTGCGAACAAAAGAAATTGTTTTGATAAATATTTGTTTGTTGTCAAAATTAAAAATGCGGGCAAAATTTTCCATGTCAGGGAAATATTTTATTGTTTTAGCACCAGAGTAGCCAAGGTCAGATAAGTTGGGTTTTGAAATTATGTAAACAATGTGTCAGAATATAATGTAATCCCTTATATAAGAGGCAGATTGCTGGTAATATAAAGCAGTCAGTCAAGAGTTGGGATTTGAACCCAGACCAAAAATGACACAGGCAAAACAGCGGACAAGTGGAGCCTCTGGTCCTTTGATGCGTCTGTGCTCTCACCTTCGAACAGATCTCCTATTCTACGACATGTCACCCGATGAGCAAATAAATGTTATGCTGTCTATATTTGTTTATATATACGTGTTAAGGTCATCATTTGATTAATTGAGAATATAGTCATTTTATCAGCGTGGAAAAGCAAGCGATTATATAAAAGAGAACATAGCGAGTTTTGGGAACGCGTCGTTGAATTAATAATAGTCGACCCATCGAAGCGTATACATATGTCGTTTTGGTTGCAGTTTCATTTTCATCATCTTTGGCTTCAGGTTATACAAGAAGTTGGCCATTTTGGTTTACAGTTAATACAGCATACGTCACTGGTATACCACATATATCGAACTGATATATTACACATATATTAATCTGTCAAAACGAAAAAAAAAGTGCAGTAATTTCTAAAGACGGTTATTTCCACTTTGTCTATCACTCGATCGCAATGAGTGGTGTTCAGTTTTCAGATACTAATTATGTATGTTTTATTTCTTTGTGATATTAGAGTACATTATGGGTTATCACAAAGCAGGTCACTTTTCTGTTAATAAATACGGGATTTCCGATTTGTAGATATTTTGCCAATACTTTTCTTTGCAAGTACTTTGTTTTATATAGTCCAGCTTCCGTCGCATAGCTAATTCAAAATTCATTAATAAATGAAATTTTTGATTGTTTTAAACCTATTTGTAGCGAATAAAAAATTGTATTTCGCGCTTTCTTCATAAAGTGTTTGTTTTTCTATGTGCTGTGTTTCTTTGAGGTGTTGGGGATCATAGATTTCCAAAATTTTCTGTTCTTTATAGATCTTAGTAAATGTATTTTGTTGTCTCTTCTAAACCTTGTTTTGCCAACCATTTATACAAGCTTGTTAGGTAGGTTAAGCGCTTTTTTCCTCTATCTCTCTTGTCATCAATATGTCTTGACAGTGTCCAATTTTCTAATTCCTCTTTTCTCGTTGTTCACCCCAACATTTTCAATTGTCGCTTTCTGACGTTAAGTACAAATATCCTTTTTGTTTCTGTTTTACTTAAAACTTCATTATTGCAGATATCTTTAGTCAATGTTATCCTCAGCATTCTTCTGTAGAACCAGCTTTCTGTTGCGTAATGTCTTTTCTTCATTTTTGAGGAGATTGTTCATCTTTCATTGCCGTATAGGACAACTCATATTACTTAACATTTTCTTTGGTTCTAACGAAACTTTTCTGTTTCTTAATAGTTTGCTTAGCTTTTAGAAGGCACTTCATTTATTCCAATGCTTCATCAGATATCGGTTTCATGTTTTCTGACCGCTGTTAAAACACTTTTCAGATACTTAAATTCTTGTACTTTTGTTTGATTTTTGCATGTTGCTAACAACCATGCATTTTGTTTAGTTCTTTGTTCTCAACTTCTTTCACCATATTTTCTAAGAGTGTTTTGGGTTTCCTTTCCATGCCTTCTATTAAAATCTGTATATCACGTATTGCTAAGATTGTGATCTCCAATAATGAATCCTGGCAAGGCTTCTAATTCAGGACTTTAGAATTGCTCCACTCTATAGTTTGAATGTGTCTGGTGAGAAGACACTTCTTGTCTTACACCTCTTTCTGTTTTTGAATATTTACTGAATTCATTTTCTATCCATATGCAGGTGGTTCTCTCCCAGTATAGGTTCAAGATTATTCTAAAATTCCTTCCAAATAAGTCAAGGTCTCCTAGCAGTTCTAACCGTTCTTTGCGATGTACATTATTTTTGCATAACCTATAAAGCGCAGATGTACATCCATCATCATTTATATTGCTCTTTCTCATATCATTCTAATAATGAATATTACATCTATTGTTTCAGTATCTTTAACGAACTTGCATTCTTTTTGTCCTGTTTCAACTATGATTCTGCTGTGTAATCTAAGTATCAGAACTTGGATCATAATTTTGTAATATGGTTTATTAAGCTGATTATACGATAGATTTCTGTGCGTTGTATCTGGTTTCTCAGAAATAGCATTGAAAATAGACATACTTAGAGTTTCCAGTATATTATCACTGTTGTATATTTTACTTGTTATGTCTGTAATCTTGTCAATACCTAAACCATCTATGGCTGCCTGTATATCCATTAAGTTTCCACCTGTTCTTTCTGCATTGTTTCCGTTCAATTTGGCAAATGATGATTCATTTAATATGTTGTGTAATATTTTCTGCCCCATCGTCATGGAAGAGCTATTCAATGCATTCGTGCCATATCTGAAGTATTTTTATTTATCTAATACCAGTGTTCCGTCTTTGGACTTTGTTATAGGGACTACCCATATGACACATGAACTCGTCTAAACGATATATAAGCAGCAGTTCTACTAGGCAGAGAGAGTGAGAGCGGAATATTCCAGCAGATAACTCTGACAGCCGGATTAACAGTCACGTTAATAATTGCTCATTGGTATATGATTGTCCTACTCTCTTTGTTAACTATATATGTTTATTCTATTCCTTGTTTAGTGTCTTTATTTCTGTCCCCAACAAGGGAACAACAACTTGGCGACGAGGTCACAACAACTTGGCGAGAAGGACACAACAGATTTTACGCATCCTGTTGATGATCATGTCTTTTAAAATTATACATTAATTGTTTTTGATATCGGTTGTACTTATCTTTTTTTTAATTTTCTAGTTTTTTATAATTTTTTCCATATTGAGAATGAAATAATGAGAGTAATGAAGAATTATTTTAGCATACTTTTCTTCATCTGGATAAAACTGAATTTCCATTCAGAAAGATCTGCTATATAAATATATAAATAATCCTAGTTTTATTTTGGTTATGGTAGAAATAAAAAAGAACTGGACCATTTTTATTAGTTGGTCTTTTGGTAATCATTGAAATCTAATTTGTCATTGTGATCTATCTATCTATCTATCTATCTATCTATCTATCTATCTATGCTTGGAAACAAACATAAACTTATAAGAGTGTTTGCGTTGTTATTTTAACATAAGCAATGTTTCATGTTACCTTATATGTTATTTTAGAATATGATATCAGGAAAGGAAATACACTTGGTTTGAATCATAAGAAAGAAAAAGGATATTCTTTTCAATGTCATATATCAAAGTCTTACAAGTTTATGAGAAGGATATTTTTAGATGTTTTGAAGTAAAACGGACAAACAGTGAAGAAAAAAACCATAGAAAAAGAAAGGTACAAGCTTAAATCGAATTCATTGTATCGACTGCGTATAACATACTCTTTGTCACTGTTTATTCCTTTACGTCCTCAGGTGTTAATGTTTTATAGTAACTTACCAGTTATGTAAATGACAGTATGTGAAGAGGTTTTCAAATCCTTTCTTAAATGCCAAATGAAACAACAAGTTATTTTGTTTTTTCTTTCTTGCTTGTTTTTATTGCAACTTGAATTGTCAAAATATACATTTATACGTAAGCAATGCGTTATTTAAATTTGATCTTCAAAATTAATTTAGGATTGAAGCATTAGGAATAAAGAATAATAATAGATTTTATGTAGAGAACTCGGTGAAACACTTTACATTATTTGCACTATTGTCTTCATCTTTGTTGCTATTTGTACGACGTTTCGGCCGTTGTACGCTCCGATCTTCTTCACGTGCTGGAAATTTTAAAATGGACCCTTTATTACAATCACTGGGGTATATAATTCTCATTCCTTGCGTGAAGCCTCTTTTGGTAGTTATGAGTTATTTCACTCTTACTGGACTCTCTAAGTTACTTGTTCACCATTGCTATAGCCATGTATTGAACTCACAACTCTTTGGGTCAAGTCACTGGAACTAACCAACATCTATATTCACTTGGCCATGTGTTCTTAAGAAAAAGAACAACTAAATTTCTTGGAATTATAAACCTAATGTTCAGTAATCATTTTCTTTTTCTGTGAAGGCAGTTCCCGACATCAGTCAACATCAGCTAAGTGCCTCTGTACTGTCAGTGCTAAATAAGGGTTTTAACTTTCCAAGATTATCAGGCGGATACCATAATTGGGCATCATTGTTCATATAGAGGAAATAGCCCTGAGCATCCCTCAAGCTCACGCGGATGAGCTAAGATGGAAAGGGAGATAAACATTGGATAAAGCCAATCCACCTAAACCAAACATCACGAAAGAGGAGGGGTTGGCAATCAAGACACTATAGAAAAATAAGAACAGCATCATACTATCAGATGACAAAGGCAATGAAACTGTAGTGATGGACAAAACTGAATACACCAATAAACAAGATACTTCATTAGAAGTGGTAGCTATAACAAAGTAAAGAATGACCCAACATTTAAAACAGAACGAACCTAATCATGAACAAGGATAACTTCCAGCCTAAGACATACAGGCAGTTGTCTCAAGATTACATCAGGCTACCTCACATGTATGGTCTACCTAAGATTTATAAAAACTGTTTCCGCCCAGGCCGATTGTTAGCGGTGTAGGCTCGGTGTGCCATCCTCTGAGTCGCTTCCTTGTAGATATAATTGACCCACTGATAGGAAAGTCATCATCATATGTTTAAATCTCCGCATACTACGTTAAAATTATCAAAGATTCCCCCATTCAATACAACCAGATGGTGAGCCTGGATGTGGTGAGTCTGTTTACCAAGGTACACACGGTGGAGGCACTATCAGTAGTCAGGGAAAGACTGGCCTCGGACTCATTCCTAAGAGAACGTACCAGTATTTCACTAGATAACCTGATAGAGATGATGGCTTTTTGCACACAAACAACACACTTTAGATTAGGATCAGACATGTATCGGCAAGATGAAGGTTTTGGAATGGCCTTGCAATTATCACCATAACTGGCTAACATATACATGGAATACTTTGAAGAGATGGCATTAGAATTCCCAGCTCTAAAGTCAATTCTATGGCTGAGATACATTGATGACACCTTCATACTCTTCTTGCCACATCAGGAAGAGGTTCAGACGCTACTGGACCATGTGAACTCAATAAGATCAGCCATACATTTCATTATGAAAAAGGGAGTGACAGCAAATTGGCATTCCTGGATGTGCTAATAACTCGGACAGAGGTGGGGTTCAAGACATCCGTATACCGAAAGTCAAAATTAACCGAACTATACCTCAACTTCAACTCCCACTAACCATACAATGTAAAGAAATGGATCGTCCGCTGCCTACAACATGGAGCAAAAGCTATAAGCGGTGACTGAGAGACATATGAATAGGAAAGGATCAGTATAATCAGTACCCTACAACGTAACTCTTACATCACAACAACTTCAACAAATATGGAAGAGAGGGCGCACGAGGATAACAACTCTCAGAAAACAACCTCGGTGTGTCTACCCTATGTGAAGGGATTATCGGAAAAAATACAAAGGATCTGTGGCCCATATAACATCATGACGATCTTCAGAAGTGGTTCTACACTTCCCTCGAGTAAGAACCCTAACAGAGGAGGACATGACTAAGGACCGTGTGTATGCCATTCCATGTAGATGTAGAAAAAATATAAAGGAGAAACAGGCCACCCCCTTAAGGTGCGGCTATAGGAACATTGTAAGGCCGTAACCCGTAGTTGACCACATATGGAGGAAGAAAGTGGATCACCGCCTCCCTATACAATGAAGTTGAAATAATAGATAGAGAATGCCACTGGAAACTACGTAAACGTAAGGAATCAGCGCATATGCTAGCCTGCAAAAAAATCTCCTCAGCCGACGAAGCATTTAGATACATATAATTTGTGAACCAGTAATACGAAGTGCCAGAGAAAATCATTAGTGTCAAAATTACAATATGAGCTCTGGTAAAAAACGGTTACTGAACATTAGGTTTATAAGTCCAAGAAATTCAGTTGTTCTTGTCCTTAAGGACACAGGGCCGAGGGGATATAGATGTTGGTTATTTCAATTGACTTGACCAAAGTGTTGTGATTTCAATACCGCAATACTATAGCAGTGGTGAACAAGTAACTTAGAGAGTTCAGTTAGAAGGACATAACTCATGACTATCAAAAGAGGCTTCGCGCAGGGAATGAGAAAGATATACCCCAGTGATTGTAATAAAGTGTTTGATTCGAAATGTCTAGCACCTGAAGAAGGCCGGAGCGCACAACGACTGAAACGTCGTACAAATGACAACAAAGATGAGGACAATAGTCCTAATAATGTAAATCGTGTAAATACTATCTCATCTCAGCAATATAGACAAACACCCCGTGAATATATAGGAAACGATATTAAGGTATGAATCAATAACTGAAACAATAGCTCCATCTTTGCTGGCTATTTAACTGTTATATAGCCACAGCATCATCAATAATTTTTTACGGGGTTGGATTTGCCAGCCCCACGTTCAAATGGCTTTTGAATTCATCCTTGAATTCATCGGATTGAGGAATCGGAGAGCAGAATTTGAATTTCACTCGTGTTCATGTTCATCCCCCTCTTAGCTATGAGTAAATAGATGGATCTTATAGCCTTGAGTGACAACCGGTTGAGATGAAGGAAAAACTCTGAACTCAAAATTAGCCTAGAAAGTGTTGGGCCTTGTCAGTTTATCTTATCCAGGAAATACCACTGCTACTACAGCCGCAGTACAGGTGGTGCCCCTACGATCCTAATAAATTATAGGTCACGTGATCGTTATTTTCTCCTAGATGTGTTGTTATGCAATAGCTGAAGAAAGAAGCAATGAATCAGTGTCTTCTCTTCAGGTTATATCACACTGGATTAGCATGTGGACATTTGGTATTTTTTAAATATTTCCCAAGTGATATATGCTATAATATTGTCTGAAATTAGGCAGTCTATGAATTTCAAAACTTGTCTGCTCCAAGTATTTTTCAAGTTATGATGTTTAAGAAAAGCTAATAAAATTTTGTAGAAATGAATGTAATAAATAACAAGCAGATTTAACTTGACATTCCTTTATAAAAAATGAACTATATTGATCGATCTTGAAGCCCCACAACACAGAATACAGTAAAATTAACAAAATTTGCTTAAAATTTTAGCTTGCGTTTTTGTATCTAATCCCAACTTCGAATAACACTAGCAAAAATACCAGAGACAAAAAGTTTCCTCTCTTTTAGTGTAATGTATTCAATATTAAAACATTAAATCTGCAAAATCTTCTTGGTTATATAATTAAAATATATTCAGTACCTTTCATACGTTGAATTGACCCTTAAGAGCTTTTAAAACGATATGTTTGATACCAAATATCATAATATCATCTTTATTTATTAATCAATGACGGGTTTTGAAACAATATCGAAACACTAAATTTCATAATATAATTTTTATTAATTTCGAATATTTTTTGTGCCCGACAGAACATAATTTCAGTCAAAAAGAGGAATGCAGACTGGGAAACAAGTGTGTTTACATTAAGGAAATATGAAACAAGAAGAAGAATGCGACCAGTTGCAAACTAAAGTGTGTTTACATTAAAAAATATTATTTCGGAAAAGCAGAAATGAAGAGACCAGTGATAAACAAATGTGTATTTGCGTCAAGACAGCCATTCTTAAGATCAGAAAATATAAAAATATGGCAGAGGAACGTAATATATTCTTTGACTCACAGAATATTATTTCGGTCAAACAAAAAATATAAAATAATGTCAGAGGAGCATGATGACGTCAAAGGCAGCTGGCCAAGGGCAATAATAATGCAAAAATGATAAATAAATGTGCCTGAAGCAATTGGTCGGAGTTCGATTAGTCCAAAGTTATACAAGATCCGGATTTTCTGATCTTATATTCATAATATCATATTCAGAACAGAATATATTATATTCAGAACAGCTAGAGTACTCAGAGAGAATTCAAGAAAGACAATTCCAGTAGCTCAAATCCCTTGTATGTGCGTATGTGCATGATTCCCTCTGATTATCATTCTTTACACAACTGTCGCCAAAGAGAATAAAAAAGTTAATATTTTTATACTCATGTTGTTCTCTGTTCGCTGTTGCCTTTTATCCGACAAGACGATTGTTGTTTCAGCATCAGCTACTGCTGCAGTAAAATCATTATATACTATACACAAGTTGGTATATAATAGATTGATCATTGCCGGCTTTTGAAACATGGTAGACAGCAAATATCATAATATATTTTTTACTAGTTGATCATTACCGGCCAAAACGGTGGACCCAAAATATCATAATATAATTTATATTAATTGATCACTACCGGCTTTTGAAGCAAATTGGTGGACACCAAATATCATTTTTCTACGTCGTAACCGAGTACTAGATCTATTTAAATGGCTAAATGCATGTAATTACTAGATAGGGATTTGAAAGGACTACCAATTGGATAACAGTTATTAAAATTCTGAGCAATATAGGTTAATTGGTTGAGAAGAAATTAAAAAAGGAAACAAGTTCAAATTTATTTTTTTAAAAAGAATCGAACCCAGATTTAATTAGACAAAATTAAGTAAAAATTGAGGACAACCTAGAATCCTAACACTATCCATCTCTCACCGATAATGAAAAGACATGATTAATGTGTTGTTCGAATTTCTTGGTTCCCGAGAAACTAGAATTCGAACGTTTGTTTACACTACGCTATTTGTAAAAAATGTGTTAGAGAAAGAAACAAAACATGTTTTGTGTTGAGGCCCAAAATTTGGGATTCGTTTACTTTGGCCGCTCAAGAAAACCAATTGTCTTTAGAGAAAAATATCTATGAAGATTTTGAACATATAAAGGAAAATACACTATGGCTAATTGAAAGGTCGACCGATATTAAGTTGATCTGGTGGGAGTGAAGGAAATAGATATATCAATGTCAAACTAAGGGGTTCTCTATAAACATACAAGCTTCCCTGACACAGACAAGACGGGGAAAATCGCTCGACCAAGAGTCGTCAGAAATAAGAAACACACGCGCATTTCGTGGCCCTAGCGAATACGGAAGCACGCATGACAAAACAATTGAGGTAGGGTTCGAAAGGCTGGATATCATTTTTCCGGTTGCGGCTACAATTTCTGTAATACAGAACTTGATTTTGCAGTAGATAATAAAGAGATCTTGTTTAACCAGTTTTTCTTTATAATCAATAATCCTGTTGTTAGCGTTATCAACAGCTGTGCATTTTATTGAAGGAGTTTTTATTCAAGTCTGAATTTCAACATGCGTTCGAACCAAGAAATAAAATTGTACCAAGGCCACAAGCAGGAATTACTCAGTCTTGGCTGTAGTGCACGTATATAATGGGTTCACATTAGACTTCGAGGTCAATCATAATATCGTAGAATTTTAGTAAACCTGAACCAACTCTATCCAGACGAGACACCGCCACCAAATGAAGAGGGAAAACACCCAAGGTCGTTATTACTGAACAAACATAACAAAATTAAAAAATTAAAAAAAATAAATAAATAAAAAGTTGAAGAAGTGAGAGAGCACGAAACGTTTGCCAGATGTGTCATTAGACGTGTCAAAGGCAGTGGGTTACAACAACTTTTTTTTTTAATCATTTCACCCCGAGCAAGGCGGAAACGCCACTGATGTGCAGGGGGTTACATAAATGTAAAAAGATTAATTAGAAAAGAGTGAGGAGTACAAGCTAGTTAGAAAGGAACAATAGAAAGCTGAGAAAGAAGGTGCGATGACAGATACATAGGAGGAGAGAAAGGGAAGGTTATACAGGGGAGGGGAGAGAGCTAGAGGCCAGTGGTTAGTAGATGAGTATTAACTTTGCATTTAAATTTCTGGAGGTTGTAGCCGTCAGGAAAGAATACGGGAGTGAGTTCCACAGGCGGGAAGTGCGAGAGAGGAAGCTGCAGGAGTAGAATTGTCGTTCCTTGTATTTATCAGAAAATCATAATCTAGATCCGTATTCATGTGTAATTTTTTGGAGTGGTGGGTTCTGGATTCGTGTTTGGTACCAAAATCCCACTAAAACAAGTCTAAATATGTCAGATGTAAAACTTACGCCCTTTTCGGGAATGTTGGTTCCAGCAGACCAGGCTTTCTGGACGTAAACCCGTATTTTTTAAAATTAGAAATGTGAAAAATTTATCTGAATCTTACTATTATGTGCAAATAACATAATATGGCCCCAAACTGAGTTTGATAACCCCACTCCGCTTGGCTCCATTGTAAAACCCCACTCTTTTTGGGAAAGTAATCGCAATAAACTCAGCACGTCCGGTCCACTATACGCGCCGGTAATCGCTACTCACATAACTAGGAATAAATGTTTAATAACAAGAAAAATAATGCCTACAGCACTTTAGCTCTGTCTGTTGTACTTGGTTTAATGTTCAGCTAAATATTAACCCATAGTTCAGTTATGAAATAAATTCGGCTTTTCAGATCGATTTCACGAAACTATTTACAAACGAGTTTTTAGGTTGATGTTTTGGTTTTGTAGCAATTTGCTGTGTTCGGGGAAACTACTCCTGCCGCTGCCTATTATATTTTTAATTACCTTTTCTTCTACACTAAATTTGTTATAACAGATCCATACACCGATATATCTGAAGTGTTCAGTATCGGCTAATTTTTATCATGAAATTAAGACAAAATAAATTCAGAATATATAGACATTCTGCGTTGTAAATTGCAAGAACATATTTGTTGGGTGAAACGCGAGTGAATTTTCTTGAAGGATAAATACTTTCTGCTCGAGACAGTGGCTAAGGACAAAATGAGAATAGTGATGTTATTTTATGAGCGCCCATGTTAGTTATTGTCTCTTTCAACTCTCATTAACAGTAAACACGGTTGTGTAACTGTCATATTTATTTTAGACTTTAAGATCGATGGCGAAACATTAAACGCCAAGTTCTTTTAAAGTTATATTTTAAAAAACGAATTCACATACATAGGACAACTAGATTTTGTCATGTGTTGAGGTGAATATGCAGTTGGCGTAATGGTTAGAGGCATGGAATAAAAAATCAGCTAACCAAGTTCAAATTTCGTTTACATTCACTTAATAACAATAAGAAATGTATGAATCTGTATCTTTTCTTTCAGCTGTGGGTTGAAACACAATACATACCGGACTCTCTGGATGATGTAGAAGAATAACTATTTTGATGCCGCGGACATTGTACTCAGTGTCTTTCAGAAAAACCAGGTATGAGGTTGGTCTGTGACATGACCTCCTGTATGTAGATGTCAGATTCATGTTACAGCACCAACTATGAGAAGGATATATAGACGTAGGAAAATTATACAAAAGACATAAAAGCCACCTACCCCAATAGGGCCTTCTCAGATATTGCATACGATATTGCAGGATCTAATTTTGATGAGGGTACCCAGGCCACACTGGCTGACGCTAACTGACGAATATGGAGTGAAATAAAATATGCTACCCCTGAGAAGATTTAGTCTCATCTCTCACTAAATGTACAACAATACATCGTTATCTATGAATAAAATTCTGACTTCCGTTAGTACGCTGTACCCTCTTAAGTAACCATATATTGACTGATCGAAAATAACTTTTTGGGAGACGTGCAACCACGTAAGGAGTTGGAAAATTATTGTTTGCAATGAAGTCCTATAAAATTAAGTTAAATTAAAGAAATTATTAAAATGCCAAGCAGGGTTCTATCTGAGTATTTTCCCAAAATTTATGTTTTTATCAAAGTATCTTTTGCGAATACATGTTATGGTGCAGTGGATAAGACCTCGGAACGAGAGATCGGAGAGCCGAATTCGAATTCAAGTTGAATACCCTCATTCACTTACGCAAAAATACCACTGGGAAAGGTATTAATCTGTCTTTTCTTCCTCCAGCTATGGGTTAAGCAGTAAGATAGATTGGATTCTACAGCCAGTTAAAGCCAGAACCAAACAACCAGTCTATCGCAAAAAAGAATGGCAACTTTTTGAGAGAAAAAATTCAGCCCGGTCAGTCATGTCTTGAAAGAGATATGATCGTCCAAGCGTGTATCACGTATGGTACTTAACTGACAGACTGATTTTCCCAAACAAATCAGTTTATTAAATTTTTATCTATCTGTTTGCGAAATCGAATGAAACCTACAATTTGTAAATCTCCACAAAACGTTTTAGTGATATTTTCAACAATACTAAATACTGTGAGTATTTCAACCCATGAGCGTTCTGGAAAAGAATTATCGCAAAGTAAACGACAAAATTTTCTCTATGTAACGATCTTTCAGTAATGAAAGAAATGGAATTGTAGAGATCTATGATCAAACATACCCTTAAAGGATATCACATTTAAAAGAAGAATAGAAAATATCAAAAAAAAAAAATGTTAACGATTTTTAACCTTTTTTATACTAGAATCACGGAGATTAAACTGATTTGTACATATGCGATTCATTTATTTATATGGTTGTTAATTTTAAACGAAATAAATGCCAACAACTTATAAACTCAGATTTTTTTCGATAACATTATGTTACAATAAATATTCCTGCTAAGGATGAAATACAATGGGATCCAATTTCTCAAACGTGATATTGACTCGATAATGCTAGAATTTTAGACATATTTACTTTAAAAAGATTTTGAGTTCGAATTTCAGTTGAATTCATTGCATTCACTTACGCGCAAATGCCTTTGGGAAAGCTATGAATCCATCTCTTCTCTTTCCAGCTATGGGTTAAGTAGCTGGGTAGATTATGTTCTGTAGCCTTGGTTTTCAACTAGTCTATTTCGCCTAGAGTGTAAAGGGGTTTACGTAGGATCAACACCCCTACCTAAGCTAGAGTAACATCGATGACCCGTTATTGATGACGAGGGGTCGTCGGCGGCCTGTGCTCTACTGAGACCGACGGGTTCGTTAAGAAGAATTTTTTAAAATACATGTTGATATTCAAGAAAAATAAAAACTTGAATTTATGCTGAATACATATACTCTTAAAATAAATATATTTCTAAAATTCTGAAATAACATTATAATCTAATATATCAAGATAAAATCCCCATAAAATAGTTGGAATGGGTATTGGATTTTAGAGTTAATAAGATAATTCTTAATGTTAATTTTATTTTAAATACTTTAATAAAATTTTCATAAATTCAATCAATTTGAGTTCCTAACATACACAGAAGACAAAGTTGAGTGTTTTGCTCGCAAATTCTCTTACAAATCTACACTTAATTCGTTTGGAGTACTCACATACGATATCCCACAAAGAACTGTGGCTCAAATAAATAATATATATATAACCACATCTCTGGTCTTCAACATAATATCTAAGCTTGACTGTCATAAAGCAAGCGGAGAGGATAGAATTCCAGTTATCGACTCAAAGAAATGAGCTTTCTCATGTTATCTCCAAACTATTGCCTCACTGCTTTCTGCTTTTCTGCTAGTTGGAACCCCTCCTCTGTACTTCCTGCTTTTAAAAACTTTGGAAAACACTGTGATCCCTCTAATTATCACTTTATAATCTTCTTTCAGATTTTTAACAAAATGTTCGGAGCTATTATCAATGCTGAATTTTTTATCATCTCACATCTCACAACCTACTGTCTGACTAACAATATGGCCTTCGCTTCGCCAGATCTACCCCGTTAACGGCTATCACTGAATATATATACCAGGCTCATGATAAAGACTGTGAAGACCGAGGTGTTGCTCTAATTATCTTGAAAGCGTTTGATAGGGTTTGGCATGCTGGCCTACTGGGTTACGGTATTTCTGGACAATTGTTTGATTTAATCCGATCAAATCGTGAAATATAGATCGTTTTGAAAGGGAAAACTTTCAGGTCTGTTCATACGAACGCGGACATCCCTTAAGGCTCTATTCTAGATCATACGCATTTTCTGATCTTCATTAATGATGTTCCTAATGTAATCAGTTCCAAAGTAGGCGTCTATGCAGATGACACCACCATATACTCTCGTCTCAATCGGAAATCTACCATGGCTGACTAAGTAGAGCTCGCTACTTGAAAAGAACCTCCAATCTGTGTTGGAATGGAGTAAGAAACGGCTCGTAAATTGTTATGCTGCAAAAACGAAGCTGCTCTCCTTTAACCACCATAGATAAACTTTTAACGTCATCAGTATGACGCTAGTCTCTTACAAAGCACCACACAGCTGAACCTTGCCCGCACTCTCTCAACCGACATCAAGAGGAACCACTACATCGAATGCTATAAAGATTGGGTCACTCTGTCGGGCAAGAAAATTTTTATCGCCAGAATATATCGAGCACATTTATAAATCTATATTTACCCGTACATTGAATACTGTTGCCATAGCTGGTAGGGTGATTCTGCTAATCAACTTGTGGTTTTAAAAAATTCAAAGGAAGATTTGCAACGTAAATGATCCTGACTTGCCTTCAGCCACTTTCTCACTGATATGGTGTCTGTTCTCTCTGCCTCTTCTTCAAATAGTTTCATGGCTTCTGCACTGAAGAGATTTTTTTCCTGATGCTTCGGAAACCTAAATTTACTCGTCATACTTGATTGGCATCAAGGTTTCACTCTTTTACCGCCATGTTGTGGATCTTCGTCGTCAATTTGTTGTGGAGTTGTGACGAAACTTCGCTGCAAAATTGTAGTGACTGGTTTGTGTTGGAAGTAAGACACGGAACAAGAAGGTAGGTTCAAAACAATGTATTAGTATAATAAGAAACAAGATATTCAAAGGAAGTGTTTATAATAAGTAACTAGATATAAGGAAGTCTGAAGGTATTATTCTGCTGCTTATTGCCTGACTAGTAGCTGTCGTTAACGACCTTCGTTAACTGCTTCTTGTTAACTGCTCTAAGAAAGTCGTTCAGGTAACTATATATAACAAGAAGAAGAGTCCATTACTCGTAGAAGGGCACTATAAGATATCAAAATAGTCAAATGTAAGCGCCACTTCTACACTGACGGGTTCTTTTTTCACATTTCTCATCTGTAAGATTCCCTTCCGTCTACTTACTTTCCTGATAACTACAATCTCCGAAGTTTAAATGCAACTACAATTGCCATCGGCTACCTCCTTAAGTCTCATTCACCTACCTTAGTCTACTCCATCTCGTCTACTTTATTCGTCATTACCTGTACACTGTAAATTTTCTCTCTGTAACACTCTGCGCACCATTGGTATTCCTAACGTGCCTAGGATTAATTATAAAAAATTCAATGTGTCATCATTATAATTTTACTCATCATTGGCTCCGTTACTGCTGTTGACTGAAATAATATTTCTCGTTTCTCTTGTCAGTTAACTAGATGCTTTCAATGATACATTTTTCATCCCATAGAGACACAGTAATTTTTGTTTCTTCAGAACGACCTAAAAAAATACACATCTCAAGAAAATTTGGACAAGCAAAATATTTTTTCAAGCTACTTTATTGTCACAACGTTTCCTAACTTTTAAAAATAATGCAAAACTTTTAGGGTTTGTTGCCTAGTAGACAATATGTTAGGAAGATATTCATCATCTCCTTCGCGAAAAAAAAATCCTATACAATAATTTCTATTGTGTAGTAAATCCGTGTGCAAGTTAGAAATTTTGTCGCAAATCTCTTGTGAACAGTCTAGCCGGAAACGTAATAACAAAAACGGGGGAAGAAAACCAATTTTCTCCTCGCAGAAACAGAAACAGGAAGATAAACGTCCTTTCATTTGCCAAACTGCCAAAATTTCAAGGAATTTATTACATAGAAAATATACAATTATAGCACAAAGCCGAAAAGTTTGTTTGGAAAAACTGGTCATCACTTTCTATCCTCGTCCTAATTATTCCGATTCACCACCTAAACACTCATTACAGTTTTGTCCATTTCCCACAAGAACCCATCCATCATCTTCAAATATAACAGGCACACCAATACCACATATTTACACAGGACCTAATAAACATAAACGCCTCTGACATAAACATTTTTACTTGTAAAAATAAACTAAAAATATATGATGTGATAAAGAGAGAGGAAGGAGATGAGCCAAAAACAACAAAATAAAACAAAACATTCAGAAGGAAACAAACGTTAGTAAGACCAGTCCATTCCACAAAAGTAAGAGTGGCCGTTGTATTCTATCAATTGACAGAATCAAGAAGCACACTCACCAAGGGAAAAGGGAAAGGACAAAAATATGGAAAAGGGAAGAACAAAATTCTGACTACGTCGAGATAAGAAGACCGAATAAAATAGGAAGATTGGGATTCCAGACGTGGATTATAACAAAGAAAGAAAAAAGAAAAGAAAAATGAAATGCCGGGTGCAGACAGGGAAGAACACTTGCTCACATTAACTAAGAAAACAAAAACTGCCTAACTTAACCACAAGAGGGTTCGCAGGTAATCACCCCGTTGTGTCAAAGGAGACTCAGAACATAAAATCGAAGCGGACCCCATTCACGCATACCAGACTCAGTACAGACACCCAGCTTTTACTGAAATCTGTCCTTATCAAGGTCTATCAGATCTAGTCTTCATCCTGAGCTGATGCTTAAAGAATCTGATCAGATGCTGATGAGAATAGCGCCCATATAGGAAGATACCTTCCTTTCGCGTTTTCCATATCATCATTCTTGCTAGGCTAGCAAGGTGAGAAATACTATTCGTTACGCACGTATGCGAGATCAATGGGTACAAGCTGTCCAGAAGTGAAACAAGCCGTCAATGGGCCGATAAAATCCCAGAAGGGGCGCGCCCAAGGACAATGGTAGAAGGCTTGTATGGCATTCTCAGACTTCATGACACGAATGCCAGGCACAGACATCTCTCTCGACCTTATGTCAACCACCACTCCACCAGAGACAGGAGAGCAGACGCTCCACTACCCACCTACAGTCTTTTCTAAGTTTTTTAACGTCAATCAGGCACACACAAATTTGTAGTGTGAATAGCCTAACCAGTAGAACGTCGGACAAACTAGCAAGTCTAGATCAACCCTTCTCATTACTATTCTATCCAGGTATCCAACCACCAGAGT
The DNA here is from genome assembly GCA_037127315.1 of Ascarosepion bandense. Lineage (NCBI taxonomy): Eukaryota > Metazoa > Mollusca > Cephalopoda > Sepiida > Sepiidae > Ascarosepion > Ascarosepion bandense. The sequence continues at coordinate 1,728,832 of JBBBDQ010001711.1, forward strand.
ACACGGCTAATTACGAGACAAGTCCACATCTTTCTCCTAGGGTGATCGACCAAGTATCTATCGACGAGCCTAAATTCGCCGATCAGATCAATCTGTCTATTTTGGGGTCTAGAATGGCATTCCAATCTTCAATTAAAACTAAGCGCGAAGTAGTCTCCAGGAACGGCCTTGACGGAAAAAAGAGACGAGCTCCGTTTGGTTGTTGGGCGCATAAACTGCAACGATCCGAAACGAACTACTGTTCATGGCAACATCGGCCACGATCAACTGGTCCCCGCATTGACATGGAAAAGGTTCACCCTCAGTACCTTTAACCAACAAGAAAAAGCTTCTGGCCAGCTTGTCCCCGTATGCTGAATAAGCAACAAAGACGACAGACGGCACACGAGCATCAACTTCGCAAATAAAGTGTATCTCAAGGATCGCAGCAACATCTACACCATTTAGACAGGCAGCCTTACCTCAATCTCTCAAGCCCCTCACATTCAAGCTGGCTAGCTTGTTCTTTATGTTGAAAGTAGAGTCCCTTATTCACAAGCTAGGCGAAAATCTGCGGGTGATGGGACCCCGACGTATTGTCCCAGACTACCAGAACCAATGTCAGACGTAATTCGTTCGTCCGTGACAACAACACTGACGTCCATTGGGAAGGTGAGTTTTAAGACTCTGTATAAGAATAAGTGGAGTATAACTGCGATCCTCTCGGCACACATCTTGCCAATTTGTCTAATTCAGGAGACTTTATTTGGGCCATCCTAATGTAAAATAATGTTCAGTTTCTTCTAAATGGTTGTTGAACTTGCTGCTGCACCTGTGGTTCCAGCTCCTGTTGCTGCAAAACTTGCTGCTGCACTTGTAGCACGTGCTCTTACTGCTGTTTCACTTGCTGCTGCACAAGTGGCGTTTGCTCTTGCTGCTGTTTCTGTGGTCGCTATGGGTTTTGCTCAATACGACCTTCATTACGCGATTGGGTAGGAATGATTTCATTAAGTCAAACAAGCGTCTAGATATGCCATAGCTCTGTAGCTTGCGCAGAAGGCCAGCGTACCACACTCTGTCAAATGCTTTAGATATATCTTGGGCAACAGCTCGAGTTTCGCTGTTCTTATCAATAGCCTGCCATATGTACTCAGTGATGGTTATTAGCATGTCAGCGGTGGACCTGGCGAAGCGGAAACCATGTTGTCTGTCGGAGAACAGGCAGTGGGCTGTGAGATGTTGAACCAGCGTGGTCAGAGTTGCCAAGAGGGCAAAGCTGCATGGTATGACAGGAGTCAGGGATAACAGTGAAGAAGAGATTTAGCAGACAAACTTGTCCTTTATGAATAAACTGTGTGATCGCAAAGTTCAGGGTGTGGATGTAAAATAAAGGCTATGGGGTGGAAAACTTTTACACTAAGCTTTGAATTAATAAGGAGGTAGGGATAACTACGATTTCAAGTATTACCAGTCCCGGTATGATGTATTGTAGACGGTATGATGTATTGTAGACGGTATGATGTATTGTAGACGAGATAGGTAGGGTAATGGGGCAGAAGATATGAATATGAATATTTTAGGAAAAACAGAGAAAAAACAAAGAAACAAAGTAAAAGCAAATTTTTGCAAATTAACAAAGTGTCTAGTCACATTTAAATAGATGAAGACAGAACAGAAAACCCGACTAAGATTAGTTTTCTGCCTTGCCAGTACAAATTTTGCTTCGGATTTAAAAGTGGCTCTCCAAAGACATTAGAAATATTTAAAAAATTACCATTCTTCCTCTCGTTGGAAAGTCGTATCGGCAACTAACTAAGGAGGGAGAAGAGTATATATATATATATATATACAGAGGGGTAGGTCACCACTCACAGAATCGTTGGTGGGTAGGACAAGTAATTTCGTGGTCAAGGGGGAAATAAACATGGCGAAAGAATCAAATTCTAAAATATTCGTACATTTGAACAAAAACTATCAAAGATAAGGTAATAAACATAGCACTTCTTGTCATGTTACTAATTTATTTTTTTTCTTCGCTACAATGACATTATAGACTTTTCTTAGATCGAACTCTTATATGCCAGATAAAGGCGAACACTCTTTCCTCGCGAATAAGGCAATTCCTGTTCACCATTGCTGTAATTCTGCGGTTCTAGTTCACAATGTCTGCCAGACATTTTAACTTGATATTTGTCATGGGCTAAAAAAAGGGAGCCAGTGCTTTCATCACATTGATGTTTTTTTTTCGGATTGTAGAATAAAGATATTATTTTCTTTAGTATTTAGAAAGCTTATTCAAAAAATAAATTTCCATTGCTGATGTAAAAGAAAAACTTCAAAATTAATTTTACTTTATTATTTGTAATCCTGATTTCTCCGGGATAATACTTGGTACCACATTTTTACTAATTAAGACTATTTCTTCATATTTTCTTAATGCAAATTGCTCTAACTTGGAACTTTCACCGCTATCAATAGCCATACTTTTGAGCTAGTGAGAGGTAACAGTATACGATACGGATTTATCCAAAAATGCATATTATACTAATTTAAAAAATCCTGATGAATGATTTTCGAAACTGATTCTGATTGGAGAATTTTTCAAACTTTATTTTTATTCAAATGTATTTATGCAAAGGCGTTATGATGCAGTGGTTATCGGCTCAGAATGAGAAATCGAAGAGACGAGTTCGAATTCATGCTGCATTCATTGCATTCATTTACGAGCAAATACTTATGAGAAAGGGATTAATATAATCTTTCTCCAGTTATGGGTTAAATGACAAGACAGACTGAGTTCTATAGTTTTGGTTGGCAACCAGTCTATCGCAGAAAGAAATGGCAACTTACAGCGAGAAATCAGTTTGTCCTGTTTCAACGAGACATGATCACCCATGCGACTTAAAGGCAAAATTATTGCAAAATTTTTGTAAATCATGTAAACTTAAAATCACCAGCTTTTAAATCACTAATGCATATTAAAATAAAATTTTCTTTCCTAGTCAAGATAATAAATACAAAAATAGTTTCAAGATAAACTATTTGTTAAAAATTTTTAAAAGATTTTGAAGTAAATGTTATACTTTTCGTAAAACCTAAACAATACATAACACCTAAATAATATATAATCATAAATTATATTTTTGCTTATAAGTACTCACTTTTTACTTCAACTCGACACGCTTTTTTTCTATCGTTTATTCCTTTTTATTTTCTTACATTTAATTACCTTTTTTTACATTTCACTTTTTCATATTTCCTCCGTGCCAGTTTCACTTCTTTGTTCGCAGATATATGTTCATATTTTCTATTAACGGTTAGAACATTTTAAATTGGCTTTAGTATTTTGCATAACAAGATTGCCATGGTAACGATTTTTTTCTTTCTAGTTTTGCTTTGTACTTCGAAAATGCCCACTAAATTAGCGAAACGTCAGTACTTAAAAAATATTTTTACAACATCTATCATTTTTTTACATATTTGAGTTTTACATACTGCAGACATATAATATTTATTACCTGTTCAACTGTTTATTAGTTATTTAATAAATAAATACGCTGGACATATAGGTCTGATATTTTGGTACCCTAATACACTATTTAATCTAATTTTATTAGTAATATTGCAGTTAATTTTAAATTATGAGAAATTGAGAGTAATCTCTTTGCATTTAGCAAATACATGCAACAAGTAACTGTGCCGAAAGCACGTCGCTACAGACGCCAAACAGGCCCCGGATTGCGCGCGGAAATGTCTGCCAACAAAAGTTACATCTGGATTTCCTTTCTGTAGAAGCGGGACAGCCTGGCTCGTCTATATACGGGCCTCTCAGTTAATGGTCAAGTTGGATTATTTAATACTGAAATTTGAATAATTTGAACACAATTTTATGACTTCAACTACACATATTTTGAACGTAATCCTGTTGATCTACTTTCCGTTTATTTGCTTTAATGAAAAAATGTTTAAAGCAATGTCAATCGCTATTTTCTCTCTTCTATAATTCTGCTCATCTTTTATTCTTTCTTCATTACCATCTGTACCAAGTTTCATTTATTCTCACTGTAACCCCTTCTGCAGTAGTTGCAGTCCCATCTCGCTTAGGGTGATATAATAAAAAACACACTTCTAGTTTTAATGTATAGATCAGTTATAACAAATCATTTTAAAAAGTAAAGAAATAAGAATAGGCTGCATTACAGTTCTTTCAAATTTCAACAAAACAAAACATTAACCCCAAAAATGGAGTCATATACTTAAATAGCCACGGTAGATAGAAAATTTAATATGGATGTCGTGCATGGTACACAGATCACTCAGTAATATGTAAACAGTTGGTTATATACAACTGCTTTACTCAGAAGGCTTTTAACAGAAGGAATAACTAAAACGGATAGCACATGTGGTTCAAAATAGAAAATACAATCAAGATACTGACGTTCTACACTATTACAAGCAAAATATTAGGAAGAAATCACTAATCAGTATTAGAAAAAAAGAAAAAAAAGATTAATGAACTTTTTAACACTATTTAAATGGTTTGGACTATTGTAATCATCTTTGTGTCATATTCACGACGTTTCGACCGTTGTACACTCCAGCCTTCTTCAGGTGATTGGAATTTTGAACAGAACCCTTAATTTCGTTTTCAGTTATCTCTCTTTAACTAACTCTTTTAGTTTTTATTCACCTTTGCTGTAGTCAGATATTGAACTCACAACTCTTTCGGTCAAGTCCCTGGATTCAATTAACTCTTTTAACCACTGGGCCATGTCTCCTCACTAGCTGGATCCAGTTATCTGACGCAAAGATTTGTGAGTTCGATACCTTGCTACAGCAGAGCTGAACAGAAACTTAGAGAATTGACCTAAAGTAAGATAATTGAGACGTCTGACAAATCGAACTAGAACAATCTACTTCGGTGAACGAAATAAAGAGTTCAGTTAAAAATTTTAATCACCCGAAGAAAGTCAGAGTGAACAATGGCTGTAACGTCGTGAACCTGGCTACATAGATGAGGACCACACTCTGAACAATGTAAATAGTGTAAACAATGACAATATCTCAACTCAGAAATATAGACAGAATTTTTTTTAAAGTAATGTTTACCCTGTAGAAGGCCTTGAGGCATGCGAGGTAGAGGGTTATGTTAAGAAGTAGTTTATACAGATAGCAGGCAAGATAGCAGTTAATTCCAGATTTGAACAGGTTAAGATTGTAATGATAGGGGGAAACATATTTTCGAGAGTCTGTTCTTCAGAGCAGTGAATTGAGGGAAGAAGCTGTTCGAGTGGAACATACTTCTCACTAGTGGAATACAGAGGGAATGTGAGTGATTTGCTTCAATTAAGTGGCATGGCGGGTCTGAACACTTTCCATGGAAGTAGCGATAGTGTAGATAGAGGTTTGCCCCGTGCCGTTTGACAGAGGGTGATTCAAGAAAAAAGTTGTAGATTAAAAAACAAAATCAATTTCAACCGAATGTAACACTAGCTACTCAGTGAAGGAATGTCCAATGTTTCTTTATATGAAAACGGTTAATTACAAGAAAGCAGGACGCATTGTTGTTGTCAAAAGGAACAGCTCAATATGTAAATTAGAAACGTTAGATATCAAAATCAAACAAACACGACAATTTAAATCTGGGAAGTGTTTTAACAGAGGACAAAAAATGTGACCTGAAATCCGAAGGCTCATTGGGCTAGTAAAAAGTGCTTTCCAAAAGCTAAGTAAAGTATTAAGAAACAGGAAAATTTCGTTAAAAATAAAGAAAAGAGTACTGAACTGTTACGTGATATCATTCCTTCTCTATGTCAATGAATGCTGGACAATCTGCTCTCCATAAAAAAGAGACTTGAAACAAGAGAAATGCCATTCTACATAAGGATATTGACAATCCAATGGACTAAACATGTCAGCCTCGATTAAATCATAGAGAAAATGGAAACGAAAAGGACTCTTTTAATTAAAACGAGAAGAAAACAGCTGTAATTTCTAGGTCACGTAATGAGGAAAGAGTGCATTGAAAATATGATACTCAGAAGATAGATTGAAGATGAGAAGAACAGTGGAAAACGATTCTTAACCTGTATGTTGAGATTGAGTAGATGGGTGACGAAACAAGGCTTAAAACAGATAACAAAAAGACAAAATTTATTAAGAGTAACAAAAGACAAGAAATTGTAGGGAGCTATGATCACTAACGTTACGAAAGAACACGATACATAGAAGAAGAATTGACTCTTTTATAACAAATTCTTCCTTCCTATACGGCAGCGAATGCTGGACGATTAGAGATGAAGGAGAGACTCGAAGCAACAGGAATGGGGTTCTACAGAAGGATGATGAGGATACCATAAACTCAACAAGTGAACAGCAACAAGGTTTTGGATAGGATGCAAGTGAAAAGGAAACTTGTACTTAACATTAAGAAGAGACAGCTGAGGTTTCTGGAAAACGTAGTGAGGAAGGGGGCTTGGAGAATCTAATACTCACAGGACAGATATAGAAAAAGAGTAACAGGGGAGAGCAGCACGAGACATACTTGATGGGCTTGTGTAGGTGAATGACGCAGCGGTGCTTGGGAGAGATACTAAGAGGAATAATTTTAAGGCATGTGGGTTGAGGTGCGGTGGATATCGGCTCGAAGCCGAGTTCGAATTTCTGTTGAATTCCTTGCATTCACTTAAGCGCAAATACCCTTCAGAAAGGTATTAATTCGTCTCTTCACTCCAGTTATGGGTTATATAACAGAACAGATTGGGTTATATATCCTTGGCTGGCAACCAATCTACCGCAGAAAATAATGACAACCTACTGTGGGATAATCTGCTTGGGTGATCATGTTTTAAAAGTGACATGATCGCTGAAGCTTGTATCAGGTATGGCACTTAATTGACTGACTGAAGTCCATGAGTGCTTACGTCCTGAAAGGATACGCTATATGAAGACGACAATAATTGTGAAGATTAATGTCTCGTTTGCTCGTTTATCGTACGTTCATGCCGAACAACGCGTGGAATTATAGCAGAACCGCTGATGATTTGAAGTGCTTATTGTAATTACTATTTTAAAAAAATTGAAAAATATAAATTTTCGCATTTTTCGGTCTTATACGAAACACTATCAAGTAAAAAAAAATGTTACCTGTGACGAGTTTCTTCCATTCAAGACTTCATCAGACTAAGTATGACTACACTTATTCTTCTTCTATGTGACGTGTTCCATCGGGGTGTTAGAGATCATGGCCTTCCACACCTTCCTATCCTTTGTTGTCTCAACACTCTTTCTCTTGTTATCCCTCGAAACCTCATCCATGTAACTAAGCCCATCAAATATGTCATGCGTTGCTTTCTCATGTCTCTCTTTCCCTTTTATCTGGCCTGTGGGTATCAGATTCTCCAAATCCTCCTTCTTTATTACATATTCCAGAATCTTCAGCTGTCTTTTTCTGATGTTAAGTGTCAATTTCCGTTTGATGTCTGTCCTCTGAAACATCGTCGTTGCTAACATGTTTGATCCCTGGTATCCTTAGAATCCATCTTTAAAACCGCATTTCAGTTGCTTCAAGTTTTTCCTTTGATGAAATTATCTAACATTCTCTGCCATATTGAAGGACAGACAACGTATAACAATCCAGTAATCTCTTCTTTGTTTTCAACGAATCTTACCTTTTCTTTAAAAGTCTACTCAAGCTTTGGGATGCATTCTTGGCCATGCGAATTTGCATTCGGATCTCAGTGTATATATTCCATCCACTCTTTCCATCCACTCTTAGAACACTTCCCAGGTAATTACATTTCTGTACGACTACACAAATATTCTTAAATTCCCAGCATCCCTCGGTTGCGCACACAAACGAGGGGTACTGGGAATTTTAATTGTTTTTCTTTTTTAGAATTTGACCATTGTTTTCGAAGCTCAAGCTGGTTGAAAAATTATAATCTAGTAATGTCTTTCAGCGAGATTCTGTGCAGTTTTTAGAAAATTTCCTCCTACGTTTTTTCATTTGTTTATTTGGAAGATATGGAATTAATTCCCATGAATTTATCTATTTGATTTAGATTTCCGGAACCCAGGAAAATTGTTTTGAGACATATCCGTGATTTAGTTCTTTGCAACAACGTAAAACAACACGTCAAAAATCTAGCGATTCTAATTTTTGACAGGTTTTGAAAATATCTTTTGTAAATATATTTTGATCTCTTATCTTTTTCTTATCTAACACTACTTGATTTTTCCGGACTTGTTATTTTCTTATTCGTGTTAACAAAACAACACTACAAAATTATTTACCTTTATATATATATATATATATATATATATATATATATATGTGTGTGTGTGTGTGTGTGTGTGTGTGTGTGTGTGTTTTGTATTGTCGCGTATTTTCTAATGTTCTGCAAGATTTTTCATTAATTCCTTCTTTACTTAGCTGTTCACATCATATTACAAACACGATGATTTCAGAAGAATGTCTTTTTTTCTGCGTAGATAGGTTTGTCGCGACAAGTAGACACTTTGCGCCCATTTCAGTCATGGACGCGATAGGACTGCTCAAAAACTTGTGATTAGAAAAGAAAAGCACGTGGAATAAAGCTGAAACTGGATAAATATTTAAAAAGAGAAATAATAGAAAAAAATCAATGACTAAACTTTCGGAATTTACTTCTTATTTTCGCAAACCACATTAAATCCAGTCTGGACACTTTGGAAGATTTGGTGATTTTTTTCCTCTATTATTTCCGGCTACATATATTTTGTGCACGTGTAGATTTTTAACAGCGTGAAAGCAAAACCTCGCGACTTTTTATTTTATTTATTTCAATGTAACTGTTTGCCGAGAATCTCCTCCCAAGCCATTAACGCCTGAGACATTTTGGCACCAAATGAACGCTTGGTCATTTTGGAACAAACTTTTAAATTCCTTGCTATAGAAATATTACTGCTAAGTTTCCAGTGGTAATATTGATTTTATTAAAGTTATAGCATGAAAACTACGTATATGGCGCTAATTTAGTATGGCTTTAAACTATTTTAACGAAAATCGGTCAAAATCGAACATGCACAAATTTGCGGTATCATTTTGAAATTTCGATTTTAACAGTAGGACAAAGTTGATTTATCATCAGAAATATCAATAGATATGTATATACCAAGAGCAACATATTAAAAAATTGCTATAATTTTATCAAATCATTTTTGACAATAATTTATCACGTCTCAATTCAAGTTTTAGAATTTATTTCGTTTTAATTCCAGTTTCAGGATTTATTTTCTTTTAATTTCACTTTCCGAATTTATTTCGACTTAATTTCAAGTTCAAAATTTATTTCGTTTTAATTTCATCATAAAATTTCAGGATGTGAAATTAGTAAATACTTAACACTTCAGATATCTATATCGGTGTATAGATTTGTTATAACAAATTCAGTAAAAAAGGTAGGGAAATTGAAAATATAGTAGGCTGCGCTAGAGGTATTTTTTTCCTAATCCTGCTCCAAAATAAAAACATCTGAAAACTCGAGTCAGGCCCTCAACTAGCTTCGTTAGATCGAGACTTTCATATAGATGTCATGCATGGCACCAAACCCGTTCAGAAATATCTAAACTGTCAGCACAAAAGAAACGCTTTCTTATATTAATGGCGATAAATGGCTTTGAGTGAAGCCTGGAGTTCTTTGCAAAGACCCACAGGTCTTTGAAAGTTGTGTGCTGGCGCTACAGTATCACATGCAACAGTATCAAATATCAGAAACCATAGCATAGAAACTAAAATAGCACGTCACTTGAAGAGAAAATAATGACATAAGCAAAATTATGCCCTACTTCGAATAAAACTTTAGCTAGGAAACTCTATCAATACTGAGAAGGACCACAACAGCTACTGGATGTGAAAAAAATTTCCTAAAATTTGTTTTAAGAAAATGATTTTATAAATTTCCAGCGAAATCTGTATTGATTGCTCGGTCAATGAATGCGGCCATATCGGAGGACCGCAGGTCTCTATCCAGAACCTGTGGTTGGACACTGCAGGTTTAATGAAAAGGGGACAGATCTCTCTAGTTATTCTTCTTTAACCAATTCCTGGCGATGCGTTGCCTCAAAGTAATATCGCCAAAGGCTTGATATATTCGGCAATTTGATGCAGCTCACCTTAATGTCATATGGTAGACAACCCCGAACGAGTTTACTACGACTGCGGATTGTTTCTTTACTGCTAATCGAGCGATGACTGATGTGCGTGTGTGCATATATAGGGTGCCCATAAAGTCTGTGTGCACTTTAAAGAACTTTATAACTTTATTTATATTTGTGATAGAAACAACCTGTAAAAAATGTTAGAAAGTTTAATGTACCTAGTTTTAAGTATAGTCATTGAATAATTTTTACCACAAAACTGACAGATAAGTATTTAGATAAGTAAACAGATGGATCGGAAGGGGTGGACCATTTCATTGACCTCCTCGTTTGACAGATTTGACTCCATTAGATTTTTTATGGAGACATGTGAAAACAACAAATGTGTATGCAACCAAACCTAGTTCATTAGAAGATTTGAAAGCTAAAATAACTAATGGTATTTCAGGCATTACTGTAAATCAGTTGGCAAATGTTTTCCGTGAACTGCAAAATCGTATTACCCTTTGTATTGCTCATGATGGAGGACATGTTTAAACTTAAATGAAATTTCAATAAAACCTTAAAAAATATAGACTTACCTCTTTCTAGAACTATTTTTCAGAATGTTTTTCTGGCTGTTTCGTCAATAAATATCAAATATCTCCTTGTAGGGAAACGGCTACTATTAGTATAACATTATCACATTACACCAACCAATATTCTATGGCAACTAACAGTCACGTAAATCAGAAACAAACAAAATAATCTGTAGGGATACTCAAACCCAATACTATTTTTTCTCTAACAGTTTCACTTAGCGCGTCTCAAGTTTAACGATTAGGCTACTAAGAAAACCACTCAAGAAAAGTAAAATTTAGACATATACCTTTCACTCATTATCATCATCAAGTACCAATTTCATTGGCATCTACTCTTTATATAAATTTGTAATATCAGTTGCAATGTTATATATAATTTTATATTAGAAGAATAGTTATTAATTTTTAGTGAGTTATTCATAGTTTATAGTGGAGAGTCCGTTCTAGTGAAGGGTAGTTGTGTATTGGTGAAGATTGATGGAATTTGGCCTTGTTTTAGATAGCCCTCTATAAATCATAAAAAAGGTTATAAACCAAGAAAAGCAAATTGAGTTGAAAGGTAACATTTTATATACACACATATCAATTAAGGTTTTTACAATTAAAGTAATACTTGAAGTATAGGTCCAACGGAACATGGCAATAAAATGCTGAAAAGAGAATTAATACTTAGGAATGTTGTTCATTTTGGCAACAGGAGGCTGACAAGGAGAATTCGATACTTAAAGTAATGTGGAGGCGTCTTGTATGTAAGGAATGTCTTTGATGTATTCGCTCCTTAGGTCAGTAAGTAGTTTTGATACAGGGAAGAAGGTAAGGAGAGGTGAAGGGAGGTGAACATAGTAGCTGCTTGACTTGGTCAAGGGAGATACTAATCGCTGCTGTTTGTCTCCGTCGGTCTGTATCGGCTTTTTATTTCGACTTTGTGGATCACAGGAGATCATTTGTGGGGGTTCTCACTTGTATTTGATTCTGGGCTTCCCATTGGACGATAAATAAAATTCGCGTAGGCTCGCGAACTGGAAATTTAATATTTAATTGATTTTTATTTGTCAATCGGAACATCTGCGCACCATCGAGTTTTGGTCATTTGCTTTTTGGTTGTGAGAGCGCAAACGTCTGGTGCATCGCTTTTGTTCGGTCGGTATCACGACAAGTTCTTAATTTTAACAAATATTTCTTTTTTTTAATTTTGAATTTAGGTAATATGGCACACCGGTAAAAATGGCACAAGTGGGAAAATAAGAAAAACTCTCCATTTGATAGTAGATGATCTTATAATCTGTTTTGTATACATGTATGAATCGAAACGAATATTTCCTTTTCCTTTATTCCTTAATATGACTTCTTTGATTGGGTTATGGTAGATCCGCTGAGATCAATGTCGTCTGCAGTTTTTGGAAACCTGAACCAGAAGTAAAATTTTAAGTTTTTTAAAGAATCTCTATTTCACTTGGTTCATTTCCCTAATTTTCTCACCTGTGTCATTATTACCTGTGACTTTCAACCTTAATTCCAGTTGCTCTTCATCATAAGTTCTAAGATCTTCATTCTATTGCAGTTTGAAAGTGGCATTGATCTTAAATAACAAATAAGTCTTCTGTATCTGGTTTCTTAACCAGTAAAGTGACTTAATTGAGTTAATATTAAGAAAAAAATGGAAGTTTGTGTCTTGTTAGCGGCTTATATTTTTCCTAATCCGCGCTGCTTGCTAACGGACGCAGGATTACTGAGAAATTCTGTTAAAATGTAACCAAAATTACGACGAAAGAAATACTAAGCAGAAATTACTTTGAGAAGACTCATTGTACGTGGAACTTTTTTACTACTTTTAAGAATTTTTTTCGATACTCTGACTCACCCTGTTTACTACTTTCTCTCTTTTTGAGCCTCTGACCCTACTTCTATTATGGCCCTCCTTGATTGTCTACGGAACAAATTCAGACCTTTCGATGATTAAAAGGGTCCTTGGTAGGTGTAAAAATGAATGACCATGTTTGATTTAATAATGAATTCAAGGTAAGTAATGCCATCGTTAGCTTTATCTCGTGTCCAAGATTTTAATGTCTTCTTTTTTGATCGCTTTCTTCATGATGGTGACGTTAATGACCAAGTAAACAAATTCTTGTATAGAAGAGCTAGTGACATTGACCGCATGGTAATATTGGCAGAGGAGGTTAATTTTGTCCAGCTTTTGTCTCTTGTCTTTTAACTTCTCGTTTTGCTCTTCTGGTGGCTTTAAAGATTTATATTCTGATTGTGATAGTATGGTATGATTTTGGACTTGTGTTTCAAACAAGTCTGGTGGTTGTCAATGCTGTTGTTTAGTTGATCCTTGTATTTTTGAAGAGCGTGTAATGAGAAAGAACTATATTAGAAAGTTTTATTTATCCCATTTTTAATTTTCCCTGTTATGGCTATTGTTATATAAACAAGTTCTTTCTACTGCCACACCAAGACAATGTTGATTTAAGTATAAGGATCATAGTTCCCTTGATTGTTAAAATAAATACAAAAGCATCTCTTTTAAAAAAGGAGGATTTTCGGTCGACATTTTGTCAGAAAATGAACCCAGATAATATGTAGTAGTCATAAGATTTTTTTTAGTTTTTAAAGTCGGTCGTTGATAAAACTTTTCCTCTCAACTTCTTTGTTTTATATTGCCGATGATTAATTTTTTTAAAAAATGAGATACTTTTTTATTTATTCTAATAATAAAGGAAAATATGATCCTTATACCTAAATCAGTATTATTATATCTGTGATATAACAACGCCGTAGGTGACGGACGGAACGGAGTGGCTGAAAGAAAAAAGAATGACAAACATGCTTTGATCGCAGAGAGAATTTTATTCTACTAATACAAAGACAAAACTCTATCTATCTATCTATCTATCTATCTATCTATCTATCTATCTATCTATGCGGACAATAATATATCACATGTCTAGCAGAGAAACAAAAGGGAATGTTCTTACATATAATATGGAGATACCTCTGTGTCTGTAGAAGCCATGTTTAGGACTCAAGCTGTCCAATTTATAGATGCCTCAATATCAATGATGTTCCTTTTACTCTCTAGGTGTTTTGTTCGCCAACGCTTTTATTTAATGAGACGAGAACGCTTTTACCAACTGAGCCAGGTGTCCTCAAGGATCAAAGCGTTGGTTAAGTCTAGTGGCTTTGCTAAATGAGTTGTAAGTTCAATACCTGGCTACAGCAGAGGTGAACAAAAACGACAGTTGAATTAAAGAGAAATAACTGATAGTGATATATTTAGAAGAGGCATTGGCACGTGGATCTAGAACTATCTACACTAGTAAACGAGATAAAATGTTCAAATGGTCTGACAAAGTGATATGAGTAATTGATCTACTTATCTATCTATGAAAATTTCGATTTTATAAATGCCTCCCTAATTAGAAAAGAGTTATAAATCTTTATGCAGATACTTCAAGGGAGTTCTGAAAAAGATCTTATATCTATACGCAAAAGGGAAACAATTTATTATATCAACAGTCTTTATAAAACTCTTACTTAAAGAATCTTTAGAATGTGTTTACTTTTAACTAAAACTTTTCACCCTCAAACAAAAAACAAAACATTCCCAAATCAACATGTCGGAGGACCACCAGACATGGATAAAAATGCCTACACACACACACACACACACACACACACACACACACACACACACACACACACACACACACACTAACACACGCACACACTAACACATTAACACACACATATGCACACACATTAACACAGACATACACTAAACACTAACACACACATTCACACAAACATATACAAGCATACACACACACCCTAACACACAGAAACACACACACAAACACAAACAGACACACACACTAAAACATTAACACGCACACTAACACACACAGTAACGCATACATACACACTAACACTTGCACATACACACATACACAGACGCAATCAAGTAAATATGCATTATCATCCGAATCCCCGATAAACAACTAAACGGATAATATATATGCAAGCATCCATTACACATACAACCGCAGCAACCCGACTTCAGAGTTTTGTATGCGAACCTGTCCGTCCACTCTTCAGGAAATATAGGTCAATTTAAAATATAATTATTAGAATAAGGAAGCAGACCAACAGAATATCCTACTGCTATCAAAGAGCAGACTGGGATTCGTTCCGTGACTTCCTCTGCGACGTCCCTTGGAACAATGTTTTTAGTCTTCCCATCGAAGACTGTGCATCAGAGGTCTCCTCCTGGGTTAAGGCTGGCATCGATGCATTCATTCCTGGCAGGAAACTTCAGCTTAAATCCCATTCGTCTCCCTGGTTCTCGCCCGCTTGCTCGGCCGCCATTGCCCACCGGAACCATTTCTTCCGGCTTTATTGTAGCCACGTGCCGGACCAAAACAGGCGCCTTTTTGCCTCAGCTCGTAATAAGTGTAAAAAGATACTTAACGAAGCTAAGATGTTGTTTGCTTCCAGGATGAAGCAGCGCATAGCATCCTCCAAGTTCGGTACCAAAGACAACTGGCGCCTCTGCAAACGCGTGCTTAGAAAGAGTAAGTCCTCAATACCCCCACTAATAAACGAGTTTGAGGTCCTTACCTCCTCAGCGGACAAGGCTGAATGCTTTGCCTGTAGATTCTCGACCAATTCGACTCTGGATTCGTCTGGAATCTATACACCCGATTTCCCATCTAGAACCGAGGCCCAATTGAATGTCGTCCACATCACGCCCTCGCTGATTTCTAGCATAATCTCAAAAGTGGACCCTCACAAAGCGAGTGGTGGGGATGGAATCCCAATCATAGTTTTGAAGAATTGTACCCCTGAACTTTCCTCTATCCTTTCTAAGCTCTACAACCTCTGCCTATCTTCCTCCTGCTTTCCTACCTGTTTGAAGTCTTCTTCCGTGGTTACAATATTCAAGAAAACTGGTGAACAATCGGACCCTGCAAATTACCGTCCCATCAGCCTTCTTCCGATCTTCGGCAAAGTGTTCGAAGCCATTATCAATACCGAGGTCGTTCAGCATCTCACAGCCCACGGGCTACTCTCGGACAAACAGTATGGCTTCCGCTTCACCAGGTCCACTGCTGATATGCTAACGACCATCACCGAGTATATATACCAGGCACTCGACAAGAATGGTGAAGCCCGAACTGTCGCCTTGTATATCTCTAAAGCATTCGACAGAGTATGGCATGCCGGACTTCTACGGAAACTGCGAAACTATGGCATAACTGGACTTTTGTTGGACTAAATCCGGTCATTTCTCTCTAACCGCACACTGAAGGTGGTATTAAACGGACATGCCTCCCAGAACTACCCTACAAACGCAGGTGTACCCCAAGGCTCTATCCTAGGTTCTACGCTCTTTCTAATCTATATCAATGATCTTCCCGATGCCATAAGATCACAAGTAGGCATGTACGCCGATGATACAATTTACTCTCGCCTCGATCAAAAATCTGGTGTTGGTGACACGGCGAACCTCGCTGCCGAGCTTGAGAAGGACCTCCAATCCGTGGTGGATTGGGGTAAGAAATGGCTCGTAAAATTCAATTATTCCAAAACGAAGCTGCTGTCAATTAATCACCACAGACAACCGCACCTCCCCACCATTAGCATGGAACAGGCTTGCCTCCCAGAGAGTAAATCACTACGCCTGGTTGGCCTGACACTCTCAGCGGACCTCAAGTGGAATGACTACGTCGAATCCATTGCTAAATCCGCAGCTATAAAAGTCGGCTCTCTGTGCAGGGCCCGGAAATTCTTTCCGCCTGAATCTATCCTGCAATTATATAAATCCACCATCCGCCGGTGTATTGAATACTGCTGCCACATTTGGTCGGGTGCCCCTTCTATTCTCCTCGGGGTTCTTGACAAAGTACAGCGAAGAATCTGTAATGTGATTGATGCCGACTTGGCTGACCGCCTGCAGTATCTCTCTCACCGGCGTGACGTGTCTTCCCTGTGCCTTTTCTATAAATACTTTCATGGCTTCTGCTCTGACGAACTTAAATCACTGGTGCCCCCAGATGTGAATTTGCACAAGATACTAGATTGGCAACTTTTATAGTGAAACCGATGAAATGTAACCGCAGTTTCTACTCCAACAGCTTCTTTCCTCGCACTTCCCGCCTGTGGAATTCCCTACCGCATGCTTCCCCGACGGCTACAACCTCCAGGAGTTTAAATGTAAGGTCAATAGACACCTCCTAACACACTAACTCACACCCACTCTCTCCAACTCTCTCCCTATGTACATCCTAAGTCGTCTATCACCCTCCTTCTTACATTTCCTATACCCAATCCCTCTATATAACCCCCTGCGCTATAGTGGCAGTGGAATGCCTTGCTTGGGGTGACACGATAAAAAAATTATAGAACTATATAGTAACAGATGAAAGTGAGAGAATAAATAAAAGAGTTAGAGAGATAGAGAAAAGAAAAGTGATAGTTTGAGAAAGAGTGAAGATGTGTAAAAAAGATAGACAAATAGAAATAGATAGATAGATAGATAGATAGAGAGAGAGAGAGAGAGAGAGAGAGAGAGAGAGATTAAAATACGTAATATATATAGAAATGCTTAGATAGATAGATAACGAAAGACCTTGGAAAGACATTAGCTTTTGTTTTTAACCAGACGATAGTGGCGCCACAATGAGGCCGTAGTGAGAGGCAAAACAGTGGATATAATTTTGTCGTCTTAATCTTCTTACTTAACGACGACCATTGCTTAAAATGGTTTGTTTAATGTCAGCTTTTAAGATGATTGAATAAACGGGAAATGTCAAGTCGACGTCACTGGCGCAAAGTTTTTGCCTTGAGGTCTGTGGCACAACAAACAGCCAATAAAAACGCCGATAAAATCATCTCACTTCCCTATTCAATACAGCTTTACCCGCCACCAACCAAACAACCAATCCCCATTCATTTCACATTTTTCTAGCTTGACTCTCTAATTGCCCAACTGACCGTTTTCATAATTCTACACTCGGTGCCGTGTGTCTTTGTCGATTTTTTCTTCTCTAATTCCGAAGACAGGATTTGAACATTGTAATCAGACGGGTTTTTTCGTTAGGCACTGGTGATTAGTTTTAGGTGTAAACCCCTAATTTTTACAACAAGTATAAAAAAAGAGAGACTGTCTGACAAAGCAAATATAGGCAATATAAACTTATTCAGATTTGACATATCTTGGAGTTACCAATAAAATAACGAGTAAACTTCATCACAAAAGATGGCATCTTACAAAAATCTTATAATTTGCTTGAAAAGTATCAGTGTCACTATAACTACAATATTTAGGAATATCTCCAATGTACGGTTCCCAATATAGCAAGATGGCAAAAGGCTTAAACTTACCCTCTTAGGACAGAAAAGAGGCAAAATACCCAAGCCTACTTACTTGGTACAACTATGAAACAAAAAAACAAAAAAAAAAAACAAAAAACAAAAAAAACAAAAAAAAAACCCAAAAAACAACGAAGTTACTTGCTTATTTTAGCCAGGAGACAAAATGTTGAAATCTTTTTATTCAGTTTAGCAAGGAAGATAAATATATTTTATTAATATAGCAAGAAATAAAAATCTGAGTTTTAGCTTGCATATAAATTTACTTCTTTTCTTGACTACCAAATATATAATGAGTTAGATATGACTTCAAAATTCCTCTTTTCGGTTGTGTGAAAACGGAGGAGGTCCCATTTATTTTACGTGAAGAGTTATAGAAATAGAATAAGAAATGTTTAAGGAATAAGCCCATCCGTTGAACTGAACATTTTTTTAAAACCAAGGGAAATCAGGTGAAAACGGTAAATAACAACAGTTTCATGAAACAAAATTTGAGATCTTATTGCCAGTCGAGAAAAATAAAAAAAAAAATAAAAAGAAAGCAAAAAGATTTCATGTTCAGAAAAATGGAGGCACAAGATCTATTTCAGCATTTGGAAATTTGCAGCCGCATGACATCGAGTATCAGGTTATCTTTCTTGAAATATCCTGGGAAATTTTTGTTATTTTCTAGAATTCATTATTTAAAGAAAGAAATTTCTTTTACCCAGTTCGGGACTACTTCACGCAGTTATGTGTCTGTATGTATTTATACGTTAAATGAAAACTGGTTCAGTTGACAAGTTGCACTGACAAGAGTCGTTGGCCAATATTGCACACAACTGCTATGGAAAAAAAACATATTTTCTGTAACATGGATGGATGAATAAACCTTGAGGCTCCACGAGGGTAACACGTAAATGACTCTTGTTTTATATTTGAACTAGCTTCGGCAATGAATCATGTTCTTGATAAGTATAAGATCTCGCCTTTTTCTCTCTTGGTCTGGAAATCTAGCCAACAACAAAATTGTGACATACACAACCATGTTTGATATTTGCGAAATATAGGCATCCGTCGGCCCAAGAGACGACGGAGAGCATAACTCGGCAAGTTTTATTTTCTAATTTAAGATTGGCAGTTGCCCATGCAGCTTGTTTTTCTGTCCACGCCACCGATATTGCTTAACGTAAAGGCAGACGCCAATACAGACTGGTACCGGTGTCATTGCAGGAGTTGCCAGAATGAAACATGGTATCGGACTGATTTCCGCGATATCTTAAACTTAGGGGCCCCGATTCTGAATTTAAATTTAGAGTTCTCCTTCTGTCTGATACCCACACATGGCTACAGAACCCAGGCTGTCCATAGTTGAAGATTTTGAATTAACAGTTTTTCCTACCCCCAGACTTGTTGCTACTCAAGGCAATAGACACAGTTTTATGATATTTAAGCTAGCAGAGGAGGGAAATGAATTCAAAAATTTTCCAAGGTTATTAGAATTGCAATTGCAAGTGAATGTAATAAACTTAACTGTTATTCGAATTCGGCTTCCTGATTCTGCAATTTATTACTCTACCGTGATCTAATGATGTTTATAATATTCCAAATAACTGTTTTTACGAAACGAAAAAATATTTATGACATGTAATATTTGCTATGCAATACAGTTTTGATGGCAGACACAGAAAGAAAAGCAAGTAAAGAGAAACGAGAAAAAAGGAAGAAGACCAAATGTATGGTTATTAGTAAGCGGAAGAGTACAAGGTGCACGATACAAATTGTAGGTGTCACAATCGAAGGAAAAAAAAAGTAGGAAAAT
This sequence comes from Ascarosepion bandense, assembly GCA_037127315.1. Classification (NCBI taxonomy): domain Eukaryota; kingdom Metazoa; phylum Mollusca; class Cephalopoda; order Sepiida; family Sepiidae; genus Ascarosepion; species Ascarosepion bandense. The sequence continues at coordinate 1,748,707 of JBBBDQ010001711.1, forward strand.
TTAAATATCTGGAAAATATTTTAATAGATTACGGAAAATGTGACAGTAAATCATATATAGCAATCCAGTACGCTCTTCTTTGTTTCTATTGAAAGTTTCTTGTCTCTTAATACTTTACTCAGCTTCTGGAATGCGTCCTTCGCCATGCACATCCGCCTTGACATCTCTGTGTCACACTTTGCCGTCTTCTGTTAGAACACTTTCCAGATATTTAGATTTGTGTACTTGCTTGATTTTAGTATCCCCCACCTGTATTTGGCATTTGGGGCTGCTCTTTTTGTTGATGACCATGCATTCGTTTTTTTGCAGTTTATTTGTAGTTCTTTTTTGTCACTCTCTTTAGCTACCTTCTGTAGGAGGTCTTGTAGTTTGCTTTCCGTGTCTGCAATAACGGAAACAAAAACAAAAAACAAAAAAGCAAAACAAAAACAACAACAACAACAAAAAAAAACAAGAAGCGAAAACAAAGAAATGAATTCTTAGGTCTTGTATAATATTACTCCTCTTATATGGCAATGAATGGTGGGCAGTTGCCTCACAGATAAAGAGGAGACACATATATTGTTCTACAGGATGATTGTGAAACTTTTATAGACAAAGTTTGAAAGAAAATGAAAAAAAAAAGAGACAAAAAAACGTTCACTTAAACTTAGAATCAGACGGAAAAAATTGAAATTTCTGCAACATGTACTGAGGAAAAGGACAGGGGAACTCGACAGACATTGGACATATTGAAAGTAAGAAGCATAGAGGTAAACAGCGAATAACCTATCTTGTGACCTTTTGCAGAACAGGGAATGTGAGGAATCATAAAAAGACAAATACCAACAACTACAAAGGAAATTGAAAGGCAGCTATAATCGCCGGCATCATTAAGAGACAAAGCAGAAGAACTGAAGAAGTAATAAAGTATTTTTGTTGGTGATTCGTTGCTTTTACCGCATTATCTACTACGCTCTACGGTGTTATCAAGTATCCACTTATCACTCCATGCAATTTGTTAAAAAAGAAACAAAAACAACAAAAAAAACACGAATATTTTCAGAGAGATATAGCATATCTTGCTTTCTGTGTTGATTACCACTACGCTACGCATCGACCCATCTACTATAAATAGAGCGCTATAATGTAGACGGATCGAGAAAAGAGCCCTGGTTACTTAAGCATATTTTGGCGAGTTCATCAGTCTAAGAACTATTCAGCATTACCTCGCATATAAACTTCCAGGCAATTAATCTATCTTCAAAGACTCGCTAAAATGAGCATAGATAAGAAGAAAATTATCTAAATCGAATAAAAACAAAGTTTTATTGTCGAAATCCTTATGATATTATCAAGAGAAAAGACAAAAGGATTTTTTAATTATTATATATCTTTTGTCGTTTTTAGAATCTTCAAAATTTATTGTTAAATGTTTCTTTTCTTTCTGACTATAAAGTAGCGTAGTGTATTTAACGTCTTTTACCGTGAAACATTCATTGATTTGAAAATTCTTACAAAAATGAAACTTTCAGGACTTATTCGTAAATGATTAAAATTATTTTAATAATTTTTCTTAAAAATCTTGATACAAATATTATTTTTTAATATCTGTTAGCCCTATAACTTATTTGATTTATGAAAGTTTGAGAAATTCACTTTTACAGCAGTTAATGTTCATATTAGTCATAAGCTGAAGTCTTTGGAGAATTCTAATCATTATGTTTGCCAAGTTACGGATGTGAATTACAGAATTAAAAATAATGCAATAAAACTAAGACATTATTTAATTATAAATGCTTTTCATTTCTTTTAAGACTAAAATATATTATGGACACTGTTGTCTTAGGGAAAGTTTTCTTTTTCTACGAATAATTACTTTTTATAATCATTGTTTTTATTTTTAAAATTAGTTAGATTAATTTATGAAATGTAAATCGTTTAAGATTATGTATTTTAATGGTTAGATGATATAGTTATTAAGTAAAAACTATATTTATTAATAATAAATCAGAAAGTTTAGTACAATTCTGTATTTTAAAAACAATATTAAATTTTGTGTGTATATAAGCATGCCAATTTTTGTAAACAGAAATATTTGTCTAGTTATTTTGCAGTTATGTCCACCGTAGAAAAAGTTAATTTTTTCAGCATCAGATTACCAATAGAGCTGTTAACACCCACCACCTTTTTAGAAATGTTCTTCGGCGATGTTTTAAACTAAAAGAATGTACTATTTGGTTCAAATCAGATTAATTAAACTTTCAATAGGATTTCTTTGAAAACTTTAAAAAAAAATAAGTATGTTGTACGAAGAAAATTGTAAATATATCCATAGATTAATTTTGAAATACAGAAAAGTATTTTAATTATTCGAAATATTAAATTTAAGCTACTAGCTTGAAATTAAAACTAAAATAAAAGCCCCATGATAAAATATATCACTTTACTCCAAGATAATATATCACTTTACTTTAAAGATACCTATTTAAACATATATATGACAGATGACCTGAAGATTGCTCGCAAGCATGGCACAGATTGTTGGCATTCTTTGTCAACTCAGTGCACACTCATATTTAATCACCTCTTATATCTGATATTAACTATTTTTAACCATAAATATAACACATCTTATATATATATTATGTGTGTGTGTGTGTGTGCGTGGGAGTGTATGTGTGTGCAGTGGTTTAATAGCAGCCCGTATTGAAAAATCCGTTAGAATTCTAGAATGTTTAGGATTATTCTAGAGTGAAAATAATTGTGGATCAATAATTGTGAATTCGAATCCAAGTTTTCGGCAATTTTCTAGTGTTGTTTGTTGACATTATTATAAATGTCCTTCTTATTTGTTGTTTAATGTTATCGATATCTTCACATGTGATTGTCCGTCGTTCGTAGTTTTTTTTATTTGTTTATTAGGTATTTACTTAATATATTTTTGTTTTATTTACTATATATATATATATATATATATATATATATATATATATATATATATATATATATAGTGAGCAGTGTAACTTACGTAAACTGTGTTTAAATGTTTTTGATCACCAGAATTCTGAATGATATTTCATTTTAGGAAAGAAAGTATTTTTGTTTCTGTTCATTTATTTGTTATTTATATCTATTGATGGCTGATTGTCAAAAAATTGAAAAATGCCCAACCAGTTGAAGACATATACGTACATAATTTATTATCTATATCGAATATTGTCCAAAGGGAATTGTTTTTAGCAAAATACAATTAAATAGAAGAATTCTTGGCACAAGTTTTAATAATTAGCTAATTTTGCATGAAAAGCCAAAGTATTTCTGCGTTTGCTTATTTAGTAATGAAATTCAAACTAAATTCTTATTTGGAAGATTAGGTTTCGTGACTCTGTTAGTACATTCAATGACTGAAAATTAACCCAAAACTTATGATAAAATGTGTTGTATGCTTTAAATTAATAAAAGATACACTCAAGGGGAAGACCAGGGAATCTTGTATTGTATACTAGTTATATAATGGAAGATTATATAAATGATTTTTGGTTTGGTTTGTTTTCTTTTACGGCATATCAACCTCAATGGGTTATTTAATACCGAATTTTTTTTTACAATAGATTTGTATGAATAGAATACATATGCTTTGTTAGAAATAAGTTTGTAGATCAGCTTTCTTTTATGTAATTGGTTTCTGTTGAGAGTAAAAATTATTGCTGGTAATACTTTTTCCTTAAAAATTAATTGCTGATAGTACACTTTTCCTTCAAGAATTTATTGTTGGTAATAATATTTTTACTCAAAAATTTATAGCTGTAATATTCTTTCTTTCAAAAATTTATTACTGATAATACTTTTTCCTTCAAAATTTTATTGTTGGTAATCCTCTTTTCACTCAAAAATCTGTTACTGATAATACTTTTTTTTCAAAAATATTTTCTGGTAATATTTTTTCTTCCAACATTTATTATTGTAATTTTTATTATAAAATTTTATTTTTATAAGTTCATAGTGTTTTGACCCCAGTTTGAGGATAAAGTATTTGCTCATAGCTGAGACCCAAAAGGTTGCTACAACCCTGAGTCAAGATGGACCTGGGAAGAAGAGTAAGTAAGAGGTGGTTCCATACTCCTCACAAACTCTCAATCAGTGACCTTGCTGCTGAAAGCAGCTTATTGTCCTACCCAGAAGCTATGTGATTTTTGATTATGAAATGAACTCCATATCCACAATAGAAAACCATATGTGAAAACGGAGAAAATAAACATTTATGTCATTAAATATTCTGTTATGTCTGTGATTTTTCGGCAATGCCAATGTAGGAATCTCAGCACTGCATCAACAGACTGTTTCAATAACGAACAATTTTCCTAACGTTACATTATATTAGGAGAACGTAGGAGGCATTGTTTGGTGGAGAAAGTGTGTGAACAATATATATAAAACAAAATTTTAATGTTTAAATCCGTTGAATAGCTATTCCTACAAGGACTTACTCCTTTCTTCAGCAACGGCGAAACGAACATTTTTTTATTTAATCAAATTCAAATGACAAAAGATTTTATATCCGTACAAGTAAAAACGAAATCCATTCACAAGAAAATAAGATGGGGTGGGATTAATAATTTTGAATTTAAGGAAGTAAACAGGGAAGCAGACAGATACCTATGTCTTATATTCGAAGACATCCCCTCTCCCTTATCTGAGTTGAGAGTTTAAAAGTTGAAATTTATCCATGTCAGGTGAATAGAAGTGGTCGGGTAAACGAAAGGAAAAAGGAAAAAGAAAAAAGAAAAAGAAAAGGAAAAAGGAAAAAGTGGGGAAGTGTTGGTTGACTGGGAAGTAAGATAAGAAACAAATATTGTCATAGAAACAAAAGAAAACTGCTACCATCAGCGTTGAAAAAACATTGAAAAATTTACCAAAGAGATTTTAGTTTAAATAAATAATGACTGGAACAAATTATATAGAAAAAAATTTGGACATTCAAATTTAAATATAAATCTTAAATTTTAAATTAAAAATTAAAAATATTAACTTCAAGGGTAGATCTCAAAAGAATCCATTACCACACACACACACACACACACACACACACACACACACACACACACACACATTCCCGAACATAATTTACTAAAAAAACTTAAGGATATTCAAAATTCACAAATTAAATTTAATTTTAATTATTTTTAAAAAATTTAATAAACTAAATTTATAAGGCGGCTTAGTACGAAAGAAACGGGATTATTATATATATTTTATTGCAAGAGATCTGCTAAAAGTTAACCAAAACTAATCCTTTTGTGTATGAGGTATTATAAATGTAGCATTAAAAATAAATATAAACAAGTAATAGAGTCATGAAAAACAAAATGGAAATAAGAATCGTTACAAAAACAAAACAAAATAGTTTAAATATGCAGGAAAAATGCGAGCTAAAGAGTTAGTCTACAGATTCTTACATGTTAATAAGAGATATTTAAATAGGAAAAGGAAAAAGGAAGGTATCTATAAGGCTGGGATTAGTATATGGTAGTGGGGCTTAAATTTACTAGCTTAAAAACTTTTCATTTTACTAAATTTATAGATTAAATTTAAAACTCAAATCTTAAGTTTTAAAATTTAAAAATTTTGACTTATGGCGGCATTTGCTAATGAATTCTTTGCGTAAGTTTAAAAGTACGTGCAGATTTGGGTACTTTAATATTTTTATTTTTTCCTCTAAACATAGATTGCACTTATCGTGAAAGTTTCTGGGGGTACGGGCTGATCCTATTAGTTTCCAAAGAGGGAGGGAAGTTTTTTAATAAGAGACATAGGTATCTGTCTAGTTCCCTGTTTACTTCCTTAAATTAAAATATTATTAATCCCACCCCATTTTATTTTCCTAAGAATGGATGTTTTTTTTTTACTTCTACAGGTATAAAATCTTTTGTCATTTGAATTTTCGTTTCGCCGTTGCTGAAGAAGCGAGAAAATTCTCGTAGAAATGGCTATTCAACGGATTTAAACATCGAAATTTTGTATTATATTTATATTTGGCTCTGTAATTAGAATATTTGCATCGAGCCCTCCACTTTGATCAGTTTTAATATTAATTAAATTAATATTAATTAGGATCGGGTTTTTGGGATTTACCTACCTTATTATGCTTTTGGATATATATATATATATATATATATATATATATATATATATATATATATATATATATATACATATATCACCGCTCTGTTCATCATGAGCATTGTTTTATTTACACTTGAATTATAATGCTATATACATATGTACATCCTCCTAATATGTTTGTTTATTAATTTATGTCAGTATATATATATACATATAAAAAAAGTGCGAGAAGCCGTAACTGTTTTGTTTAAAGTGTATGTTGATTATTATTATTATTATTATTATTATTATTATTATTATTATTATTATTACTTGGTTTTTGTTTGATATATTAAGCGTCCATACTAATATTTGTGTAACGTAGTTCAGTATGACTTGGTGAGTGAACCTAATGTGTAGATGTGTTTGTGTGTGATAGTATGCTTTCAAATGCTTACCTCTATTTTGTTGTTCATATTGGTCTCCTGGGAATGTGTTTTGTCCAGGGTTTCGTTTCCTACTAAGGACATCTTTTGTGCTTCTTTTTTCTTACTGTCCGATTCCTGTTATTTGGTAGTGTTTTCATCCATGTTATTTTCTTTTCTAGAATTTTCCGGGAACTCTCTTCTTTCTTCTTGCATTTAGACTCCCATAATTCTGATAAAAGGTTTTGTGTTTCTTTAGGGCATGTGTCTTTTATTTTTGTTAGTAATGTGCTGTCTATTTCCGTGTATTTTTTGTATAGTTTATTAATCTGTCCTCTTGTATGTCGATCTTAGCCTGAGATTTGATTAGGCTGAGGGTAATTTTAATTTGTTTTTGATTCTCAGTATCATGGGCCGTCATTATTTCTCGAAATTCTTTTAATACGAAAGGGGTCTCTCCTTCTTTAAATGTTCTGTATATGGCGGCAGTTTCATTGTTTTTGACAACATTGTAAAATGCTAATTTTCTTTGGTTCATTATGTTTGCCCAAAATTTTGAGGTTTTATCTCTTTATTTTAAATAATTTTCCTGTGTGTATGAGTCGGTAATCTTGGCAAATTGTTCACATCATGTCTGGAGATACTCCATTAGTTTTTTGTGTCTTTAGTATTTTTCTTTGTTTTCTTGGGTTGTGAGATGGTTTAATACTTTTTCATTTAATTTGAGGATTTCCTCTTTTGGATGTTTATGTAGATTCAGAAGATGCTCCAACGTTTTGTCATTCGTTCGCGGCAAGTACCATTATGGACACTTTATATTATCAAGCAAGTATTATTAATAAAAATAATAACAATAAATTTACATTTTAAACAAAACGTTCACGGCTTCTTGCACTTTTTTCTTCTATAACAACTTTTCTCGTTGGAACAACCCCTATTTCTTTTTTATTATATATATATATATATATATATATATAGAGAGAGAGAGAGAGAGAGAGAGAGAGAACGGATGTCAACAATCGATGCTTTACTTTCCTCTTCACGTGCGTTATATATATCTGTCCTCCGAAACGACAGGTACTTTAAGCATTCAAGGATTGGAAAGCCTGACTTCTTGACTGCCACAATTGTATTGGTACGTTGTACTAATTTTTGTGGTGGTAGTGGTGGTGAGGGGGTCTCCTATCAATACTTAGAAAAAGATAATCTAACACTGTCAAGATTCCACGCTCGTTTCGGATCAAAGTTTTGATCACTATGGTAGAATCTTTTTCATTAAAGTTCATCGAATACAAAACTCAAAAACCACTCCATGTGAAGGCTTATTGAATGAAGTGTAGAATGAAATGGAAGTATAGGGGGATATTATTTACCAACGACTAGAAAACATTTTTCCACTACATTCTTGGAAACCTTTTACCAATGTAACACGAAAGGAATCAGGATGATCCGACAAGAACCTTAGTCCTAGATCGGAAAGAATATTAATGTCTAGTGCTGTATTCTCTGTCATCCTTGCTACAAATTAACGGTAAGACGTGTAGTGGTTTTAGATTATCAACATGAACAATCTTTTCAGTCATATTATTCTTGGATATGACTTTTACATCAGCATTTTTCTGCGAGAATACCAGTTGACAGACTTCTACCATTCGTTGTCTGTAGACTGACACTTATGGAAAATGTGATTGTTTCATTCGTTGTCTACGGTTACCAATCCTTTGCAGGTTATTTAATGTTAGAAAATATTTTTAGACCGTAAGAACATTTTAGATGGCTATTTAGTTATACAAGTCTTACTAATTAATCTAAAGCTGGCGAGAAAAAAGATTTCATACCTTTCCACAGGGTATTTGCGCGTAGGTATATACAACAAACATAACTTGAATTGAAAATCAAATCTCCGGTTTATAATTCGGAACCATTATCCATTACACTACCCGCAGATACAAGCTTACAACATTTGATATTCCCAAGCCGTCAGCCCATCTAGATACTGACAGGCTTCGAAGTTGATTAACTTCTGTGATCCTAAGTGAAGTGGTGTTTCAGCGTGATATGGCCGTAAGCCATTGACATATTATTTTGTACTCTTTGAATTCAGTCTATCGCACGACGCTCGTATATTGAAGAAAGATAGTTCCGAACCTACTTGGTTTCCTAGGTATACTAAAGTTATGGCAGTGGCTACTCCAGATTTCTATGCATCACTTGTGCATAAAATATATAATACGTTAGACATATTTAGAGGTTTATAGGTTGTTTACTGTTTAGGATTGAGTTCCAGCTTCTTCTAAGGTCTACTTTTAACCTCTCTGCCTGAACTCCGAAATTTTATTTTCTAATAATTTACTCATATTTTTGTCTCCTCAATAGAATTCGATAGGTTGACCTATCTTTATTTCATACTCCTGCCAAGTCTGTTGAACAGGAGTAGAGATTTACCTCTTGTTTCCTTTTTATTATTGAAGTTACGGTTCTTTCTACAGTCTACTTCAACTCTATACTTCTAACGTTCCGCCTGAACTCAAAAACTTTATTTCTTCTTCTCAGTAGGATTAGATAGGTTTTGCTTATCGACCAGTTCACACACTTCCTGGTCTTTTGATCAGGAGGGAAGGGTTATCCCTTGTTACTTGTTTACGGTTTTGTTTTTTATTCTTCTAAAGTATTTTCATTCAAATTCTCTTCAGATTTCTTGCTTCCCTGACAACTACAATCTCCAAAAATTTAAGTGCCACATCAATCACAATATTCCATTTTCTTGAACTCTGTTCATTTTTGTACTCTCCGGAGATTTAATCGAAATAAGGGAAATGGTAACTGTTCCGGCAGAAAAAGGAGGGGTAAGTAGCTCCTAGAAGTTTTATATGGCCCCGAGATTGAGTTTGGGGGTAATATTTGGACAAGACTGACTTCATCGTCATGAAGCCAGAATAGGAGTTTAATCCCCTGCCTTTGATAGTAAAAGATAGAAAAGTACAATTGGTATCAGCAAAAGGGAGGCCAATACAGAGGAAAAAAGTTAAACTTCTAAAGGTGAATAAAGCAAAAAAGGAGGGATAAAAACATAATAATAAAATAATGAAGACAGACGAGGACTCTGTGAAAGATGAGTCAAGAGAGTGGGAGGAGGAAGACGAAATACTTATCCCTCAACTCTAAAAACGACTGAGAGAGGAGAACAGGTTAGAGGGTGAGCCAAAGATACCTCAACGAGAAGCAAAGAAGAGCCTTAGTGACAAAGTATAGGGTATAGTCCTAGAGTCGGGAGAGGAATCAAGTGAGTGCGAGGAAGATGAAGTGTCAACTGACTTTGATAGTAAAGGTGAAATATCTTTCTCTCAGTTCCAAACACTGCTGGAAGAAAGTGTGAAGATTTCAGGTGTAAGACTCAAGAAAGGATTGACAGGGGCAGGAAAGCAGGAGTCTCTTTAGGAAAAAAGACTAGATCAGAGGTGGAGGACCTATTACAGAATAGTGGAACAAACCGGACCAGTATTTTTTGTGGTCTGGCATTAAGTACGAGCAGGTCCTATGCTAATGATCTTAAATTAGCAGAGATAGCTAAGTGGAAAATAGCAATGCCTAAAAAAGAAAAGGGCCAAACAATGAAAAGCAACCTTAGTGGAGCCAGAGAATATGTGAACAAACGAAGACACTATAGGTGAAGAAAAAATAGGGATCAGAAACCTGGAAGGAACTACCTGTGTGTCACCATGAAGCGACCCCGCTCTGCTCCAATATTCCCGAGAAAAAGGAAAACTATCTACTTAAAGAAAAAATAACCTCAGTGTAAGTGTCTAGAGTAGTGGTCAGAAGATCCCCATTATAAAAGGAGAATCAAGGGACAGCGAGGAGAAAGACTAACTACTCTAGAAGTTGAACCAAAAGTAACCCTTGAAGAAAGGCTAAAAAGAGCAGGCAACTAGGAAGAGAATAAGCCGTGATTGAACCCGAATTACCTTTGAAACAGAGAATAAAAGAGGCAAAGAAGCCCGTATCTTTGTAAAAAGATAAGATAATGAAAACGGAGGTGGATGGATTCGGTTATGATACGTAACAACGCCAAGATCTTCATTATCTACCCAGTCATTCCTAACAGGAGCTGGTTGTCGGAGACTAGAAGATGTGGACAACAGGTCACGAGGGGGGAAATATTTCTCTTTTAATTTCGTCGTCGGGAAAGCATACTGGCCAGATGCGTGTCTGGTAGTCTCATTGATGATGTCATACGACCTTTGGCGCAGGGGAGCAAACTTGTCTAAAATTCAACTAGCCAACTAGAAGATGGGAATAGAAATTAGGAAATTTGTAAGTATGGACATTGATGGTTAAAGGAATAAAAACTGGGATATCTTGTTGCCTTGCAGGTATGGCCGGCACAAGAATGTTGATACTGCTAACAATGATGATGATGGTGATGCTAGCAGCTTGAAAACACAACCAAAATACAAGTTTCAAACACGAATAATGTGTAGTAAGCTTTTTGAAAAGTAGCATATTGATATTATTGATATTAAAGGACCCTTACCTTCCATCTCTTGTAATCAATTTATATGAATAGTGGTTGATGCATTTTCTATTTTTGCATTCATTTTTCCTGTCAAGGTATTTCGGTGTAAACTTTTCATCGTTTGTTTTCTGCTTTTGTTAATCATCTTCATGAATCAAGAAGTATAAAATATCACACCGTATTTCTATCCATAGTATAAACATACTAGTAATTCTCCTTTCTTTCTTTCTTTCTTTCTTTAAGTTATTATCTCAATGATTTGTCTTTATTCTCTCTCTCTCTCATTGTTTTTTCTAGTGTTATTACCTCAATGAACTTTTCTCTTTTTCTTTCTTTTTTTCATTATTTCTTTCTCATTCTTTCTTTCAAGTGTTATTCTCTGAATGATATTTTCTTTTTCTTTCCCTTATTTTTCCTAGTTTTATTAACTCAATAATTTTTGTTTTCTTTCTTTTTTATTTTTTGTAGTGTTATTATTTCAATGGTCCTTTGTTTTTTCTGTCTCTCTCTTTCATTCTTTTTTTCTAGAGTTATTATCTCAATAATTTTGTTTGTTTGTTTTTTTTTTTTCGTTATTTCTTTCTTTTACTCTCTGTCTTTTCTTCTCTTTCTTTTTGAAGTTATTTTCACAACGGTTCTTTGTTTCTTTCTCGTGTTATTATCTCAATGGTTTTTGCGTCTTCAGCGAGTTGCCAATATATTTAACTTGTTATGCTCGGCTCTGGATACATTCTGTAAGGTGTTACATGTTTCCAGTTAACTGATAGAAGATAGAAAAACAGAGAAGAAACGTGCGTTCACCATTACAAATTATCAGTTAAAGTGATCGCAGATTCGGAGAACTTATTAATGTTGAAAAAGAACATCACAGCGCCATATGTTTTCTGTTCCATTTCGTGTCGTCTCTGTATTCTACTCAACAACTTACAGTTTTATTTGGATTACAATTTAAACGCATTATTTAAGGTGTAGGGTCATATGGTAGGCTTCAGCTCTTGAAAGAAGCGCGAACAAAAAGAAGCAAGAACAAAAGGATATATAGAAAGAGTATCATTAGGATTGTACATATTCTACACATGGTAGCTTGTCTACTTGCTGAAACCATTTGAGAGAGGAGGGCTTGACTTTGCTAATGCCACAACTGCTGCGTTTTAGATATTATATCAAAATTTCAATAATCACTCACTGCCAACGTTTCACGACATTCATTTTTGGTCTTCAAAGTTCTGACCAGTATTCACTATAGTTAACAATTTAAAAAAATGTATCTATGAATACAAAAGGGACCTAATATACAACAATTTATCAAGTACATTAGTTATATATAGAAACAATATCAACTTTGTTCTAAAAATGCCACAATTATCAAAATAGAAAGCAATTTACTTAGAAGGAATATAAGAGTGATATAAAATTTTATCAAAATATAAATTTGCACTCCAAAAATTTTTCAATATCCTCATTCCTGTAAAAACTACTATTTTCTAAGCCAATATACATGACCACGAAAATTTTTAAACTAAAAAAACACGAAAAACGGTTAGACACACGTCTTCATGTTATTCAAATAGATAACACATAAATCAATCCTAAACTAAATTAATTTAAATTCCATTTTGCATAAAATCTCAAACGAAAAAGTTCCAAAATATCACTTACACATTTTCGCATATTAGACATGGATTTATATAAACTCGCGTCCATCATAACTTGCCTGATGTTTCAACTAACCTGATAAATACACTGCTTAAAAAATTAGATGAACACTTCGAAAACATATCAGATCTAAACAGGGGAAAATGATCTTGAATATCTTTCCTGATAATAAGATAGAAATGAAAATGATCACCTTATTCATGGAGAAATCAAAGACACTCCAAAAATAAAAGTAAACAAATGATGCAGTAGACTGGTCCATTTTGCCAAAATGTCATTTAGAAACTAAAAATGATTCTCAGTAGTTTGTGTGGCCCCAGTGATTGTACGCATACCTGACAACGTCGGGGTATGCTTTTAATGAGACGACGGATCTCCTCCCAGATCTGAACCAGGGCATCACTGAGCTCTTGGACATCCGAGGGGCAACCTAGCGGTACCGGATGGACCTAAACATAATGTCCCAGAGGTGTTCTATTGGGTTTAGGTCAGGTGAACGTGGGGACCAGCTGATGGTATCAATTCCTTCATCCTCCAGGAACTGCCTGCATACTCTAGCCACACGAAGTCGGGCATTGCCGTGGGCCAGGAGGAATCCAGGTCCCACTGAACGAGCGTAGATTCTGACAATTGGTCCAAGGATTTCATCCCGATACATAATAACAGTCAGTGTGCTACTATCTAACCTGTAGAGGTCTGTGCGTCCATCCAGGGATATGCCTCCCCATACCATCAATGACCAACCACCGGTCATGCTGAATGATGTTGCAGGCAGCATAACGTTCTACACGGCATCTCCAGACCCTTTCACGTCTGTCGCATGTGCTCAGATTGAACCTTCTCTCATCGGTGAAGAGCACAGGGCACCTCTATGGCAAATGCCAATCGAGCTCTACTGTGGAGCATGTTTCTGATTGTTTAATCAGAAACATTAACACCAGTGGCCTGCTTGAGTTCATTGTAGAGCTTTGGCAGTGCTCATCCTGTTCCTTCCTTGCGCAAAGGCGCAGATACCGATCCTTCCTGCGGGTTTAAGAATCTTCTACGTCCCTGTCCAGCTCTCCTGGAATAACTACCTGTTTCCTAGAATCTCCTCGATGCTCTTGAGACTGTGCTGAGAGTTACAGCAAAGTTTCTTGCAACGGCCCGTATTGATGTGTCATCCTGGAGGAGTTGAACTACTTGTGCAACCTCTGTAGCGTCAAGGTACCGCACCATGCTATCAACAGAGATATTGATCAAAGACAAATGAAAAACTACAGCAGTAGAAAGTCATCCAGTAAAAAATCAGCCAAAAGAGATGAGAAGGGATAAGTATCACTGGCCTCAACCTTTCCTGTTTTAGGATGTGTCTCATTGTTGCCCCTCTGAAGCACCTGTTGTTGATTTCATTAAAGCAGCTGAAACTGATTAACGACACCCCCCTGCTACTTAACTAAACCAGATCAATATCCCAAAAGTTTGACTAATAGGTTGCTATACTCTGATTAAAAAGTGTTCCTCTAATTTTTTGAGCTGTGTATTTACGAGTGTACTAACTCAAGAAAATTAATAACGTTTTCACTCTTGTATACTAATATTTGTTAAAAAATAAAATCTATGCATTTGCCTTGATAACACCCCACAGAGGACGAAATACGTCGGCTAAAATATATTTTCCTTCTGTCTTGATTATTCAATTTATCATTTTGTCATTTATTGTCAAATCTAAACATTATGTAACAATCTGTAAAAGAGTCGCTAGGATCCGAACCTTTAATCCTTAATGAACAAGCTGATCGTTATAATGGAATAATTTGGTAAGTAGCTTACTGAGTTCAACCGTCGAAAGAAGTTGTTGATCACTCAATGGGAAAGTGTTTTACACTTTACTATCCACTGTGTTCGTTCCATATCTGTTAACTTCTATCAACACAACATCAGACAATCGAATCTTCCGTCTTAAAAAACATTAAAAAAAATGATATTTTCGTTATATTGTATCAACAGGTCTAACCAACAAAAATGAGCTTTCTCAGGGCATCATGTACGTACTAACAATAAGTAAGTGGAAATGGTTGACATTCTGGATACATTCTCAGATATACTCAAGTAAGTGCAGCCAAGTTGTGAGAAATAGACGATAGTGCACCTGCAACGCTAGTAATAGCAGTTTTCGACTCAGTAATAAGTAGCAACTAGTATGTGCGTTGTGGTGCAGGGGATATAAACTAGGAAGGAGAAACTGAAGAACCGAGTTCGAATTCCAGTTGAATTTGTTACACAAATAATCTGTTTCTTCCCTCTAGCTATTAGTTGAAACAGGGAAGACTGGGTCCTAAAGCCTTGCTTCGCAACTAGTCCACTGCAGAAAGTAATGGCAATTTGCTGTATGAAAATCTGCCCAGTCAGTCATGTCTCTTTTGAAACATGATCGCCCAAGTTTATGTCACGTATGACACTTAACTGACTAAGTAAATGAGTAACTTACTGTAGTTTCAGATTAAATACATCTACAGTTGATTCTGAGTGCATCTGATGAGCTATCTCAAACCATATCGACACATTCACTGCTCCTTTTTGAATGTCTCAACGTGGTGTAATGGTTAGCAAGCCAGTCTTGTTAAAATGGTTATAACTGAGCAGTAAAGTTTGATTCTCACGGAGTACCCCATGCTTTTGGCCTTGTGCCACATCTAAACTGCGCTTAGAACATCATTTATTGCTGCTTTGAACTGTCCCCGATTTTCTGACCAGTACTATAGTAGACTCGTTCGACATCTTTACTGTGGACTGATAAAATTCGTCCTGCACCATTTGGGCGTTCACGAGAATAGGTCTGGCAGACACTGGTTATTGTTTTTGTTCTTATTTGTTCTTTTTACTTTCTAACAAGTATGCTGTTCTGATATTCATTTACACACACTCACTAGGTAATCGGAGTTTACCACTGTCCTTCTTGCTCTAGGGGTATGCAGTGTGAATATTAAATTTTCGAACCCTTTTTCTAGCCTTTATATTTCTTCTAAAACACTCTTTCATGAAATTAAGCTTTTCAAGTCCTGTAGCTGCTATCGCTCTTTCAAATATTAATGTGGTTTCCTTCCTAACCTTTTGTTTGAAGTAGTGTGAAGTGTCAACATTTTGATAATGTAATTATTGTCTTCAAAGTATATCTGCTATCCATTTCAATTGTTAATGCCGTTGGTAGTCCTTAAATTATGTGTTTTTTTTACATTTCGCACAGTTCGTTGTGATTCGGTATCGCTTCTCAACAATCTTTAAAGAAGGATGATCTTCACTCATTTTTAAATATTTAGAAGTTGGTCGCATAAAACTGACAGTTTACATATTTCTGAACAGGATTGTCACCATGTATTGCATCTATTAGTGTCTATTTTCTTCCTATTTTGTCTTAAACTTCCTTGTTACTCGAATGGTCTGTCTCTAGTATTCTTATCATTTTTCTGCAAAACTACATCTTTATTGCATCATTGCCTCTTTATCTGAGAGGAAATTGTCTTTCATTCACAGTCACCTAGGAGAGTTGCTCCTTCTCTCACTACTGGATTTTCAAATGTACATCTTCCTACAAGAGTGTGATAGAAATCTCACTATTTGTAAATCACTAGCAATAGTGATTTTGATGTTTGAATGTTGCAGTAATCTGGAAAATCACTATGAAAACCGAAAGTAAATAGAAGTGAATTTTGTTACTCCGTTTACAATTGTTTCCGTTTTCAGTTTTCGATTATGGCGTCGAGTTGGAGACTCACGTCGTTTTTTTTTTCCACACATATATATTTTTTTTTTCTTGTATTTGATAATACTTTACCCAAGCAACCTTGTCTACCCTGTTAGTCTTTTCTTTTTTTGCATGGAAATGAAGTTAGTAAATATAAAGAAGCTATTTATTCATGGAATTTTCAAACTCGTTAACACATTTTTCATCCTCCCCCTCCCAGTGCTGGTTTTGCACGTAACGCATTAGACGACAAAGTAAGCGGAATAAAAATATTCAACACTATATTTTCGGTGAACTAACAGACATGATAATATATCATTACTCCAAATTGGCCAGGAAAAGCTGAAGATATACTGCAACCTATACAGCCGCTTAAAATATAACAAAACTAATTAAATGAAAGTCGATTTGTCCCGTCAGGATATCTTATGACACTGAATTTTAAAAACTATTTTCTCGTTTTTGTTAACGTCTCCCGACACCATTATATACTGAATAAAAGAGATAATATTTTTGCATAAGTACCATACCGATCGTTTTTCATAATACGAGTCTAGTTCTGCATTAGTTTTACGAATTCTGTTTGCTTTTTACCCAGTAATCATGAATATTTGCTTCTTAAAACAAAACAAGACTAAGAATTAATCTATATGAATAAAATCTGTTGAGAAAATATGAACTAGATTTTAAATAATAAAATGTTTTTAAATAATATTAGTAGCGTTTGGTTTTAAATAAAGTTATAAAACAGCGTTTCTCAGAGTATTGTGAGAAGTCTCGTAACAGGGTTCATCGTTTAAAATAATGTCGCTAAAATTCGTGGAATAAAAAAAATTACTCTGACAACTGGAGATGGAAGCAACCTTTCCCCAAATTTGTTTTTCAGAAATCAAATCAATAAGGATAAAAAAGCAGAACTCTCATAATTGGTTTACAAAAATTTCTGGGTAGAAAATCTTCTGCGGTTGGGGGTTTACAAACACATCATGTTAAAACACTGATTTTTGTATGATCATCGAAGTTAAGCAACGTTGAGTCTGGTAAGTATCGAGACAGCTTGTGAATACCAAGTTCTACAAGCTTGGGTGTGTGAATGAGGTAATAGATAAGGACTTGAAATATATCGCGGAAGCACAAGTCCAGATGTGCCAGAAATAATCAAACAAGGACAAATGGTCGACCTATACATATGTAAGATAGATTCTAGCGAGAAAAATTGTCTAGCACGACATAGTGAACCAACTTTCTTAGCTGCACACTTAGTAATAGATTTAACATAACCTTTCTACTTTATGCCAGCTGAAAACGTTAGTCTGAGAAAAAGCAATGAATCACTCTCCCAGAGGTTAGCATCAACCATGCAACTTATACAGAATGGTGTTATCAATACCATTAATGGGGTATATATTGAATTAGGACGTTTTAATGAACATAGAAACAAAAAGATATTTGCACTCAAAATTAGAAAGAGGTGGATTAATTTTCTAGGACACATATTGAGGAAAAAGAGAGTGGAGAACTTAATACTCACAAGATAGATGCTTGTTTATATTAATAGCAATGTAGGAATTGTGAGGCATAGTACGCAGATAAGCATTCCTTTGAGCAGCAAAGAGCAGAATGATGTGAAGAGCTTTTTTCACGTTTTTTAGGAACACGGCACGTAAAAAAAGAAAAAGTAGACCTATATCGCACTAGAACGATGATCATGAATGTGAATATAGACTGAGTGTTGAGAATGAGTCGTGGGAATATAGTCCTAAACTATTCGAACCTGGAGCTGGGAACATAGAATTCTAACCTGGAGTAACAAGAAAACTAACATGATCATTGTTGATAGAAATGGATATTAGGGAAAACCCTATCACCCCCTCAGTATTGCCACAATAGTCCAGCTTCTATTTTTTGTGGGGGATAATTCAACTTCTCCTCGGTTTCGCCTCGTTACCGCTTGTCTAATAAGGTTCTGACCGAGGGACAAAAAATTTACGGTCAACTGTATAAAAGAGTTGGATGTGCGTTATCGTGCAGTAAACATCGGCTCAGGAACGAGAAATCGGAGAACCGAGTTCGAAATCCAATTGAATTTGTTGCATTCACTTATGCGCAAATACCTTTGGGGAATGTATTAATCCGTCGCTTCTTCCTTCAGCTATGGTTTAAAAAGCAGGGTAGATTGGGTTCTATAGCCTTGGTTGGCAGAAAGTAATGACAACCTACTGTGGGAAAATCTTTTGTCCAGTCAGTCATATCTCTTTCAAGATATCATCACCGAAGCGTGTATCGCGCATGGCACTTAACTGACTGACTGATATAAAATTGTTACGCATCTTTATTTTATAAAGGAGGTAAGATTGTTTAGCAGTATGCTTTCATCAGTAGTGTCTGCAACACTTGAGAACTGGTAATAAAATGTTTTGATAGGCAGCCTGAAACAAGATACACTATTTTAAGCAGCTTGGAGCTGAATAAAGGTAAAGCAAATTTATTGGGACAATGAAATATCTGAAATGATATGCAGATTCTAAAGTAGAAATTGTTCTAGCATACTTACACAAATGTAATTTGCCTTGGAAGGTTACTATAATTTAATATTAGCTTGCTTCTTTCGACTAAAATCATGGCTAAAATTTTTGTTGAAACAAAAATGAAGGTTTTGAATTTTAAGGGCAAGACAAACAAGTGAAGAATGAATGCAAGTTAACAATGAAGTTCATGTCAATACAGTCTATAGAATGTTACAGGAAGAAAACTTAAATGTGCGCATAACAGCAAAAGAAAAAAATCCTTATCCAAAAGACATCAGAATAGAAGATTAAAGTGGCCAAGAGAATATTTAAAATGAGATTTTGGAAAATAATAAAAATGAATGGTCACATATATACACACACACACTATAGTCATCCGTAGACAGATCTGTTTCGGTATATTACAGCTCATCAGTACGACTTAGACTCCGGTCGCTTCCTAACCCAGGATCGAAACCCGACCGAATTGGCGTCAGTCGGCGATTCTATGCCTAGGCCACGATTGTCCAGGAGAAGAAGGCAGGCTTTTAGCGCGTATAAACACGCCCAATAGCTAGCGTGCTCCATTTCCTTATCGAATGAGCGGTGCGTAAATGCCGGAGTAGCTACTGTTTACAAAGTCTACCATTCTTCCAGAGTGCTCAATCAGGGTGTGAGAGCGTAAATACTATAGTCATCCGCAGACAGATCTGTTTTGCAGTATTGCAGCTCATCCGTACGGCTTAGACTCCGGTCGCTTCCTAACCCAGGATCGAAACCCGACCGAATTGGCGTCAGTCGGCGATTCTACCCCTAGGTCACGAGCGTCCAGTAGAAGAAAGGCAGGCTAGAGTGCTCCAATTCATTATCGAATGAGCAATATATATATATATTGATTGATTGATTGTGTATTTAGACAGCAAATTTGACTTTATGCAAGTTTCGTTAAAAATTAATGAGAAGGTGCTGTAGTTATGTTATATATATAATTTTTAGATGTGATATTATAATTTTTTCTTTTCAGTAGATGAATTATATAGAAATTGTCTGAATGTTTTATTTATCCAAGCGAGTATACTTGAAGTCATTATCAAAGAGGAATTTTATTTTAGTTTTAACTGAATATATAGATTGCTTCATGCATGTATCTCGAGTTATAGGAATTTTTATTTTTCTAACAAATCCAGGAAATTGTGACCGCGTTCATAGTTGATATTATTGAATGTTGTTTTTTTTAAACAACGTTACTACTCCTATAAACACTACTTTTTCAACCCCAATTTAAAATTCTAAACTCCCCTTTCTAAAAGATTTTCGGAAATGAAAGAGGAAGGATTTAACCCAATAGTGAGTTAGAGATTAATAGATTCTACCCAAACCCTCAACAACCATTACGATAGATGCAATCTATTTTTGTGAAAAAAAATTAGAATACTAAAATGTCCAAAGCAAAATTTGCTTTTGAACTTCAGAAAATAATTTTTAAGCAAATACCATCATAACTTTAAACTTCTTAATAATTAATCTAAAATTGAAATTCTTTAAAATAGTTGCATTTTTTCTTCTTAACCGTATAATTGTATTATATTATATAATAACCTTCCTTTTTTAAATCTACACTCCTTGTAGTTTTATCTTTTTAATTTTTAACTTATGTTTAACCAATTTGTTTTAGTATTAACATTATTTGCGGCCTCTTAACTTGGAAAGCCGTAATTTTGTTTGACGTATTTCATATTTTATTTTATTTTATTTTATTGTATCTCTTTTCATTATTGGCACCCATGTGGCAAATCTAATGTTCCGATAACAATGATCTGTCCCTTTTTTTTCTTTTTTCTTACTCTTTTTTACACACACACAAACAAATTTATTTTCCCATAATATTTTGATCATGGTGTTTAATTTACCCATCTAAATGGCCATCCGATTAAAGAAAATTTAAATAATTTTTATGTCATGAATATTTGGCTCTTTAAATGAATAAATTTAATTACATTGAGCCCTCTGTCTGGATCAGTCTTAATAGTTTATATTAATAGGATCTAATCCGTTTTTCGGTTTTATGACCAATATATATATATATGTATATGTGTGTGTGTGTGTGTGTGTGTGTGTGTATTTAGGCAACAACTTTTTTAGACATGTTAGATTAAATAAATTGTAAACATTGTGTCTGCTTATTTTTAATAAAATCCGTTCATTTTCATATATAAGCTTTCGCGTATTATAATTGAAAGATGTAAGAAATGAGCTGCAACTTTGACAAATGATTTTATTATCCATTTCTTGATGTTACCAAGTACTTTCAATCTCATTCCGAGATCATCTTTAGAGGTGTGAGTTGTGGTACCAAAAAAAAAAAAACCACTGTAAATTTTCTTCTTACTTCAAATGTTATGGTTGACAACTTACTCAGCGTTCATTAGAACGTAAAAAGTATCCAAAATGGATCTTCTTTGTGTTGTAATGTCAGTGTCATGCCCGTGTTAAAATATGAAAAAAATTTTCTTTTATAAATATTTTAAAACATTACTACAGTATTCATAGCTGTTTTTTTTAAATGAATATTGCCTCGAAGATCTGTAGTGTGCTTTTTTTGGTTTTCTTGGTGTAGGATAGTTGTGTTATCGATCATTATTTTTTATAATGTGAAGGTAGACAACAATCGAGATGCCTAGACATAGACGAATGATATCTACAACAACATTCTTGTCTACATTCATAATGTAAAAAATAATAATTGATGACACAACTTCTGTCAAAGTTGCCGCATACTTCTTACATCTTTTAATTACAATACGAGAAAGATTATCTGTGACCCTGAAAGGATATTGTTAAAAATATTCAGACACAACGTATGCAATTTAATTAATCTGACGTATCTATTAGAGTGGTAACTACGTCTTAGAATTTTTCAAGTGAACTAGCAGTACGCCACTGTTTGTTGTACTCTAACTGTTTCTTTCCTCGCACTTATCCCCTAAGGGATTTCCTTCTGATTTTTGGCCTCCCTTCCACCTACATTCTGCAAAGAGTTAAATGTCAACGCCAATCATTATCTTCTGTCTTCCTGAAACCTGTTCGTTTATTGGCCTTTCTCCTCACTAAAGTTTTCTCTTTCACTCCCAGTAATCCTAAAAGTCGTAGTGACATTATATCGCTTTGCTTAGGATAAACTGACAAAGAAAATATATTTTGTTAAATAACAGCAGCACGATTTTGCTGTTTTTCCATAAATATATAGATGCTGTTCAATCATAACTACAATATAAATATAAATCTTTAAAGTTTATTAGTATATACACAGCATTTAGTGGATACATGTGTTTGAGTAGGCATTACTGTTTTTTAAAGGGTGTCATTGTCATTTTCCAGCTTTGATTTCTGAGATATTTTATAAAAAAGTATGTGGTCTTTGGCAGTATTGGAACTTGCTTTCTTCTTATGTAGGGGAGGAAACCTAAAGCTAACCGTACTACTAGATCGTTCATTTCGCCTCACTCAGTTTATATATATATATATATATATATATATAGAGAGAGAGAGAGAGAGAGAGAGAGAAAGAAAGAGAGAGAGAATAATATATATATATATTACCCATACTCAATTATACACGCACGTACGCACACACACATATAAAATAAACAAAATAAAAAATAGGAAAGGCTTATAAATCTAAAATGTTTACATTTATTAAAGTTTCGTTCGATACTAAGAAACGAAAAAAAGACAAACGTTTTGGTGGTTTCTAGTATATCTCTGTAGACATCCGATGAAAATCTATTGGTAATTGTGTACGTTTATATGTGTATGTGTATGAGTATGTAAATGTTTCCTATTTATTCTTTTTCTTATCATCATGTCAGATTCCGATCTATATTTGAACCAAACTCATAAATATATATATATATGATGAGCATAGTTGCAGTACAAACCACAAGTGAGCTCTGTGGGTGTTGAACAGACACAAAAGTGCCCGCACAGACTTCTTCAACAGGGATTAGCTAACCACTTTGTTATATAGACATTTTTTAATTCGAGTGGCTGTGCCATTTATATATATATGTAAATATTGTTTCTTGATATTTTTACAAATTACTTGCATCCAAAGCGCTTTTCACATATAAAAATTAGAAAAGTTGAATATATTTTGTAAATAATTGAAAAGTTTTCTTTTTATTTTTTATTTAGAGCAGAAACCTATTTTTCATGCGTTGGTTTTCATTTTCGACAGAAAAATTCATTGTATTTTGCTTTGAAGGTTTTTCGTTGCACATTCTGTTTGGCGTCACTGGGGAAAACGCCACCCAAATCCTATTAGATTTCTTCGCCGGCAACATATTCACTGCTTTCCCTTAAAAATTCCTATCCGCGAGCTGCAAATTGATATTTTCCTGTATACATGACTCTCATTATATTAATGGTTTTTACGCCATTTCTCTTGACGTCACTCATTCATCACTAATCCACACTGCGTTCATCTTCAGGACATGTTTTCCATTTTCAATCTCCTCTCTGCCTTTCTTAATACTTATCATTTATCTTTTTGAATTAATTTTGAAAAAAATAATTTTCTTACATTTCTTTAATTAATGATTATATATACATATTTAATGTATCTTTTTCATTTCAATAGCTGTTTCTGTATTTATTGTTCTACAACCATACCGAAGCATATATATTTATTCCATGCTTACTTTAAGTTTAAATTCTTTTCTTTTTTTTGAGTGTTTTACATCTTTATTCGTTGCATCAGTTCTTTCTTTCTTTCTTTTTTTCTTTCTTTCTTTCTCGCTCGTTTGTTTTAAATCATTTTGATTCTTGCTCGTTTGTTTTAAGTAATTTTGTTTCTTGCTTTTTGATTTTGTATTTTTGCTATCTTGCTTGCTAGTTGTAAATTTCTTTCATATTTTGTTTGATGCTTAGCTTTTTCGTTTGTTTCTTCCTTCTTTCTTTTTTCTTTTACTGCTTGCTTACACATTTTAAGTCCTTTTTTAGAGATCGTTTTAAGTTCTTTTTCATTTCTTTTTCTTGCTCGTGTGTTTTAAATCTTTATACTTGCTTGCTAGTTTTAATTTTATTGATTTCGTTAATTTTTTGTTTATTTCTTGTTTTAATTTTCCTACTTTATTGGTTTCTTTCTTTTATCTTTTTCTTTTTTTTTGTTTCATTCTTTCATCTGTTCTTACCCAATTTCAAAATTTCCTTCTAAAATAATGTATTTCACACTATTTTTCTTTTTTAACTTACTTTCTTTTTTTCTTTCTTTCTTTACTTTTTTTGTGAAGTTTTCTCTAGTTTTTGCTCACACTATTTCTCTAATTCTTTTTTTACCCAGTTTTTGCATTTCAAATAATGTTTTTCGTAAATACTTTCTTTTTTCTTTCTTTCTTTCTCAGTTTTTTCATTTTTTTTTTCAAATAATGTTTTTCTCAAACTCTATTTTCTTATCTACTTTTTCCTTTTATGTTTTTTAAAGTTAGCTCGTTTTTGCTTGTTCTTTTAATTTAAGTCTTTCTTTTTTTCTTTCTTTCTTTTTTCGTTCTCACCCAGCTTTGCATTTCCTTTTCAAATAATAATTTTCACAAACTTTATTTTCCTTTTCCTTCTATTTCTTTCTTTCTTTCTTTCTTTCTTTCTTTCTTTCTTTCTTTCTTTCTTTCTTTCCCAGTTTTGCATTTTCTTTTCAAATAATTTTTTTCAGAAACTCTATTTTCCTTTTCTTTCTTTCTTTCTTTCTTTCTTTCTTTCTTTCTTTCTTTCTTTCTTTCTTTCTTTCTTTCTTTCTTTCTCATTTTTTGCATTTCCCTCTCAAATAAAGTATTTCGTACACTTTATTTTCCGCTTTTATCTTTCTTTCTTTCTCACTACTATATATTTGCTGTAAACTGCTTAATTCTATACAGTATCTACCAATATTGTCTTTTCTTTTATCCATATTCCTTTGACTATAAAATATTCATTGAACGAAAGAGAATAACAAATACCTCGATCATAAAGCAATCAACCAAAACGAAAATGATCCGAACTTATCCTCAACATGTATTACCGAAACAGTTTTTTCTGTCAGCTACACTTTACGCTGTCAACCTCTCAGGCTGATTTCAATGCCCCACCGGCGCAATTTTCCCAAATTGCTGCACAGATAGAATGGGGAAGAAAAACCTCTAAACATGACTCTCATCCAAATATACGCCTGGCAGAGATACAGTTTATTCTTTAACATCATGAAAGAATTAACCGATGAGAAATATGTGTTGTGTTGTGTAGATGTTTACGAATTTAATCTAATTCTAGGATATTTCAAAAGTAGAAAAATACAGCAGGTTTATAAATAGAAGGGATTCTTTTACATGAAAGATCCCTTTAAGACATAGGTGACCATGGTTCTTCACAACTTTCTTTCTTTTCTTATTTTAACTAACTTTTGCCCGCTTACCATTACCCCTTTGTCGGTGTTCTGACAAATATATACTAAAACCTGTTAATATTAACCAGATATTTTTACTGCTTGTTTGTCCTTCAATACTGTGTGTATTAAAATTTTAAGCCTTTTTTCTCAATATGTATACCAGCAAATTCATGTAGAGAATATTGTTCAGAAGTGCTAGTTTTATGCTGTTTAATTGTTTCCCGAGAGAGACTTATTTTTGCAAGGTGTGTTTGCTCACTGAGAGATGAGCATATCACCAACAACCAAAATAATGTTAACATATGACAAATTTTAATATATTGGTTCAATATATAAAAAACCAAAACAAAAAAGTAATATCTTTATGGCGAATGTCCTAGTATTGCGTTGTGGTGCAGTGCATATCGGCTTGATACACAAAATCGGAAAGCCGAGTTTGAATTCCAGTTGAATTCGTTTCATTCACTTACGCGCCAATTTCTTATGAAAAAAAATCATCTTTCCTCCTTCTAGCTATTGGTTAATAGCATTAGGTTCACTTGCATTAATTAGCAACCAGTCTACCGCAGTTCACTTGCATTAATTAGCAACCAGTCTACCGCAGTTCACTTGCATTAATTAGCAACCAGTCTACCGCAGTTCACTTGCATTAATTAGCAACCAGTCTACCGCAGTTCACTTGCTTAATTAATTAGCAACCAGTTCTATCTGCAGTTCACTTGCATTAATTAGCAACCAGTCTACCGCAGTTCACTTGCATTAATTAGCAATCAGTCTATCGCAGAAAAAAATGGCAGCCTACTGCTGGAAAAAACATCTACCTAGTCAGTTACAAATTGAAAGAAATATAATCACTCAAGAAACCTCATAGATAAAAAAGGTGTCATAAAGAACATGATAAACTGTATGGAAATGATGAGTTCTTCGAATACAGGAGATACGAATGGGAGATGCTGACTGGGACAATGCTTGAACACAAATGGCTAAATTTCGTCACGTGTTTACCAATTAATGCTTCGTTTAAATATTCTCTTAAACTTTCGACCAGCTTATATTTAGCTTAATTTCCGAGTACTCAATTTTTCCCTATTAAAAGTTAACCTAGTTTTGAATTTGAATTTTTACTTTTCTTAATCTAATATTCAGAATGTCTACTCAAACAAGTGGTTCAGTTTAACAACGCAAATGGTATATTCTTTATTTCATGGCATTAAAATTTGGGACGTCAGTTCACACACACACACATACACACACACACACACACACACATACATACATACATACATACATACATACATACATATATGTATATAATTAAATAAATTGTTTGAAGCTATACTATATTTATACCTTAAAGTGTAAATATCAGAGTTAGAGAGTACCTTGATCGTATGATCATCTACAGTAAATTTGCGATCTGATTTTTACGAGATGTCACAATTCTTGGCAAAATTTATATCATCACAGTATGGGATATCTATTAACAAAAGTGATGTCAAAAAATCTAAATCAAATCAGCCAGATAAAAAAATTAAACTGAAAATTCTAAGAAACCCTCGTTTGTGCGTATATGCGGTTGCACCATAAAAGCTAAAAGACGAAATACGTCACAATTTCTGTTATACATTTTCTCTAATATATATATATATATATATATATATATATATATATATATATATATATGTATGTATATATATATAATTAGTTATTTTTTGGTCAGAAATAAATTAGACCATACACAGTTGCATTAAAAGTGTTTAATACATATATATTGTAGAACATTTAAATATTTTCATTTAGATGTGAGCTATATACACAACGTAGGTTTCAAATCTTTGGTATCTTCAAGCGATTTACATAAATGATTTTGTTTTTCAAATGTACAAACTGATTTTTTATAAACGCTCGACTGGAATTTTTAACAACCGAAAATTTTCAAAATTAGGCAGAAGTTACTCAAGGATCTTGAAACACTTTCATCCATGTTTGTATGATCTTACTATGTGTTTATAGGGTGATTACATCTAGACATTATTTCTGATCTGATTAACTTTTTTTTGTTCTGGAAACAGCATAATGGCTATTTTTCTCCTGGCACAATCTGCATATATCGCCACAGTTGTATAGTTTGGCTATTCTTACTGGTATGAGGAAAACAGCCAAATAGCAGTTGGTGCATTCGGCAAATGTAATCCCGTGGTGAGTGTTCAGAGGGCGAAAGACTCTTCACACATTGCAAATCATACAGATACAGGAGCTGCTCTTGAAATACTCTCCATGCGGTACTATGAGATGTACAATATACTAGGGCCACTTGATATGTGATGATACCTGGAAGGATTTTCGGACATGTTTATATAAACTTTTGTTCTTGTTTTGGTGTGAGAAAGCCGCTTCTATTTATTATTAAATCACTTTAGAATAAAAATCTATTATATAAACGCAATGAGATAAATGACATAAGCAGATATTGCAAATTGTTCAAATTAGAAAATGAGTAAAATCTAAATGAAATAACATGCATATAACCAATAAGTGCTTAAGGAAAATAATTACTGACGAACTATAAAAATAAATTGAAACATAAAATTATTAAAAAAAAAAACCTAAACAACAAATTTACAACAAAATAAATAGAGAGAACAAAAATGATAAGTAAGTGAAAAATACAGCATTGGTACTAAATGAGAATATCGCATCAAAAGCAATAAAACTAAAGGGAGAAGAGAGGAAAAATGGTAAAATGAAAAGATCAGGTTAAAGGCAGGTTAACATCTTGACCGTTAATGATGGAAAAGAAACAAGAGAAAAGGGTAGAATAAGGGAAGAAAAAAGAAAAAAGAAAAAAGAAAAAAATGTTGGTTAGTATGTATTCTTTGGGGCCAAATCTCAAAATGAATCTCCGCTCTGATTAGTAAAAAGAAACACACATGTAAATATTTTATCCTCTCACATACATACACAGCAAACCAAAAGTGTTTGTCATTTAAATGTAAATCACCTGCACAACCAACAGCAAACATTGCCTGATGATAAGAATCTATCTCGAAACATAAAAATTCCGTGTCGCAATGTAAAATTAATTCATAACTATATATATATATATATATATATATATATAAGAACTATCGCTCAACAGCTAGTAGAGAATATAGCGTGCGCCAAGTCTTACAGGAAAGAGTGGTTCAAATTTATACATAGAGCTGGTTCCAATATTCATTTAAAGATTTGGGAATCAGTCTCTATAGTATAACGGAAACCTTCTCTCTGCCGGCAGAAAAATTTTGTAAAGGCTCTGAATTTGTTAGGGGGTATTTTATTTTAACTGTCCTTCACTAATTATTTGCACATGAATTCCACTCCCCCCCGTTATAAGTACATATATTTATATGTATATTCATTTTATCATGTTTCCTTTTTTTTTTTCCTCTTCATTTAACGTCGTTAATGTTCTTTTTGTTTAATTCATTTTCCAGCAATTTTTCTTCTGATGAGATGTTGGACAAAAGAACCTTACAGACTAATGAAAAATTCCTTGTTTTTAATATATATATATATATATATATATTAAGTAATTCATCGAGCTTTTTATTCGACCTCAACAGAATGCAGAAAGCACTGGACGACCATTTCGTCCTATATTTGGGACTCGTCAGCAGTGCGCATCCACTATCAGGAATTGAACCCATACAGTTTTGGTTATTAAGCTGATGTCATACCATTTATATAAATATATAAACAAGCTTAACTCAATCTTTCACAGTGTAGTAAATAAGGTTGCTGTGTATTAGTTTATCAAAGCGAAGTTGGCTTGCTTGCTAAGGAAAAACGGCATTCGAAATCAATTTTTTTTAGTGAGCTCACAACACGGGTCACAGGCAGAGGGTTGTGTTGATTAATAGAAAGAGGATATCTATGTTAATTATCTTACAAATCTCTATGAGATAATTCTTACAGAGACATCACGTTGAAAAACCAGTTCCTGCACGATAACGGAAGTTAAGCAACGTCGAGCCTAGTCGGTACCTTGATAAGTAATTGCTTGAGAATATCAGTTGCTGCAAGGTAATGATGTGATAGGTAATGGCTCGGAATAGTTAATTAAAAAGCAAACTTCCAATTCCCGTTCGGTTTGTTTCATTAATATGCGCGCAAGTAGGTTTGGGAAGGGTATGAAACTTTCTCGTCTACCCTCCAGCTATGGGTTAATTAGTAAGGCTTGTTTCACTAAATCATTATTATCTCCTAAAAATTCTTACAATCTAAAACATTTTTTGAGTTTAGAAAACCCGCAAAAGGTTGATAAGCCGTGGAAACGAATCAATCTATTCATTAAAAATTATCAAAATAAATTCTTAGCTTTCTAATTGCATTAACGTCGCCCACATCAAATAAACCAGAAGAAAAGCACAACGTAAGAAGGAAAGAAGGGAAAAATAAAAAATAAATTAAACATTTGATTGATTCGGAAAAGATAATCCAGTCAGACATTTCTGTCATTCCCCCCCTCTCTCTCTCTCACACACACAGGCCGAATTATTGACACAATGTAATTAAAATTAATTTACTGGAAATAATTACAAAAATAATTGCGTAGTAAAGATTTTCTTAAATATAGACGTAGTAATATGTTAGTACATATGTATAAACAAAAATTTTAATATCTAATTTTGAATAATTGAAAACAAACCAAAACAATATTTGTACAAGACGGAACAATTTAATTTTCGGAATGGCCTTGCGAAAAAAAAAGTTAGTTTATCTGGACATAATTATCAGTTGTCAACTTTAAATTCTAATCTTGTGACGATCATGCTATTCCTAGGGAGATTCAAAGAATTCCTTCTTTTTCGAAAGAATCTTCAATGAAGTAGTTATTGGAGAATGTCAAGTGATAGAAATATTTTGTACTTGTTTTTCAATTTGGGAATTAATAAAACAGTCATGGGGTGAAAGAAAGGTTGGGTATCGTATTAGAAAACTGTTCTTCCCAGAGTCCATCTTGCACGTTTACAAATCTACAATCCGACCTTACATTGAATATTGACACCATATCTGGTCTGGTGCTCCTTCCGTACAGGATCCGCCATAAGTAACTATATATTTTCTTTTGTTTGTAATGTTGTTGATACTCATGAATCTATTCTATTTCATGTGTCATTCGAAAGCTGAAATTGTATATTTTTATTTGGTGTACATTTTGATATAAATTTTATTTAATTTCCATTTCAATATTAGATATACATTATGTCCATACGATTAAGAAAAGAGCAAAAGATTGGGGCTTTGAATTGTTTCTGGTTCGTTTGTCAGATCTGACTCCTTCCGACTTTTCTTAATGGGCGTTCTCAAGTCTGCTCAGAAAAGCCCCGTAGCATTGCTGAACCGTAATGAATAAATTAGAGCTGCTATTGCTCAACTGCCTTTAGAGGTGTCCCGGCAAAGTATGGCGTTCAGTCCCTCTGAAAGATTAGCAAAGTGCATTGTGCTCCATAGAGAGCACAAGGAGCATAAATAAACATCATATTTTATGAGCCCAAAAACTTAAATGTACCTTTTGTTAGTTTCTATATTGCAATTGTTTATTTATCCTAATGCGAAACCTTGTATATCTCGATATTCTTGACAGAATCCAAAAAGGGATATGTAATTTAATCGACCCTGACTTGGCATCTCGACTTCAGCTACTTTCTCATCGATGTGACGTGGCTTCTTTCTCACTTTTCTACAAATATTTTTATGACAACTGCTTCCAGTGAGCTTTTTTTCTGGTGCTCCGTCTCCATGAATTTAAGTGTGCTACTAGATTGTCATCTAGGTTTCCAAATATTTACGGTTGAAATAGCCAAATGTAACCGCCATTGCTAGTCTAACAGTTTCTTTTCTTGCACTTCAGGCCTGTGGGACTCCCTTCCGTTTACTTGTTTCCCTGATAACTACAATATTCAAAAAGTTAAATGCAATATTAATCACTATTTTCTATCTACTTGAATCCAGTCTTTTTTGTTTTTTCTCAATCTCTACTTAGTCTTTCCTCTCACTTTTACTTTACACTAGTTGCATTCTCGTCTTACTTGGGCTGAAATGATTAAAAATAAAGAATAAGGGGTTTGTTATCCCATGTTTATTATTAGTTTTCTTGTCAGGAATAATGTAATGTATAACTACCAGAAGCACTGGCACGTGAAATGATCTACTTATCAGGTCAAAGTTCCAGCGCTTTACTCTGAACAAATGCTCATAACCGTTTCTGCATTTTTAAGTAAATATTTACTTTTGTTCTTCATCTGTTACACTTCCTGGCAACTTTATTATTATACACATCTTTTCCCCCTTTGTTAAACTAGCAGCAGCACTCAATTCTTTTCAATAGGATAAACGTTTTGCTTACAAATATTCGTTGTAAATCATCTGGTTTATTCAACCCTCACAAACTATCATAAAGAAGCTGGTGTACCCGACCATACCATGATTTATTATAGGTGGATATAATCTTGACTATATAAGTTACAGATAACGGAAAAAAATACAGGACTTCCTAGAAGAAGTAGTAAAGGAGAGCGAGAAAAAAAGGCTATCAACTTTTTTATTCTTTATGATCACTTCACCCCAAGCAAGGCAAGACCGACACTGATGCGCAGGGGTTTCAGTGTGAAAAAAAACAGAGTACAACATATGCTGAAAAAAGGATAAGAGTTGGATGTGGGCAAGTGGATAGAATTTAAGGAAGTAGATGGCAATTGACGCTACATTTAATTTTGGGGATTGTAGCTGTCATGGAAGCAAGTATACGGAAAGTGGTTCCACATGCAAGAAGTGCGAAAAAAAAAACTGGTAGAGTAGAAGTCTCGGCTGCATTTGGGTCTTTTAACGGTAAAAGGCTGTGACCCAGACGCTAATCTAATAGCCCGAGTGAATTTGTGTGGCACATGGGATAGAAGCTCGTCAGACCAGAAACCATGAAAATATTTGCAGAAAAGACAGAGGGAAGCCACATTCCGTAGGTGAGAAAGTGACTACAGTCGAGCTGCTAAATCAGGATAGATTACGTTGAAGTTCCTTTGAAATTTGCCGTGAACCACGAGATTAATAGCAGGCGTACCCGACCAGATATGGCAACATTATTCAATGCAGGGACGAATGGTAGATTTATAAATGTGGAAGATAGATTCTGATAAAACAAAACAAAACAAAAATCCCCCCATATCTACTTCCTGGCTTGAAACTGACACAAACTTCTTAGCAGTAGATGCAGCTATAGACGCAAGAAGACATATATTCACCAGTTAGAGAAAAATCCCCAAATGAGAGTTACAAATTGGCGATGTTAACATCAAACAAGTACAAAATTTTAACTATCTGGGAAAAATCTTGTAACAGAAAAAAGAAAATGCAATCCAAACACATACTGAAGTAGCTATAGAGGCTTCCCAAAAGATAAGCACAGTGCTGAGAAAAATACATTTTCGTTAGAAACAAAGAAACGAGCTTTGGATTGTTACGTGATATCGATTTAGTAAGTGAATATACTACTTCAGTGCAATACCTGTAAATATCTGTGGCTGTTTTGTTTTTTCTGTATTTTATCATTTATTTGGTTTGCTTTTCATATATATATATATATATATATATATATATATATATATATATACACACTGCCTTATTCTCTGCTTCTTGCATTCCTGCCTGCTGGAAGTCCTCCGTGATTCCTAAATATAAAAATACCGGTGAACCTTCTGACCCCTCTAATTATCGCCCTACAGCCTTCTACCGATTTTTGACAAAGAGTTCGAAGCCATCATCAACGCCAAGGTGGTTCAAAATCTCACAGCCTACAGTCTCTTCTCTGACAAACAGTATGGTATCCGCTTCGCCAGGTTTACTCTCGACCATCACTGAGCATATACACCAGGCTCCCCACAAGAACGACGATTCCCAAACTGTTGCCCTAGATATCTCCAAATCGTTTTTGACAGAGTTTGGTATGATAGCCTTCTACGCAAGCTGTGGGGCTATGGTATAACTAGACAATTGTTTGACCTAATCCAGTCATTCCTTTCAAATCGCACAATGAATGTAGAATTGAACAGACATGCCTCCCAATACTTTCATAGGAACGCAGGTGTCTCTATTCTAGGTCCTACGCTTTTCCTGATCTACATTAACGATCTTCCTGGTGTAATAAGATCCCAAGTAGGCATATACGCTGACGAAACTACAGTTTACACTCGCCTTAATCAAAATGTTGATCTGAAGTCCATATACATCAAATCCCACAAGACTTCTCTCTGTAAACAGACAGATTGCTTGGTGAGTTTGAATGTTATTGGTTTCTAGTTCTCTTGCGTTTTTCAGCCTCTGATCATCATCTTTTATTTTCCAAGCTTACATAAAATTTCCACAAATAAACTTGAAAAGATCTGGGACGAAACCAGTCGTTTA
Organism: Ascarosepion bandense; assembly: GCA_037127315.1. Taxonomy (NCBI): domain Eukaryota; kingdom Metazoa; phylum Mollusca; class Cephalopoda; order Sepiida; family Sepiidae; genus Ascarosepion; species Ascarosepion bandense. Next base: position 1,782,476 of record JBBBDQ010001711.1, read on the forward strand.
TTTTAGTTGTTAGTATAAAAAGGTCATCCAAATTTCGCTTATTACTCACTAATATATATATATATATATATATATATATAAGGTTCCTGGGATACATAATGAGTAATGAGGGCCTGGAGGATTTAATACTCACTAAGACAGATAGAAGAAAAGTGAGACAGGAAAAAGCAGCGTGAGACAGATTTAATAGGCTTGAGCAAATGGATTTCGGAGAGGTACCAAGATGAAAAATATTGAGAGCGACAAGACCAAGTGGAAGTTCATGATTGCCGACGTCCTGAAAAGACTTGGCACATGAAGTAGAAGAAGAAGAAGTAGCTTATATGCGGCATTAGAATTTTAGTTCTAAATGATCTGGTTAGACAAGCTTGGTAACTATTACGGCCTGTCGGAATTCATTTTTTTTATGTCAGTGAATGGTGAATAAACTCGCCACGGATGAGGAGAAAACTTTCATGGGCAGATCGAGTAAGAAATGTGAAAGAAAATGTCAAAAGAAAGAACACAATTGCTGGGAATCAGGAAGAAGCAGTCGGAATACCTTGGACACATAATGAGGGTTTAGAAAACCCTAAGAGATGGATGATATCTAGCTACCTAAAGAACTTGTGTGAATAAATGGTGGACATAGGCGGAGCAACCGGAAAAAACTACTCAGAGTAACAGGGAATAATATGTTTTGGAGAGTGATCAGTTGCAGAACATAGACAAAAATGTAAACGTTTCACCAGCACTTAAAATTCTTCGTACAAAAAATTGATGCTAATCTATTGCGCCTGAATCCTTTCACTCATTTTTCGCAAACATTATCACACGAAGACTTGAAAAAATTAATCCTCTACTGCTCTGCAATAAATAATCTCTCTGGTCAGTATCTCAAGGAAAAGGAAGTTGAAACACATCAGGACGTAATTGTGAAGAGATTTTTCGGAGGTTTTACACTTGTGAAATGAGGTGGTCTTATTAACCTGATGACCCAAATTAATGGTACGAGAAAGGTAATGACCTGGTGTACATTCTGTCTGAGATGTAAAAGTAGCCTCTATGGTTATCTACAACTTTTCAATCCCTTGTTGCTCTTAATAAACTTTATTTTTCTGTTGTTTCTTCTTATCGCTGTTCTGCCATCTATTCATTCAATAAGTATGTTATGAGGTGTTTTCCTCTGTCCCTCTTGCCCTCTCTATATCCTGTGAGTATCAGTTTTTCCAAGCCCTCCTTCTACATTATATACCCTAGAAACTTCAACCGCCTTTTTCTGATTTTAAGTATAGTTTGTTTTTTGTTTAAACTTTAACTAAAACTTCATCGTTGCTCATATATTGGGTTCATGGTAACCTCAACATCCTTTTGTAAAACCATATTTCTGTTTTTTCAGGTTTCCTCTTCATCTTTGAGGAGAGCATGCAACATTTTGTACAATACAGGAGGACAGATATTCCATAGCATCTTTCTACTCATTTCCTTGTTTCTAGCGAGTTTTTTCTATTTCTTAATACTTGCTTAGACTTTGGAATTGCTTCCTTGGCTATCACAATACAGCTTCGGATCTCAGGGTGACTATTTCCGTTCTCTGTTAAAACACTTCCCTTATATTGAAAAAAATATTTTTCGGGAACGTTTTAATAGTTTAGTGCGAGGAAGAAAGAAAGAAAGAAAGAAAGAAAGAAAGAAAGAAAAAGGAAAATAGGAAAGTAGGAAAGAAAGAAAAATAGAGGATAAAAAGAAAGAAAGAAGGAATGTAAGAAAGAATGCAAGAAGGAAGGAAAGAATGAAAAAGAAAAAACAGAAAACAACAAAGAAAAAGAATGAAAAAAGGAATGAAGAAAAGAAAGAAAGAAAGAAAGAAAGAAAGACAGAAAATATAAAAGAATGAAAGGAAGAAAGAAAAAAGTAAAGAAAAGACCAGATTATGATAATGAACTAGAATAGTGGAAAAATATTTTCACAGAAAAGGTCAGGAATGGATAATTAAAATTTGCATCCCAAGAAATAATGAAAAAGCTATTTGAATAAATTAAACAAAAATCCATTGCTAACTTTTCTTTAAGATTCAAAACAAAATGCAATTAAAATTGCATGCATCACAACTCTAAAAATGCAAACAGCTGTTGTTTTTACCTTACCACAATGTTTTTAAACTATATGCAAACATATTATAGAGACGCATAGTTGTGCACGCAATAACTAGTCTGAAAACCATCTTCATCCAACAAGGTTTTTATTCTTATCGAAGTTTTAACGTCAAAATTTTCAGATAAATCATCAAGTCAATCAGTTCTGTGCTTAGTCCTATTAAGAGTTATCTGATTGTCATAGGTTTGTCGCAAAGAAGACTTGAAATGAACCTCAGAAGACGAAGAATGGAAATTCGATTAATTGCTAATGTTTCGCAGTCTTTAGTAGTAAGGTGGATCGGGAAAGAAAGCTTGCAGTTTAACTTTTTCGATTAATTTTTCTCAATAGAAAAACAAAAGGAGAAACTTCTGTTTCCCTATCAAAAATACACCGTTAAAAATATGGCCCTATTTAAAGCTTCTTTTTCTATATTAGGTGTTTCTTTATTTTTTGTTTTTCCTTTTGCTAACAATAATATTCTGTTTCTGTACAATTAATGCTTAGTCGTTTTGTCAGACTTTCCTTTACTACATTGTCTAGAAGTTTCTGTATTTTCTTTCTGTGTCTACAGTAAATACGGTGTCAGTTGTGTATCTTATCGCATTTCGCCACTGATGGCCACTGACACCAAATCCTGTTAAGACTTCTTCTTCTTTTATGTGCCCTGTCCTTTCAGGACGTAGACGATCATGGTCTTTCACATTTCCCTATCCCTGGTGGCTTTTAGCACACATTCTCCTGTTTCACCACGCAAACCCCGTTCCATCATCCACCTAATTAAGTCCTTCAAATATGTTATCCACTGCTTTCCACTGTCTCTTTTCCTATCTATCCGGCCTGTTAGTATCAAATTCTTTAAGCTCTCCTTCCTCATTGCATGTCCCAAGAACTTTAGCTCTCTCTTCTTGATGCTCAGTATTAATTTCCTTTTCATTTCCATCCTTTCCAAAAGCTCATCATTGCTCACATGCTCAATCTATGATATCCGAAGTACCCTTCTGTAGAACCACATTTCAGTTGCTTCAGATTTTTCCTTCATCTTCGAAGATATTGTTTAACATTCACTGCCATATTGAAAAACCGACATCACATCCAGTACTCTATTCTTTGTTTCTAGTGAAATTGTCCTGTTTCTTAATACCTTACTCAACTTCAGGAATGCTTCCTTCGCCATGCCAATTCGACTTCGGATCTCCGTGTCGCACTTTCCGTCTTCTGTTATAACACTTCCCAGGTATTAAATTTTTGTACCTGCTTGATTTTAGTATCTTCCACCTGTATTTAGCATTTTGGGCATGCACTCGGTTTTCTTGTAGTATATTTCTAGTCCTTTCTTGTCACTCTCTTCAGCTTACCTTCTATAGAAGGTCTTGTAGTTTTCTTTCCGTGTCTATTATCGGTACTGTATCATCTGCGTACTTTATATTGTTTAAAATGTGGTCTCCGATGACGAATCCTAGCATACCATCTATAGTTCTCAGAATTGTCTCGCTGTACAAGTTGAATAGATCCGGGGAAAAGACGCATCATTGCTTTTCGCCTCTTTAAATCTTTGTATATCTGCTAAAATCGTTACCTGTCCTTATGCAGGCGGTTTGCTGCCAATAGAGATTCTTGATTACTCTTAGGTCTTTCCCAACTATGTCGAGGCTGCTAAGCATCTCCATCAATTCTTTGTGGCGTATTTTTTCAAACGCCTTTGTATAATCAATAAAACATAGGTATAAGTCCTTCTTCATTTGTATTGCCCTTTCAGAGTGCATCGTAATAATAAATATGACAATCCTTGTTCCAGTGTCTTTGACGAAACCGCACTGTTCTTGTACTATCTCTGGCCTGATTCTGCTTCTCGCTGTATTCATCAGGATTTGGACGATCAATTTCGTTATATGACTCATTAAACTGATGGTTCAGTGGAGTTCGCACTCGTTTGTACCTGGTTTCTTAGGCAGTGCTATGAAGATCAACTTGCTGAGGTCATCTGGTATTACATCACAATTACAAATTTCATTTATTATTTCTGTAATTTTCTTTATGCCAAATTCTTCTAGGGCTATCAACAGTTCTATGACTATGCCCTCTGGTCTAGCTGCTTTGCTTCTACTCAGTTTGGCTATTGCAGATTCCACTTCAGACTTTAATATTTCCGGTCCGTCCTTATCTTTGTGTATTATCGGTTGCTCTCTCTTGTCGTGGAAAAGATCTTTTATATATTCTTTCTATCGTTGGAGCATTTTCTCATTCTCGAATATGATTGTTCCATCCTTGAATTTTATGCTTCCTGTTGAAGAGCAGGTTTTTTTTCCTGTCAGTTCTTTTATTTCTTTGTGCATGTCTGCTTTATTATGCCTGCCCAGTCTCTCTATTTCTGCACATTTGTCATTGAGCCATTCCTCTTTAGCCTGTCTGCATTTTCTCCTTATTTTCTTGTGTAGTTCTCTGTACTCTATTCCATATCTTGGTATCATTTTCTGCCTCCTTTGCATCATGTCGAGAATCTCATCAGTCATCCACTCGTTTTTTCTTCTGCGTCTGATTTCCTTTGGGACAATGTTGTTTGCTGATGTCACTATCGCTTCCTTTAGCGAGTCCCATTTCGAGTGTCCTTTTCCAATTTTTCTTCGTATTTGATTTTCACGCTGTTAGTGTATTCTTTCTGTAGGTTGAGGTCATTCACGAGCGTGTTAGTTCTATTAAATCAGTGAAACAATACAGATTTTTATTCTATCCCTTTCTATATTGAAATGTTTATAATCATTTCACCCTCAGGCAAGGCAGCCTCACTGCTACTGTTGCGCAAGAGGTTACAAAGAAGGAAAGTGATGAGAAAGAGGACAGGTAATAAGGGTGTCAGGAAGTGGGTAAAAGAAGGATGAGTATATTGGTGTGATGAAAGTGGAGTGGACAGAGAAAAAAGCACGAGAGAAAGGATGCGAATCAGTGAGATAGGAGACTACTATTGATCTTACATTTAAATTCTAGAAGAGTGTAGCTGTCGGGGAAGCAAGTATACTGAATGGAATTCTACAGGCAGAATATGCAAGAAAAAAGCTGATGAAGTAGAAGTTGCGGTTACATCTTCTTGGTTTCACTGTAAAAGTGTAGGAACTAGTTGCTAGTAAATTCATACATAGGGAACACCAGTGAGCTAAGTTCATTGGAGCAAAATCCGTGAAAGTATTTGTAGAAGAGACACAGGGAAGCCACATTACGCAAGTGAGAAAGTAATTTCATCTGAGCCGCCAAGTCGGAAACGATCACATTGCAGATTCTTTGTTGGATTTTCTCAAGATCCCCGAGGTGAATAGCACCCGACCAGATGTGGAAGCAGTATTCAACATTTTATTGTCTGTCCGTATGCAGACTGTTTTCGCATTCAATTTTCTGAGTTATCCTAAGATTTTTTCCGAGCAAATAAAGTTATTTTAACTGTTCAAATATATCTTAGTATTACACATTATAAAATGCCTTGCGCTCATCGCAGATGTAACAATGATGATTAGCATGAATACTTTAAGTAACTTGCAGATACACAGCTTTGGAATAGACTACTATGCTGTGTGCTCTGATACATTCCTTTCTCCACCTCGATCAACGTTGCCCTCAGTTTCTACCCCCGTAGCTCTTATGTTGGTTCCTACTTGGCGAGAAATTCTATGCTCATTTCCATCACTGTTAAATCTTGAATGCCTCAGTCAATATTCTTAACTGTTTCTATCTGTTTCAACAAATCCATGCATGTCTTTGGACTTCCAGAAATTTCCGATTCTGAACGTAAAGAATCACTTATGAATATAACTCTCAGCTACGGCATCATCTCTACAAATGACACATGTATTTTTGCTCTTTGTACTGTTCTTTTTTCTTGAAACAGAAGCGCATCATATGACGAAAATGCATCTCAGTATCCTCCATTTTTACATTTAACAGCATCATTGTCATTATCATTAAAATTTAACTGCAATTTCCATTGCCATTTTCTGTCTTCTACTGTTAATCTTTTATACTTTCTTCAACATCCCCTGTACCCAGGCATTTCTCTCACTGTAAACTCCTGAGCACTAGTGGCAGTTCCACTTTGCTTGGAGTGAAATGATTTTAAAAAGATGTTCGACTTGAAGGCACACTGTAAATCAATGTGACTTTTCATTTTCAGCAACTTCTCTTATCAAATTCTTTCTAAATAGTCCAGGCTCGTGATAAATCACTAAATTTCTGCAGATTTTTAAAACGGAATAATGAAAATTTATTGAAAGTTTTTAATACCCTTGGTCAATGTGCAGATTATGGTTGCTCGTCCAATGTTTATGGATGTTATTCTTCTAGTTGATACTGAAAACAAAAACATTTCCGTAATATTCACAGTCTGTTCTCAAAGTTATTAACTCCTTAATTAAGTCCTTTGATTTTGATTTCTTGCAGAACACATACCTCAATATTATATCTAACAAGTCAATAATTTTTGCTTTAAGTTTTTACAAATCCTTTAAATGTCCTAATTGCAAAATCTTTATATGTAATTAGAGACATTTAAAATGTCTCTAATAAGAACGCCTAAACTTTGAACGGTTGACAACCGGAGAGATCCTTACCCTCCTCACCAGAAATAAACGTTAAAAAATTAAACATTCACAATTCACGTACGAATAATATTGAAATACGCGTGGAAATATCACATTTTAGAATACAGCAGTTCTGATATATGTCAGTGAATGATAAACAATCTTGCAGATGACAAACAGACATGAAGCAACAGAAATGTCGTTCTACAGAAGATGCTTAGAATGCCATGAACCATAATTGTGAGCAACGACGAAGCTTTAGAGAAAAGTGGAAACAAAAAATATGCCTATTTTTAACATGAGAAAAAGAATTGAAATTTCTAGGGCACATAATGAAGAAGGACGGTTTCGAAAATTTGATACTCACAGCACAGATTGAAGGTAAGAGAGACAATGACAAGCAACGCATAAACTAAAAGGAGAGCATGAGTAAATGAAAGGCGAAGCAGGGTTTGGGAGAGATGGCAAATGGAAAAAAAGTTATTGAGAGATAGAAAGGACAGGGAATTATGGAGAGACATGATTGCCAACATCCTTAGAGGAGACAGCAAATAGAAAAAGATGCATGTTATAAACCTTAGTTACCTGTGAAGTGAAATTACTTTTTTAAACGCCACGTATTGAAAGACATGACAAAACTTTGATCCAAGAAAATATTTACAGCGATTGTCGGTGTTCAAAATCAAGTAATAAAAGTTTTAAGACTAGAATTACCTCCCTTACTTGAGGAGGTGCAGCCTCATAATCTTCTTTCACATTTTTCACTTCCAATTTGATTTTATCCTAGCATAAGCTTAGTAGATATTTGTGACAGTAGATTTCAATCATAATTCATTAGGGTATTATTGGTTGAACCACTCGTCGTTATTGATTATACCCTTGTTTAATTGAGCCCTTTCTTTGCAAGCACAATTATAATAAAGAGTATTTGAACTGAAAGCATTGCGAAGTGTTTTCCAACGCTTGATCGCATTAATCTAATCCTAATCATTAAAAGTTTGAAGAATAAGATTTAATAATTGTTAATCGGTTTAATCTGCTTCAGTTTGAAGCTTCAGGCTGAACTCAGTTTCACGGAGAAGTAGTCTATTAAGATAAATCGTTCGCTTGCTCGTAACTGAATGTGAAAACAATATATAATATTTTATGTATCAAGAACAATTTTAGGAAAAAACTGACGAAGTGGGAAAATATTTTCTATGGCGCGTTTCATTCTTTTTAACATCATTCACACTGATGATTACGTTGATGCGACTACACAGGCACGCAAAAGAGAGAAGACACTGAAAAGTTAAATTCTAAATTATTTTTTTTGAAAATATATGTTTTGGGTATATAGTGTCATTTAGTTTCTTATTGTTCGTGCTTCCATCTCTTTTTCTATTAAATATTACGCATAGTAATAATAGAGGATCTGATAAGAAAGGTGAAATATTGTAGGTACCCGAAATATTGTAGGTACCCGAAATAAATTTACAGTTGGTGAAGCAGTTGAAGTATTTTCTATACATTTCCAACACGCATCAAACAGAATATGGTACTTCCACAAAAGACCATACACATATCAAATTCTTTTATTGCACGATAACTACAAACTGGATAAAAAAATATAAAATATCTCATTCGTACTAATATAGCTTCCGTTGATCAAACAAGATTTGTCTGGCCATTCATCTATTTCTAGACATCTACAACAACATTCTTGTCTACATTCACAATATAAAAAAATAATTTATCCTACACCAAGAAAACAGCAAAAGCAAACTACAAATTCTCGAGGTAATATTCATTAAAAAAACTTTAGCCGTCAATTAATTGAATCAGCTATGAATACTGCAGTAATGTTATAAAATGTTTACGGAAAAAACAGTTTTTTCATGCTTTAACACGTGCATGACAAAATACAACAAAAAAAAAATTAAAGATTCTTGGATTATTTTTACGTTCTAAGAATGGCAACAAAAAGGAAATTGATGCTGGGCATCAGGAAGAGACAACTGAAGTTCCTGGGACATGCAATGAGGAAGGAAAGCCTGGAGAACCTGATACTGACTGGTCAGATAGAAGGAAGGAGAGACAGAGGAAGGCAGCGGATAACAACTTTGCAGGGCCTGATCAGGTGGATGACGGAACGGGGGTTGCCAGGAGCAACAGGAGCAAACATACTAAGAGCCACAAGGGATAGGGAGACGTGGAGATCCATGATCGCCTACGTCCTGAAAGGACAGGGCACATAGAAGAAGAAGAATGAACGCTAAGCAATTTGTCAACCGTTATATTTGAAGAAAGAAGAAAATTTACGATCATTGTTAGCAACACAGTTTTCGGTAATTTTTTGTAACCACAACTCACACCACTGAAGATGATTTCGGAAGGATATTGAAAGTATTTGGGAACAACGAGAAATGAATAATAAAATCATCTGTCAAACTTATAGCTCATTTTTCAAATCTTTCAATTATAATACGTGAAAGAGTATCCTTGAGTATGAACGGCTTTTATTAAAAATAAGAAGCCCCAATATTTGCAATTTATTTATTTCTAAAATATACTTTGCTGCCTAAATACCCAAATTTCTATTTTAGTAAAGTGATTTCGGATGCTCGTTGTGGTGCAATGGATATTGGTTTGTAATGAGTAATCGCAGAGTTCGAATTCTAGTTGAATTCGTTGTATTGACTTACACGCAAATACCACTGGGAAAGGTATTGATCCGTTTCTTCTCTCCTGATATTGGTTAAATAACAGAACAAATTGGGTTCCAAAACTTTGTTTGGAAACCAGTCTACTGCAGAAAGAAATTGCAACCTTCTGTGGGAAAATCTTTTGCCCAGTCAGTTATGTCTTTAAAGAAGCATGATAGCCTAAACATGTAAATCACGTAAGAAAATTAACTGATTGATATTGCTTTCTCTTTTAATTAGAGTAGTAAACTATGAGAAAACTGAATGAATAGTCACCAGTAAAAAGAGGAGCCCAATATGCTAAATAGAGGCCAGGGATTCTAAAATCAAGCAGCTACGGAAATTTAAATACCCGGAAAATATGCTAACAGAGGACGGAAAGTGTGATACTGAGATCCAAAGGCGTATTGAGATGGATAAGAAAGCATTCCAAAAGCTAAGCAGCGTATTAAGAGACAAGAAAATTTAGTGGAAAACAAAGAAAAGTGTACTAAACTGTTATCTGTACTGTATGTCAGCAAATGCGGGACAATCTCATTAAAGAGAAACAAGAAACTCGAAGTGACAGAAATGATACTGAGGATATAATGGACAAAAGATATGAGCAACGACGAGGTTTTGGAGACAACATAAACAAAAATTAATCTCATGCTTAACACCAAGAAGAGGCAGTTGAAATTTTTGGGACATCTAATGAGGAAGGAAAGCTTGGAGTAACTGACTGATCATTGTTAGCAACAGACTCTTCTTCTATAGAGGCTGCTTAACTTTTCTTTTTCAGTTAGTAATGGGTGTCCGTTCTAGTGGAGGGTAGTTGTATAGTGCTGAAGATTAACGGAATTTGGCCTTGTTGTAGATAGCCCACTATAAGTTCATAAAATGATTACAAATCAAGAAAGACAATTTGAGTAGAAAAATAACGTTTTATATATACACGTATCAATTAAGGGTTTTACAATTAAAGTAATACTTGAAGTATAGGTCCAACGGAGGTTAAAATGTTCATGGTAATAAAATGCTGAAAGGGAATTAATGCTTAAGAATTTGGGAGCGTGTAAGTAAGGAATGTATTTGCTGTATTCGCTCCTTAGGTAAGTAAGTAGTTTTTGAGGCAGGGAAGAAGGAAAGAGAGGTGATGGGAGGCGAGCATAGTAGCCGTTTGTTTTAGGTCAAGGGAGATGATAATTACTCTCTCCTCCTCGAGTCGGTCTGCCTGGCGATGCTTTCTGTATCCGCTTTTTATATTTTCTTTTTGGATCACAGCAGCTCATTGTTATTTCACCCTTGTATTTGGTTCTGGGCTTCTTATTGGCTGATAAATAAAATTCGCGTAGGCTTGCGAACTGGAAATTTAATATTTAATTAATTTTTAGTTTTCAACCGGAACATCTGCGCGGAGCCGGCGGCGCAGCGACGACTTTTGGTAATTTGCTTTTTGGTCGTGAAAGCGTAAACATTCGGTCCATCGCTTTTGCTCGGTATCACCACAATACAGGATGGATAGAGGAAAAAGATGGATAAAGGAAAAGAGCGCGTGACATACTTCATGGGCTTAAGTAAATGGATGACAGACCAGAGTTTGGAAGAAATTACAAATGAAAATATATTAAGAGCTATAAAAAACAGAAATTTGTGAAGGGCTATGATCGTTTACGTCCTGAAAAGTCACGGAGCATAAAAAAGATGAAGAGTTTTTTTTAAATCAAAATTATATTAAGACTCATTACTAGGAGCAACTAATGAATTGTTTTGTAAAAGATCCTTTTTGTGTTCATGAAACTTTTAGTTAAGTTCATTAATGTTCCTTTTATGTATTCATTGTGACAATTATTAGAGGTGATAGATAAATTACATCTTCAAGATTTTACTTACTATTTTAGATTTGTATTAATTATTCTATATTTTCAGGAGTAGATGTAGCAAATTTTATGCTAAGCTTAGATTAATTCTTTACACTTATTGTTGGGACAGCGTTTCTGGATATAACAATATATTTTGACTAGCTAGGTTTGTCAGGAAGATCTATTTTTATATTTTGAAAACTTTATTTTTAAATTTTAACTTCTCAACGTCTTCTCTTCTTTTCCCCGAGTGTGTTGTTGCATCGACGTAAACATTACCTTAATCTGATGACGTACTAAATTCCAAAACGCGTTATGTGAGAATTCTTTTCATTTTGTTGTTGTGTTGTTCTAACATAAGAGTACGAAACAACTGCAGTTGGTGCTAATCTGTAAAAAAAGTTTTCATTTTTCCAGTTGTTAACTTAAACGAATAAATGAGACAGTCCCGTACCGAAAGATAAATTCTTCTTCTTCTATGTACCTTGTCCTGTCAGGACGTAGGCAATAATGGCTTTCTACGTCTCTCTATCCCTGGTGGCTCTTAGCACGCGTTCTTCTGTAACACCACGCAAAACGCGTTCTGTCATTCACCTGCCAGGCCCTTCAAATATGTTATCTGCTACTTTTCTGTCTCTTTTTCGCTCTATTTAGCCTGATAGTATCAGGTTCTCCAAGCCCCCTCCCTCATTGCATATCTCAGGAACTTTAGTTATCTCTTCCTGATGCTCAGTCTTAATTTCCTTTTCGTTTCAATCCGTTCCAAAACCTCATCATTGCTCACACGCTCGGTCCATGATAACCGCAGCATTCTTCTGTAGAAGCATATTTCAGTTGCTTCAAGTTTTTCCTTTATCTTTGATGATATTTTCAGGCATTCACTGCCATATTGAAGAACTGGCATCACATAGCAATCCACTAGTCTCTTCATTGTTTCTAGGGAAATTTTTCTGTCTTTCAATACTTTACTCAGATTCTGAAATTCTTCGCCATACCAGTTCACCTTTGGATCTTTGTGTCACACTTTCCGTCTTCTGTTACAATACTTCCCAGGTATTTAAATTTTTGCACCTGCTTGATTTTAGTATCTCCCACCTGTATTTCTCAATTTGGGCTGCTCTTTTTGCTGATGGCCATGCATTCGGTTTTCTTGCAGTTTATTTGTAGTCCTTTTTTGTCATTCTCTTCAGGTACTTTCTGTGGGAGGTCTTGTTTCTTTTCTGTGTCTGCAATCATCACTGTGTCATCTGCGTAACTAAATTGACAAATCCTGGCATAACGTCTATGAAAATTAATTACAAAAATTAAAAAAAGGAAAACAATATATTGTGTATATCACTATCAGGTTATCCGTAGTGATTCAAACTGATATTCAGCGAACGACAATCGTTGCTTCACAGTGGGTCGAATCGGTTGTCTTCAGACACATCATCTCGATCTTTTACTAAAAGTCAAAATTATTTTAAAAATGGAGTATGTACGGGCCAATTTTATTCTCGTCATAGGAGAATTTTTGCCGACTGCTGGTGAGTGATGGAAAGAGTACAGTGAGTGAAAAAGCTTTTTACTCCCATTTACTAGCTACCAATCTAAAAACTTCGCTGAAGTATCTCTTGTTTATCTGGAAATCTCAGCTTCTCTCTAGTTACTGATTAGTCAATTGACGGACCAATAAAATAAGACAACATCCTGTTTCTTTTTCCTTTTTCTTTCGGAACTTGTGACTTTCAACTAAACCTGAAAAATATACCACATTTCAGAAATATGATGTATTTGCAAAAACATGTCTGTCTGTTTTCTTAAAATATTTTTTCTTCATCCTTTACCTGAATTTATTTTTTATTCTACATTCGAAATGTTACAGGTTCATTATGCTGTCGGTATTCAGATTCTAATCCATATTTCATAGATATTTAATGAATAACTGAAATATATTGAACTCTAGCCGTTGAAGAGTAAAATTTCAGAGTTTTATTTCCTAAAAGTTTTCTCGCTTTGTCTGCATTTATTCTTGTTGTAAAATATTATACGCAAACTACTAAATACAAAACGTTACTTTTCGGTTTAAAACACCAAGAAATGATATTGTAACCCATCAAACTTGAACCATTAAAGCAAAAGCCAGAAATAAATTTAGTATGTAAAAGAAAATATAGGAAGAACATAAAGATATTCAAAATAAACCTTCAGTAAAACAAAACTCTTGTAACTGACACTACAATAAACTCAGTAAAAATAAAAATAAAAATCATTAAAAACAGAAACGGAGGAATACAAAATTGTAAGACAAGAGACAAATGACTAGTAAACGAAAAAGAAGGCAAAATGAAAAGAATATATATTTAGAAAGTGTCGAATTTTCTTATTTTTTTATTTGGCGGTGGGGATGGAATGCGTAAAAATATGGAAATGACTTGAAGCTTTGAAATATCGCTGCAGTCTTAAAAAAGGCAATGACGTTATGGAAAATAGCTGAAGACGTCAGAAGTGGCGAACATTAAAGAAAGGAAAAAGTGTTGAAGTAAATGACTAGCGTAATAAAACATGAAGTAGCATGAAATAACATCACATGCCACAGAAACGAAAAACGAAATCAAATGGAAAAGGCAAAAACAAAAGTCAACAAAAACCAGTTGTTTTAAATCAAATGTAAATCTTTAAGTAACACTGCTATTACAGAATTCCTTGGGACGAAATCTAAGGCAATGTAAAAGTCGTATTTAGAAAATAGAAACATGGGAAAAATAAATATTTTAAGATAAAATTCTTGCATACTCTAGTCTGTTTCTCAGCGTTTACTGGCAGCCACAACTGTCAGAATGACAATACTATGACAGTGCAGCAGTGAAAGAGTTAATTTTTGTCAATGTCATTTAAGGACGCAGGCGATTATGCCTCTCTACAGATTTCTTTGTCTTATTATCTGTGAATTGCAATCATTTCTTGGAAAAGATTAATGAAGCCTTTTCCTGTTATCTTCGCCACGGCTTTCGATTCGGTGTAGCATTGCTCTTAGACTAACAAGAGCAGGGATCAGTCTGCTATTTACTCATGGTTAGGAGAAGAATGCATGGGGTTCATGCCATTCCCAAAGGTATTTGTGTGAAAGTGGACGTTGCTAGGTCAGAATTTGAACTAAACTCGCCGATTTGCCTTAACGAGGTTACAAATCTTACGCTACCAGCTCATTAATTATCGCTGCTTTAAGGCAAATGTATTCTTTTCGGTCACATTTGTCTCTTTGTTTTTTTGTCCGTAGTCAAGATATCGCAAGACCCGCTGGATGGATTTGGATGGAACTTTCAGTGATCAGTGGCCTAATGACTGATTAGATTTTGGGTTCGATCCGGTGCAGGAAGTAATTTTCTTGGTTATTTTTCCGGTTTTAAAAATAAAATCTAATTTTTGCCTTCCAAATACTAAATACTGAATTATTTCTCACAGCTTATTTTAAATATTGAATTACCTCCCCTGTTTCATTTTAAGTGTGCATCTAATTTTGAGAGTAGTCGAGTTCATTAGTTGTATTTTTACTCTTGAGAGCGGTCAAGTTCTTCGCAGTTATTATTTCTCAAGCCCCAAGACAGGCGCATAAGCTCAGATAAACAAACGAAGACCAACAATTATAAAAAAAAATAATTAAATAAAAGCATACACCGATATTCTTATTTTTATGAATTTTAGAAAACACAATTTAAAAAAATAATTTTAATACTTAATCTTGGTTTTTATTTCAAGTGGTAGTAATCTATCTATCTATCTATCTATCTATCTATCTATCTATCTATCTATCTATCTATTTTTTAATCGAATTCACTCCATGTAAGGCAGTAAAGCCACTGAGAAGGTGTGGCAGAATTAGAAACAAAAATATAATTAATAAGCGTAAAGAGAAAAGTAATCAGGAAGAGACTAGTTAGCGATTGATATTTCATTAAAACTTTTGCAGATTATATTTGTCCAGGAAGCATAAATACACGATGGAGTTCCAAAAGTGGGAATTGCGAGAAAACAAGCTGCTAACATCGAGCTTACGACTACATCTTGTCAGATCAACTGAAAATAGGTGAGATCTCGACGCCAGTCTAGTCAGTCAGTTAAGTGCCATACGTGATACACGCTTGGGCGATCACATATCGAAATAGTCATTCATGGCTGATTGAGCATAAGATATTCACACAGTAGCTTGTCATTGCTTTCTGTGATAGACTGGCTGGCAGCCAGTCCACTGCAGGCTATAGAATTCTATTTGACCCATAGCTGGAGGGAAGAGAAGGATTAATACATTTCCTAATGATATTTATGCGTGAATGAGCGAAACAAATTCGGCGGGAACTCGAACTCGGCTCTCCAATTCCTCTTTCCGAGCTGATATCCATTACATCACAACGCACATCCCAAGGGTATTAATGCAAAAGGTTATATACGCGAAAGTGACTGCAAAGAATTCGACTGGAAATCGAACTCACTTCTCTAATTACTCGTTCGAAGCCGATATTCACTGCACCACAATGCATCTATAGTAGTACTGCGCTTAAACTCAAACAGTCCATATATCATATCATCTATTACTTTTTTCATATATATCATATCATCTATTACTTTTTATAATCATTCTGAAAATTAGCTCGAAATAGTAAAATAAAAAATGCGATAAGACTATGAAATTATTTAATTAGATAAGATTTTAATTGCTTTATTAAATAATATAAATTAAGGACATAAGAGTCTGAAGAGAATATTTTTTGATTAATAACGAAATTTTAAAAGAACTGATTTCATTTTTAATTATAATAATTTGTATAGTTTCAAAAATATTTTTGAATATTTCAAAGCCCTATAGGTGTAAGGCTATAAAGTTATTAAGTGAAAACTATATTTACTAATCGAAAATTGAAAAGTTTAATACAAATTATCGAGCCATCGTATTTTTAAAATACTTTTTAATTTTTTTTTGTTTATTTGAATTTTTTTTGTATGGTAAAATCTGTATGTACATTAAAAGATCATGTGTTTCATTGTTTCTTCCCCTTAGAGGAAAAATTTGGACAATTATGTCGATTTCAATCACCATAGACACATAGGTTATCTTGCACTTTGCTGTCATCAAATCATACGGAAAACGTTAGAAAAATCAATATTCCGTGATTAAGAAATAGTTTTAGTCTAAATTTCATGCTATAAATAAGTAATACTTGTATGAATCAGATTAATTTAACTTTGAATTTGCTAATTTTTCAAAAATAACGTGTCACAGATATATATCTTTTTTGCAAGACTTTTAAAACCGAGAATTAAATTTTATTACAAATGTATCGGCTGCTCAAGAAAAAGGGAAAAAATTAAAATTTTAAAACTTTCACAGTCTCAGATTCTAATCAATATAATTTCTATATAAAGTACGCCAGAGCATTTTGCTTATTGGACATAATAAATTTAATTATATAGCTTTCAATTAAATCTAGAATAAACGTTTCAAGAAAATTGTTTATATTTAGGAGTTCAATTTAAAAATTAGTTATCGAAAATAAGTAGAACCTACATAAAAGATTTCAGTTCAGATTGTTTATACGACGTCACCATATGTAACTTTAAATTCGTTTGATCAAACGTGAAAAGGCCAGGATATGTTGGCTAATGCCAGTTTTGTAAATTTCAGTATAATTATGTAATATATATATATATATATATATATATATATATATATATATATATATATATATCCTAAAGGAAGCGGCTTGAAGTTATATCCTGAAAGGATCCTATTAAACATAATTATTACAAATTAAATCTGAGGGATCAATGTAATGACATTTATTTATTTACAGAGCCAATATTTAATACATATAAAAAGTTCAAAATTTCCAGAAACGTATGACTATTTCAACAAGTGGATTTATCACTAATTTCATCAGCAAAACCAGTACATTATGACAAATTTCTTTTATTTGTTTTGTTGTTTGTGTGTGTGTATATGTGTACGTGTGTGTTTGTATGTGCGTAAAAACTGAAGTAAGAGTTTCAATCTCTTCAAAAAGTCCATAATTATTTTCTGTAAGGTAGATTCTAAATGATTAAATATCCGGACATGGAATATTTCTAGGGAATATACCGGAGTAAATCTTTCCATAATGAAATGTAGAAATTCTGAATTTTTCCGGGATTAAATCCAAAAGAGCTCAACTATAAGTAATAGGAGCAAATAATATTTATAAATCCGATGAGAAGCGGCTTGAAGTTAAATGCCAAAATGATCCTAATAATATTAGTTATTAAATATTAAAACTGAGGGCTCAATATAATTAAATTTGTTAATTTGCAGAATCAAAATTTCACGCATATGAATACTCAAATTTTCCAAAAATATATGCTAATTTCAAAGAGTGATTTATTATCCGTTTCATAATGGAAACCAAGACATTACGGCAAATTTCATAAATTGTTCAGGGATAAAAAAAGTATTAGTCGTTTATACTTAAGTCTGCCAGAATTTGTTGGTCTTGTTAGTTTATAAGTGTGTTTATAAGCATTTAATTGTGTGTAAACATTAGCAAGATTGTTTCACAATTAAATTTTTGACTGGGATGTCAGTTCCATTCTCACTGGGTATTCCATATTTACAGCTTTGTACCACATCAAAACTACGCTTACAAAATAGCTATTTAAGCATTTGGTTGGTTAGGATATATGTAAGCATTACTCGTTAATATTTGAGTCTAAATTCATTTACTCGGTTCGGAAATAGTTAAATATTAGTAGTTTATGTTTGTACATGTAAACATTTACTTAATTACTTTGCTTATGGTAGTAGTCTTTTGCTCCTGCAGGAGATACAGTTGACATATTCTATGACACACTAATAGGGCAATTATAAGCTGGATCTTCGTGAGAAATTTTCAATCTACGTATTTTTCTCCCACCATCAATGCGGGCATGATCAAAGTAGACATATCTATCTAGCCTTGAGTAGTGACAAGTATAGTCGGAAAATTCAATTTAATTAAAAAGGCAGCAGGAATCATCTGCTTTAGAACAGATCAGGTTAGGCAATTACCCCATTGCAATTGATATTTGTGGCTATTTCCCGAGGTCTTTTTCTTTTTGCCTCGGTCGGTTAAATTAGTGTTCTCTGAGATTGTTAATGAGACCATTTTTTTTTAAAAGGTCCTTTGATATTGAAGACAGGTTGTTCCGGATGGTGGGTTAAGTTGTGGTTGTTGTCTTACTTTCGACGTCTTCTTTTTTTTTCCTCTTCGAGACAAGAAGAAGTGATACCTTGTAACCCACTGCAATTGCTCACGTGTTAATAGAGAAGATATAGGCATCACCAAGAAATTCCCATTGCCCTGACATATGCCCTGAATAGCAAATAACCAGCATGGCCGCCGAAGGTTCTCAAAGGTCATGTGTTGAATTTGATCTGGAACTGATTAGCGTTTCGTCCCTTTGTTTTGACATTTAATGAGAATGGAAAGATATCTTACCAACAAGAAACTGATTCTAGACTTGTCACTTCATCACTTACAACGACAGATCCCTACATTAATTACAGAAAATTACAATGGTTATACAGAATGAATGAATTACGTTTCGAGATAATCGTTCCGTTCTGTGTAACCAGCAGTTTGATACGTTGAATGACTTTCCACGGGTTCACGTTTTATTAAATACCACATTTCCTCGAATGTGTGTGACAGAGTAATAAACGTAACCATGTAATTATTCGTAAAATGGTTTCAAATGTACGCTTGAAGTTGCATCTGAGGTAAATGAATATGGGATGACATGTAAGCGAATCACCAAAAAGATAATACAACGGTATCAGTTTTTGCTGACTGTTTTGTTATTTTTCTTTATTTTTACCATTCTATTTTCTATTCATACATATATGAGCATATTCAAAACACAGATGTATACAATTGCCTTCATAGACTTGCTTTATTAAAAAAAGTTTCTGGATACTTGTGTAAACATAGGTGTCAGTTTAGTCATCAATGAGTCTCTAATATGCTTCCTTAAAATAACTGACAGAGCAAAAGCTAAAACGAAGAAAAAATGTCTGCATTACTTTAAATAACAAGAAAGTTTGAAATACAAACATGAAGAAACCAATGACGTGAAATGTAACATAACATATATGTTTAAACACCGAAAAGCCATTCTTGAACCATTTTGAATTACATCAGGTTTTAAATAAAAAATATTCGATATCTCTGGATTCTAATAAATTATTGTAAAGCATTAAACACAAAATGGAAATGGAGATATGTAAATGATATGTAAATGATATGTAAATGATATGTAAATGATATGTAAATGATACAGTGCTGAGGCCAGACACGGAAAGGAAGCTACAAGACCTCCAACAGAAGGTATCTAAGAAAAAGAATTAACATAGAATAGAAGAAAAATGAATGCACAGCCACCAGTAAAAAGTGGAGCGCAAAATGTAAAATCACAGGTCAGGGATACTA
Organism: Ascarosepion bandense; assembly: GCA_037127315.1. Lineage (NCBI taxonomy): Eukaryota > Metazoa > Mollusca > Cephalopoda > Sepiida > Sepiidae > Ascarosepion > Ascarosepion bandense. The sequence continues at coordinate 1,802,155 of JBBBDQ010001711.1, forward strand.
AAATTAAGAAAGTACAGAAATTTAAATACCTGGGAAGTGTTCTGACAGAGGATGGGAGGTGTGACACTGAGATTCGAAGGCGTATTGACGTGACCAAAGATGCATTCCAAAAGCTGAGAGAAAGAAAAATTTCGTTGCAAAAAAAGAAAAGAGTACTGGATTGTGATGTGATGTTTGTCCTTCAATATGACAGCGAATGCTGGATAATCTCATCAAATATAAAAGAAAAGACTTGCAGCAACGGAAATGTGGTTCTACAGAAAGATGCTGAGGATACTATGGACCATACATGTGAGCAATGATGAGGTTTTACAGAGGTTGGAAACGAAAAAGTATATTACATTTTACAGCAGAAAAAGGCAGCTACCGTTTCTGGGACATGTAATGAGGAATGAGGGCTTGGAGAATCTGATACTCACAGAGCAATAAAGGGAAAAGGAAAGAGAAAAAAGCAACGTATGTCATACTTTATGGGCTTTTGCAAATTGATGCAGAGCAGGTTTTGGGAGAGAGAAAAAGAGAAAGAGCGTTAAGAGCTACAAGGGATAGGGAGAAGTAGAAGGCTAGAATCACCTACGTCTTGAAGGGACACGGTACACAGAAACAGAAGTATATAAAGAATCCCAAACTGAGTGCTAATTTCGAGCAGTTTCGGCTAATCTGTCAACCATTTTCAAGGAATTTATTTGTACTATTTTAGATAACGTAAAAATTGAAAAAATAGGAAAATATGTAGAATTCCCTAACGCAACCTGTATCCAACGTCTATATCCACTGGGCCATCTGTCCTTAAGAACACATGGCCTAGTGGATATAGACGTTGTGAGTTCAATACTAGGCTACAGCAGTGGTGAACAACTAACTTGCAGGGTTAGAGGGAGATAACTCATGACTTTCAATCGAAGCATTACTACGTAAGGAATGAGAATGATATACTCCAGTGATTGTAATAACGTATTCGGTTCGAAATTCCTAGAGCCTGAAAAAGGCCGGAGAGTACAACTGCCGAAACATCGTAGAAATTTCAACAAAGATGAGGACAATCAGGCATAGCTGACCACATAAGAAGGGAGAAACGTGATTCCGGCACTTTATGGGATGAAGTTGAATTAATAGATAGAGGATTCCACTGGAAATTACATAAACTTAAGGAATCAGCGCAGATGCTAGGCTACAAAAAATTCCTAAGACGACCAAGCAAAGAGATGAATAGAATATGGTAACCAGTAATAAGGAGTACCAGAGAATACTATTAGTGTCAAAATTGCAATATAGTAAAAGATACTAGAGAAAACTATTAACATCAAAAATTGCTATAAGAACTCTGGTAAAAAATGATTACTGAACATTAGGTTTATAAGCCCTAGAAATTCAGTTGTTCTTGTCTTTAAGTACACATGACTCGGTGGATATAGACGTTGGTTAGTTCCAGTGAGTTAACCCAAAGAGTTGTGAGTGAACAAGTAATTTAGAGTGTCTGGTTTTGACGACCAAAAGAGGCTTCGCACAAGGAATGAGAATTATATATCCCAGTGGTGTAATAAAGGGTTCGGTTCAAAATGTCTAGCAGCTGAAGAAGACCGAGCGTACAACGGCCGAAACGTCGTACAAATGGCAACACATGTGAAGACAATAGTCAGAATAATGTAAGTAGTGTGTATACAATAATAAATATCTATATTTCTGTCTAGCAATATAAAAATCCATTTGCCTTTGGTTGGGAATTATACACAAGCCCCAGGGAGCCATCTCTTCAGGAGTGGGGTGAGTTGATTGGGTTTGGGAACTTTTTCACTAAACCCACTTTAAAATTGACCTTGCGCCAATTCTGTTGTGTGGTGGGAGCACCGGTAAATATATGTATTGCTGTCTAGCAGTTCATCACTAACAGTGACTATCAGCTTCCCACAGCTGGCGAGTACCGTATTTTCTTCATGTGATGCAGATTACTATTTCATTTTCCGTCCTCTGTTTTAGATATTTCTTGTTCAGTAACGTTTTTAAGTTGCAAAAATAAAGAATCAAATTTTGCTAGGAGATAAACGGAATAAAAAATTGTGGATAGACATGATCGCCTACCGACCGAAGGTGCAGGCCAAATAAAAGAAAAGGAAATATATAGAAGAGAGTAACATATTGATACTTCAATATATTGAAGACTGTTGTATATATTGAAAATTAACAGATACAGCCGTAAGTTCTATGGTAATATTCTTTTCTACCCCATTTTACGCTTATGGAGTCTCTATAAGCTTCGTGCTTGCCTGTCAAATACGATCTTCAAAAATTTACATGCATTATCAATTAAAATCTTCTGTCTCCTTGAATCCTGCTCTTTTATTGTCCTGTCAGTTTCTTTCACTAACAGCAACCCATTCCGTGGCTTTTATCGCTTTGCTTGTGGGTGGTGAAATGATTAAAATAATTGCGTCTGTAAGGAACAAGACATGACAAGGCTGCACATAACACTTAATTTATTTTTTTTTCCTCTTTGGTGTATTAAGTCGATTAGTTAATCGACAAGTCTTTTAAAATGTCGGCGGTTGGACACAGGTCTTCCCCAACATCGGTCGGCTTTTTCGTTCCTGAGAGTCGTGGTGCGTAAATAATCTGAAATTTTCCAGATCGTCACGCCGGCTGATTTTTTTTTGCCGGATTTCAATATCAGTCATGATCTCGAGAGATCTCAACTGTGATTTGCGTTATCAAACTGCAGTCTGATTCTCTTGCAACATGGCCTTCCCAAAGCGATTTAACTTTGCTAATTGCTTCTAGAATATCAATAGTAACTGTTTTCTGGCGAAAATATCGTGTCCAAAATGTGTTCAGCAGAGGGTATATGTATTTTTTTGTTTTCTCTCTTTACTATAACTAATAAAATTAGTTGTGTATATCTGGATATACGGTTGTGTGGCTAAATAAACTATATCGGTGTTCAGACATTAAAAAAATATAGAGGTGGCTTTGGTGCCTGCAGTCACCAAAGCAAAATCTTTTGACCTGAAGTGTTCAATATATACAGTGCACTTGTCAGTTTCTCATTATAAACTGCTATTTCTGTTCATTATTTTTATAATGCTTGTAAATTTTAAATTCTAGTTAAAGTTTCAGGATATGCATTGTGGTCCAGTGGAAATCAGAGAACTGAGTTCGAATTCCGGCCGAATCCTTTGCATTCCCTGACGTGGAATGCAAAGGATGCAAAGGATTGGAAAAGGTATTAATTCGTCGCTTCCAGCTATGGATTAAATAGCAGCGGAGATTGGGTTCTATAGAATTGATTGGCAACCAATCTACCGCAGGAAGTAGTGGCAACCTACTGAGAGAAAATCTGCCCAGTCAGTCATGTCTGCCTAGTCATGTCTCTTTTAGAACATGATCACCCAATGGTGCATCGCGTATAGCACTTAAGTGGCTGTGCAACTCAGCATTAATTTGTGGGCCAATATTGAGTAACTCTCCAAATACATCTTACCTGTGTACAAAAATGTCCTTTTCTTTTAGACAAACTTAAACATTTCATTGAGATTGCTACTTTTATAAGTCCAGATGAGTTTCGATCTATTTCTTTGCTAATATTCAGAAAACGTTCTTTATTTAACTAAACACTACACATAGAATAAAAAATATATGGTAACTTTTTGGCAAGCTTTATAATTTTCTTGTTATGATGCTTAGTGGCAAGGTTACTGTTTTTACAGTAGAAAGATATTTTGGTAAAAATGATTTTTGTCGTAAAATGCTTGATATCGAGAGAGAGCGTTAATATGGAGAAATTTGTTACTTAACGAAGCAGAATCATGCCAACTTCGAAATGTTCATGCCTATATATATATATATATATATATATATATATATATATAAATTTATATAAATATATATATATATATATATATATAGTTCTGACCCTAGGCTATTCTACTTGTGATGCCCATCGAAATTCCCCACTCTCATGAGTAGAGTAAAAAGGAAGATTATAAAATTAAACAGTTTGAGCAAAGCTAAGTATGATGTTGAGAGTATATATATAAATTTGTTTTTTTAATTAAAACTATATTGCAACATGGAAATGTCTGTTTCGTGATTTATATCTCGTCATCAGGCAATGTTAAATCATAGTTGGGAAAATGATATTCGTTTAAATATAAGAAACAATACGTTTGTTTTTTATGGATATGCGAAAATATAGAAATTATGTGCGTCTTCAATTAAACTAATCAGAATAGGGATTCACTTTAAACTTGAAAAATGTTTATATATGTATATATATATATATATATATATATATATATATATATATATATATATGTACAAATATTTATATACATATATATCAGTAACGATATAGTATAAAAGAATTTTCTTAAATAAAAACACTGATAACTTACTAGTTTCTTTGAATATGTTAATTTTATGGACTGTTAGCATAATAACGTCTTTTGTTCATTTTAGGTTAGTCTTTTTATAGTAATTGAAGCTGTTGAAAGTCCAATGCTAAATTATCATTCAAACTTGAATACAGACCCATTGGGCATCTTGACGTAATTGTTAACAAACATGTCTCACCATGTTAATTACAGGTGTGTAGTTAATTCGATTTACATTTGTTGATCCGTACTTCTGGCTTAGTTAATCTTAGTAAATCCGAATATATAAAAAAATCTCGCTTTCATTTTAAACCTTTATTCTTAACTGTTTTAACTTTAGTTAATAGATGCACCATTATTTGGCAAAAGCTTAGTATACGAAATGGCTGACTGAGCAGTTCCGAGAAGCACTCCTGATATTGCTTAATGCTTTTGTTTTAACGAATCTCATTTATTCTCGAACAGATACATTGTCATTACGTTACGATAGTTGCGCTGCAATTTTTTCCTGCTTTTTATTGCATTTCTGATCTTATCAAATGACTAGCTTGTCATATTAAGCTGTTATTTTACGAAACGACTTTGCATGACAAAACGACTTTGCATGCTCATCATTTGATTATCTGGCTTTTGCCTTTCTTCCTTGTTTCGCCACTGAAGTCAGAACTGTATGTATTAGGTTGACTTGAAAGTGAAGAAAAAGAATTGAAATAGACACAGACATAGACCGAAACCTTTTCTGTCAACTTGCTCTTGTCTACTACTTTATATTTTGATGATCTACTCTTTATGGCACAACCATGCAATATCTTATGTTCGAGAACTTCTGGTTCGCGAATGATATTAATGCATACTACATAAGCTATCATATTTTGAATATGCAAAACATTTACAAATAAAATTTAATTACAAAATATGTCTACATTAATCTCAATAAAAAAAATAATAACCGATGAAGAGAATTTTAGTCTATAGATTTTCTTTAAAAAATAAACAGATTTATTTTTTAAAGTACAATACTATTCTAATATGTATTGTTTTTGCAGCCTTTTTATTTCTTAGCAATAAAAATAACATCTGGTAAAAATACTCGGAGGGGTCTCAGAGTATCGTAATGGTTTCAGGCTAAGATCTCACTTTGAACTTGAGAGGTCCACTTCACTGAGCTGATAATACTCTAGCCGGGTTACGACTTAGTAGTGTGTTCCTACCTTACTGGATACCGCACCTAATATTTGACATTAAATAATCCAAAAAGAGTTTGACATGTAAAATCACCTGACCAGCCAATGAACCAAAAGTCTCGGTCTCAGGTTAAGATCTCAATTTGCACGTCATTTTCTATGTTATGCGTCATTGTTTCAGGTCTCGAACTTATTAAGGTGCTCATTTTAAGGCTGTTGGTCTATTATATCTGCATTGTAAAAGCTGCTAAATTATTTCAGTTAATTCATATCAGTCCCAAACACATTAAAAAAGAGAGTTAGTGTGATATATACACAAAAACAATTAGAAAACACACACATATATGTGAGTGTGTGTGCTTATAAGTAATATTTTGTATATTATATATATATATATATATATATATATATATATTATTGTCATCCGCAGACAGTTTTTTTCGTTGTATCACAGCTCATCAGTACGGTTAGACTCCGATTGCTACACAACTCAGGCTCAAAACCAGACCGATTTGGCGTCAGTCGGCGACTCTAACCCAGGGCCACGGGGCGTTTGGTGGAAGAAGGTAGTCTTTTTTATCATATTACGCGCCGAAAAGCTAGCGTGCTCAAATTTCATTTTTACTGAAATGAGCGATATATATATATAAACAACCAAAATAGATATATACTGTACAAACTCTCTCACTTTCACACAGAGACAGAAACACACACACACACACACACACGCACACACACACACACACACACACACACACACACACCGCTGCCACATCTGGTCGGGTGCCCCTGCTATTCACCGATTCTTGACAAAATCCAGCGGAGAATCTGTAATGTGATCGATCCCAACTTGGCAGCTCAGCCGCAGTCACTCTCTCATCGGTGTTATGTGGCTTTCCTGTGTCTCTTCTACAAATATTTTCACGGCTTCTGCTCCAATGAACTTAGCTCACTGGTGCTCCCTATGTATGAATTTACTCGAGCTACTAGACTAGCAATTAGGTCTAACTCTTTTACAGTGAAACCAATAAAATGTAACCGCAACTTCCACTCTCTCAGCTTCTTTTCTCGCACTTCCCACCTGTAGAATTCCCTTCCGTATATTTGTTTTCCTGACAACTACAAACTTCAAGAATTTAAATGTCAGCTCAATAGCCGTTTCCTATCTCACTGACTCGCATCATTTCTTTCATGCTGTGTTCACTCCACTCCCATCACAACCAGTATTCTCATCCTTCTATTCTACTTCCTGACACCTCCTATAAGCTGTATCTCATCACTTTCCTCTTATATAACCTCATGCGCACCAGTGACAGTAAACTGCCTTGCTTGGGGTGAAATGATTAAAAAAAAACTAAACAAATATTGAATTAATATAAAGTTTATTATTTAACATCCCAACTGCAGAGATTCGTAGAACACTCCAGTAATCATTCTATCCACTCGTCAGGGTGTATCAACAATACATATTACAATACAAACAAGTCAAATACAACTATTGACATAAGACAAACAATATGAATTAACGAAAAATATTATGAGCTACTAAATAAAAGAAAAGACGCAAAATATGCATTGTTCTGTAGCAGAAGTATTGTACAATGCAATCAGCATTAAATAAAATAACTTTCACTATGAGAAATGTTATTTTAAGCTGCATAATCGTGGCCGAGTGATTAGACCGTTTGCTTTCTGACCACGAAAGTAGCGTTCGGTTTTCCCCCTTAACTTTATTCATTTTACCAATCTGGAGGAAGCGGTTCCAGTGTGCGTTACCTTTGGAAAGTGCCTAAAAACAAAACCAGGTGTGGGCCCAAGAATTGGAAGTGAAGTTGGGTAGATGGAAGCACGAAATCACCAATTATCATGACCGAGGGTTTGAGTGTGCTGATCTTGTTCAAACTGTTCAGATTAGATAACGAGCATTCTTCCTGAAATTGTAACTACTGTTCCCTAAGCATCGCTGCATTATAAACCACAGGTGTGCTGTGAGTGTTGAAAAAATAAAAATGTGTTAAGCAGGCGTCTGCGACAGGGATTAGTTAGTAGTAATACATGGGCATCCACGAATACGAATGGCTGCGTTATTTTAGGTAAAAGTACTTAATATACGTAAAGAATATTCTTGGTTTCTTATTTAAAATACGTATAGAATATTCTTGAAACATTTCACCACACACACACACACACACACACACACACACACACACACATATATATATATATATATATATATATATATACATGTACATATATATATATATATGTAAATATATATTATGACCTTGAATAAGTAATGCTTTTTGTTAAAAATATTAAGAAACATGTCACTGAAAGTATTGTCAATCGCTAGCTACTACTTATTCCCATCTTTCTGGCAGCATTTAAATTCCATATAGAAAAGACACGTTTTTGAAGCTAACCACGAGTCGACACATTTTTTGGCTTCTTCATAAGAATGAAAGTGCTACACAGCTACCATGTGCCATCGGTCAGCACAAAGGATAATCGAACGAGGCAATGTCTGGTTAATACAGTGGGTGGGATAGTACGTCCAATTTAAGCGTTTCCAAGTATGTTTTCACCCGTTTCGCAACATGTGGCTTACCGTTGTCATGTTGTAAAATCAATTTTCCGTGTCTCTGCTCATATGGAAGCCGTTTATTCTTCAATGCTCGAGGCAAACGCATCAATTGTAGTCGTTAGCGATCTTCCGTGATACTTCCGGTCGGTTTGTGCAGCTATACAGATGCAGAGCTGAAGATTTGAACCTTGGATATTCTGCTTTGCCACCAATGTTGATTCATGTCAGTGCTTAACCCACAATCTTCTACGCTTAGCGTTATTGTAGTGTATCCTCTTTTTTATCGCCGGTCTTATTTAGAAGGAAAAAAACTTGTCCTTTTCTGGCGTTGAAGCAGCAGTTCAAACGAGACAAGACGCCGTTCGACGTCTCTCGACTTCAACTCATACACTACATAATTTTTTGAGTCATTTCTAATGCTTTCAATCGTTTCGAAACGGTTATCTAATCAACTCTTAATGATTCTGAAAGTTCAGCTTGCGCTTGACATGAATCTTCATGAACTAATGCTATCAATTTTCAGTCTTCAAACTTTTTCGGCGTTCTTTATCTTCAACATCAAAATCATTAGTTTTGAAGTTTCTAAACCAATCTCTACATGTTGTTTCCAACAGAGCATGGTCGCCGTAAGTCTCAACAAGAATTCTGTGAGCTTCAGCAGCAGATTTCTTTTGAATAAAGTAGTGTAGTAAATTTTCCCGCAAAAAAGACTTTCTTTGGCACTGAATCTGACATGTTTAACGTCATAAAATAATGTTATTTACACTTCGACAAAATGATATACACGGAAATTCAGGCTTGCTTAAAGTACTTCCTTATAGATGCATTATCATTTAAAACTACACGCACGAAGATCTGGGAACACAGTCTGTTGGAAAACAACGAAAATTTATTCCAGGTCCTAATATATATATATATATATATATATATATATATATATAAGTATAGAGTAGATATGGATAAAATAAAATTCCGTATCCCCCACCAAAAAAATTTAAAACAACAGAGACCGAAGAATATTTATTTAGAATTTATAACATAAATATGTTACAGCATCGCTACATATAAAATACAAGTAGTATCGAAACAAAATAACCATTTTGTAGCGATATTATAGCATATTTGTTATAATTCCTCTCTCTCTCTCTTTCTCTCTCTTTCTCTCTCTCTATATATATGGAGTTTGAGTAAAAAGATATATTACAAAGATAATTATACCTGTGCAACTGGTCGTCTTCAGTTTAAGAAACTCAAGAAATAATCAGAGATAACAAAATTTATACTTTGGAATTACATTTAAGCCAACCGGCTCATAGCATTGATAATGTTAGATACATCCTTTTAGCGTCTTCATTTAGCTACCTGCAGAGCCGACGAAAAACTAAGTTTAAATTCATTTTTAGAATTAAATTTTACACTCTAGGTTTAAAAAGAATACCATAGTCATTGAATAAAAGTTCCACGAAAACCGGCCAACTAAAATTAGGTTTATATTCTTACAGTCTGTATATATAATCTTCTTATCCGTTATAATAAAATTCGACATCCGCAACTTCTATATTGTATTTTGTAACCAAGTGTCAACTGGTATCTCTGTCTTAACCATCTCTCTAGTAAATTTAAGATCTCCTAAGAGAAACAAAAAAAAAAAACAAAAAACAAAAAAAAACTAAAAACTTTTGCATTCACAATACAACTTTTTAATGTATATTAACAAAAAGTCCTACTTCATTTTAATTTTTCCTTGGAAATGGACATATGCGTATCCAAAAATTCAAATTTGAAATATGTTTCTAAAGGTACTTCTCTTATGTCTCCTGGCCTAATGCTAGATTAGTATTTTTTCACTTTTGGGAGTATTTTTCAGTGACATTATATTTATACAGATGGTAGTAAAAGAAAGAGAGAAGAAATCTGCTGCTATGAAAGTCGGCTCTCTGTGCAGGGCCCGGAAATTTTTCCCACCTGAAACTATTCTGCACATATACAAATCTACCATCCGCCCGTGTATTGAATATTGCTGCCATATCTGGTCGGGTGCCCCTGCTGCTCTCCTTGGGCTTCTTGACAAAATACAAAGGAGGATCTGTAACGTGGTTGATACTAACTTGGCAGACCGGCTGCAGCCGCTCTCACACCGGCGTGATGTAGCTTCCCTGTGCCTCTTCTACAAGTACTTTCATGGCTTCTGCTCCGATGAGCTTAGATCACTGGTGCCGCCCAAGCACGAATTTACACGAGATACTAGATTAGCAACTAGGTCCCACCCTTTTACAGTTAAACAAATAAGATGTAACCGTAAATTCTACTCCAACAGCTTCTTTTCTCGCGCTTCCCGCCTGTGGAACTCCCTTCCACTAGTCTGCTTTCCCGACAGTTACAATCTCCAGGTGTTTAAATGTAGGGTCAATAGACACCTCCTATCACACTAACTCCCAACTATTCTCACAACACTCTCATCTACCCAACCCTCATTCTCGGTATCCTCACCCGCCTATCACCCACCCTCTATTATTTCCTATATTTAACCAGCCTTTCTCCTCTCTACGTAGCCCCCTGCACAGTAGTGGCAGTGACATGCCTTGCTCGGGGTGAAACGCTTATAAAAAAAAAAAAAAAAAAAAAAAAGGACTATAATGCACGGTTGTTAGCAAAATGAACAGCCCAATATGCAAATTACAAAATGGAGATTCCAAAATTAAACTTAACAGATGACGAGAAGTGCGTCACTGAAACACGAAAGCTCACTGGAAAAGGGAAAGATATTTTACAAAAATAAAGCAAAGTATTAAGAAAAAGTTCACAAGTAATAAGGTAAAGAATACTAAACCTTTACATGATATCTGTTCCCCTATATGTCAGTGAGTTCTCGACAATCTCCTCAAAGATGAAGAATGGAGACTTGAAGTAACAGAAATGTAGTTCTACAGAAGGATGCTGAGGATATTATGGACGAACATGTGAGCAACGACGAAGTTTTAGAGAAAAAGAAAACTAAATGAAAATTTATACTTAACATTTAGAATAGACTGTTAAAATTTCTAGTAAACAGATGAAAGATGGCGTAGAAAATTTGACCCTCACAGGATATGTTGAAGACAGGAGGGACAGAGAAAAGCAGTACATAACCTACCTAGCAAGCTTATGTAAATGGTTGGCTGAGCAGGGATTACAAGGCATAGCTAAAAGAGAAAATTTACTAAGAGCTACAAAGTACAGGCAATTGTGGAGAGACATGATCCCCATGTCTTTATAGGACACGGCGCAAAGTAGAAGAAGAATTTACATTCTAGAAGTGTACGTGGGTTAACTTTCTTATCCATCACTCTGTTTTGGTTTGCATGCATGCTGTCTCTGTCTGTCTGTCTGTCTGTCTCTGTCTGTCTGTCTGTCTGTCTCTGTCTGTCTGTCTGTCTGTCTGTCTCTCTCTCTCTCTCTCTATATATATATATATATAAACTTATTTATAAATGGAATTTTTTTTGTGTGTGTCTGTGTGTGTCCGTTACCTATAGACTCTAAAACGGCTGAACCGATTTTCTTAAAAATTTACACAATTGTACTATAAGCGTCAGTGAGTGTTCTCAGCTAGGTGTTCTGTCGAGGTACCCCCGATAAATATCGAAAATCGATAATCGAAAAAAGTCGGGTTATAGAAGGAGTGGTCCGATTTTAATCAAATTTGATACACTCATAGACAAAGACATCAGAAACGATATTCAGAAGTTTCAAGGTTGCGGGTCTTACAATAGTGCAGAAAATTGATAATATATATATATATATATATATATATATATATATATATATATATATAAGTCAAGGTGTTTGTGTGTGTGTGTCTGTTCATCTACCTGTATGTCTGTAATTATTTCACCCTTTTTATTTTAGTTTTTGCTTCGGGTTTGGCTTTAAGTAGGTATAATTGTAGTTCTTAGTTCCAGTCATGATACCATTTAGTCAGAGGTCTTATTTTGCCTTCAAAATTCAGTTTACGACGAAAGAACTTATTTGATATCGATACCAGGAAATCAAAATTTAACTTACATCCATTCATTTTTCTTTCAGTCTCCGGTTTCGCTTTAACTGGAAACAACTATTGCTTTTTAATCTTTTGTGCCAACGTCCAAAGAGTCTGAGCTCCAGGACTATGGATTAGTTTTAAAGCTTTCATTACACCTGAGTAACACCGGGCTATACTGCTAGTATATATATATATATATATATTTTTTTTTTTTTTTTTTCTGGTAAAAATATGACCCCTAAATTTACTGTCATGTATTTGAGAATGGCTAACTAAAAGTTCAGGCCAGGGTCATCTTATCGTAGGGGATAAAATACAAACGCCAATAATAACTAATACTGTAAATCTAACTTCCTCATCCCGATCTTTTTTTCCTCCCGTGATTCTTTTTGTCTGGATAAATCTAACCCATTCATTGCTGTATGAACCTGGTCTGATGAGCGGAAATAAGCTATTACCAATGGATTTATAAAAACAACCAACTTATTTTCATTATATATATATATATATATATATATAGGGTAGGTATGGATGAAATAAAATTCCTTATCCAAAGAAACTGTATTCTTAAGAAAGTGCTCAATACAAAGTAAAGCGAATAATATTTATTTAATATTTATGAGATAAATATGTTATAATATCATTACAAAAGTAGCTATTTTGTTTCGACACTACTTGTGCCTTATAAAGTGATGAGGTTTATTTCAGATTGAAGAGTTTTAAAAGGTTCAAAACTAGTCAAACCCCCTTAATCAGAGAGGCATTGTTACATAGACAGTGTAGACCAATCAAAATAAAGTAATCTCTAATTTGAAGAATATAAGAACAGACCCTAAAAGCAATTTATTGGGGCATTAATATCAATATTTAATTAAAATAGAGATCATCATTTTTAATCGACTATTAGATTCACTTTACTTCATTTTTATGACGTATTTTAAATTCTATGGTTAACAAAGCATTAGATTTAGATTATTATAATGTTATTTAGATATGAAACGAGAAAGAAAAAATTAACGCACGCATATACAAATCTATAGACATCGACATATGGGCAAATTGACGAGTATTTACGCATACAAAAATATATTGGCATAGAGACACATGTACAGATAAATATACGCACATCTATATACATACACAAATTTTGTTTTTATTTCATGCACTGATATATGACTGTGTCTGTCTTTAACCTCGTTCATTCAAGGCTTTTGCTAGCTTACCTATTTCCTTTACATGTATCCAATATTGTAGCCTTTACAGACGTTTTCTAAACATGGCTTTAAAATTTAATGGATTAATTTATCCGTTAAATTATAAAGCCGGGTTTGGAAAACGTCTGCAAAGGCTACAATATTGGATTCATGTAAGAGCGACTTCGTAAAATAGCAAGAGCCTTGAATAAACGAGGTCAAGATAGACACAGCCATGTTTCAGTGCGTGAACAAATAAAAATAATTAGGCACATACTCATACAAATACACAAGCTAAAAAAACGTACACGACTAAAAACTCCACAGATCATCATATACAAAGTAAAAAACATAATCACAGATATAAAAATACTTATACACAACTTCTGGCATAAATATACGTAAATAAGCGCAGTATTGACACAGAAGCATACACTCATATATAAACGTGCATAGACAAGAAAAAATATCTATAATCATATATGCATGTGTGTGCCTCTCTCTCTATATAGACACATGCATACATATATATATATGTATATATATATGCATATACATATACACACATAAGTATGAATATATATATATATGTATGTATATATATATATGTATATATAAATATATATATACATGCATATATATATATATAAATATATATATATATATATATAAGCACACACATATATATTATATGCATATACATATACGTACCAATATACACATACATACACATACACATTAGCAAGTAAAACAAAATATCAATATGTCTACTGGTACTAAAAACCGTATGTACACCGATATGCATTACATACACTAATACGTAGACAAACCCAAGTATAAATTCTAATATAAACAGAGGGACAAATAGTGGAAATTCAAATATATATATATATATATATATATATATATATATAGTCATCCACAGACAGATCTGTTTCGCTGTCTCACAGCTCATCAGTACAGTTAGACATCTGATTGCTTTTAACCCAGGATTGAAACCCGACCGAATTGGTGTCAGTTGGCTATTCTACCTCTGAGCTATGTACGCTCAGTAGAAGGAGGCGGACTTTTACCGTATGATGTATCATATGCCTGTAACCGGAGTGCTCTAATTCATTACTGAATGAGCCATCCATATATATATATATACATATATATATATATATATATATATATATATATATATATATATATATATATATATATATATATAGATAGATAGATAGATAATAAACAAATAAATAAAAAGCAGGACACATAAGTACAGACAGTTAAAAACAGGCATTAATAAAAAATTCAGAAATAATGTGAATTCAAACAACTGCACAATATATAAGAAAAATAAAGACAATCAACCAATCATAAACAAGAAAAAAGAATAACTAACCAATCACAAGACTACTCCCACAATATCACGCCTTTTTTTTTTATATAAACAAGAAAAAAGCGTAACTTAATGACAAACAGCCACGACGAGTGAAAGCATCATAATGTTGTCCTCACGAAACTTCGAAGTTGGCATGAATATCTTTTATTAAAGAGATAAACTTTTTGTAACTATCAAAGCTCTATCTACACCCCGATATCTAGCTCTTGACGATAAAAACCTGTTTGCAAAAATACATTTTATTAGTAATAACTACTGAAAAATAACAACCGTGGAGCTAAAAACTATCACAATTAAACAATATATTAAACGTTAATATGAGATTATAATGTTTTCTCTATATCTTACATTCTCTTTCTCTCTCTAAATCTTCGTGTGTGAGACATACGTTAACTGACATAATTCAGCAGCTTCAGAATGCTCGTGCAAATACACGGTGCGATGGGTAAATTATCGTCATTTTATAATTTTATTTTCGTGTATGTGCGTTGTTTGTTTTCGAATTTGTCCACTGCACAACATAGTACGGTCAGTTGGGCACCGCCCGTGAGAAAAATATAACACCATATGGCAATTCTATCAACCGTTAATTTGAAAACGGCTACTATACTGATGGCATTCGAACCGGAAGCTCTAATACGAACATTTCAGTGTGTATTTATGTCAATCTGTGGCCATTGCAGAGGATTTAGGAAGAATTGAATGATACATCTAGTCAACATCATGGTGTCTGAAGTGATCACTAGCGATGGCAACGTTATGACGAGATCACGCTTACCTTGTTCAAGAGGGTGGCTGCTAGAAAACTCTGTGTCTGCCAACAAGACTCTGCACCATGTCACACAAGCAGGAGAACCCAGTCTTGGCTGTCAGACATCTTCTGCGACCACATCACAACTTACATTTTACCACCTAACTCCCTAAACTTAAACCCCTTGATTAATATGTGTGGGATGCAGTTGACCAAGATACCAACAAAATTCCTTGTAACACCAAAGATGAACTGAAGTGTAAGATTATAGCAACATTCGCCATCTTAAGCAAGGAGACCGTGAAAAAGAGTTGTAAGAGATTCCGAAGTTATCTTAAGGCCGTGGTTGAAGCAAATAACGATTTTCTTGAATAAATGTACTCTTTAGTATTTTTCAAGATATTTTGTATAATTTTGGTAAATATATCTGTAAAAATGAGTAGACAGTATTAGTTCCAAGTTTGGGTAATATAGACGACAATTCATCTATCGCACCCTGAAGACTAATAGCTTTACAGGAGCGTAATTTAGAAGATACGTAATTATTTTAAGAAAATTGTATTGATTGCAGTGCGGCTATTTCTAAAAATTGCCACGGTATGTGCGATGCGATACATGACTTTTTAATCTCAGTAGCTGAATTCTTTCTCTGCACAACTCGCCCAAGAGTTTTATATGCATTTGAGGCACTTGTAAAAGTCAATCAATCTGTGTGTGTAAAGAGGTTTTGCTGTGTTAGATACAAGTCTGTTTATCTTTTATGCGATTTATTTGCTCGAATACTTCTCTTTCGGAAGCCTTCTTCAGAGACCAAAAGCATGCGGGTTGTACGACTATTTCGATAATCCTATATCAGAAACAACTATAGCTGATTGATCAAAAGTTTGCTCTGAGTATTACCTAACATTCAACAGACTTTATGATTGAAAGAAAAATAAATCGTAACTGGACAGTCGCGTGACTTAGTTGCTACGGCTTACTAGCAAGCAATGCAACCATCGGAAAGCAGCGGTCGAATAATTGCCTTCGTTGGAACACGTAGCTTGTCATGTCATGTGAACGAGACCAACGCACAGCCTGCAAGATAACTGATATGGCGAGCTGAAGTGGAATTAGCCGTATCGGTGACCCGCAGTATTTAAGCATATGCTAGCAATGATGTTTCAGGATGGCCACTTCTTTTGTGCAGTGATACCGATACATTATTGATTGAAGAGAAGAAGGAGCTTGCTAGACATATTGCACGGATGACCAGACAGCGATGTCGTAATCAGTAATAGAATCATGGCGGACGCAGCTCGAGCACGCTGTGAAATCTGTTTCTGCCATCTGCTACCGAACAGTCTTTCGATGTATTATGCACATCTCTGTTGCTGTTTCTGTGCGAATAAACAAAATGGCTAGCATTTGAAGAAAGCCGCTGAGACGTCAAATTCAAGAAAGAAGAAAAGACGCTCTTGACAAAGAGACAAAGATAAGAGTTTGTTGGGGGAGTTATTTCATCAGAATAAAACGTAGCTTCATAATGCTTCCAAGGTTTTTTAAATTGTAGTTAGACTCAATAATTTTCTTAACGCAGTATAGATCATTACAATAGAGAACGTTTCATTGTTATTCAATATAAAATAAGTAAATGATTATCATTGCAACAAGTATTAAACATCGATATGAAGAAATGTCTAGAATATTTTAAGGTACTAGCTGAAGAGATAATCACCAGTGGTAATGCAAGTTTTAACCTAGAAAAAAAAATCAGAATAAAGAGTAACTGAAGTAAGCACGATTAAGCTATACTATTTTCCACATAAGTTTTGAATCTTGTTCGTATTAATTACTTTAAGTTAGTATTTTGTAGTTTCAGTATGTGACGTAAATAAACGATATAGCTTTATGTAAATGTAAAATTTTATTTGAAAAAAATGTTTTATATTTTACATAGAATTTAGATGATATACCATTAACTGATCAAACATTTTTTTTCTAAAATTAAATCTCTTTCTCCGTTTATATCTCTATCTACCTATGTTAGCTTGCACAAATCTATCTATCTATCTATCTATCTATCTATCTATCTATCTATGTTAGCCAGCTCACATCTATGTTAGTCTGCTCACATCTATCTATCTATCTATCTATCTATCTATCTATCTATCTATCTATCTAAATAGGGAAAAACAGATAAAATATTTATAAATTTACTAGTTTCAATATTTATTTATTTTATCAGAAATTTTTGGGAAGTTCAATAATGCATAGTTTGAGGTGAATTCAACCAATTAAAGGATAACAATATATAATTTAAAAATCGAAAATATGACGTTCTTACCATGCGCTTATCTAATATATATAAATCAGAAAACCCTGATTCTATAAAACTATCCTACTGAGGCGGAATGAGGCACGACCCCAGGGTGCTTTTGAGTTTCAAACTGCTTAAAACCATACGGCCGATTGACCCAAGCCTTTTGTGTTATGAAAGAATCTAAAAAAATCTTAGAATAAAAAGAATTATTTTAAATATTGGAAATACTGTGATATATAATAATATGCAAGTTGCAACATAAAACTGAAACGGATTTGAAGAAAGTACTTAAACTGCCTGTTGTAAGGAAATTTGCCGCTCTTTCCTGAAAAGAAAATAATGTCATAATAAAAATGTTCACATTTGACACTTCAGAAAATTTATTTTCCTGAAAAATCGTTTTAAAAGAAAGATTTTATAAATTTCGACCGAACGTAGTACTGGCTGCTCGGTCAAATTGTTTTCTTGTAAGGAAACTGCTATTATTTCCATTACCATTTATGCAGCACTATGGAAATTGAAGAAATTAGACACCAGTTGTAAGCCTTACTCTTATCGTTAATCTCGGCCACGAAGATTTGGATATATTGTGTTACCATATTAACATAATATTGATAACTGCACATATTTTAATTAGTTCTGATTTTAATTTTGAATAATAGTTTAATTATAAAGGCAGTAAAATAATAGACAGCAGCTCATATTGAGTAATCGAAGAGCAGATTTCGAATTTCAGACAAGTTCATTGCATTCAGGTGATAATATTCATTGCATTCCCGTGATAATACCCTTAGGAAAAGTTTTAATTCATTTTATTCCTCCAGCTATGGGTAAATAGCAGGACAGATTAGACCCTACAGCCTTGGTTGGCACTCAGTCTAAGAGATGGAAAATGCTGAATTCAAATCATCTGCTTACTTGTAACACTTGGTTCTTTAACTTCTAAGAGGAGAGACCTCAACATTCATGGGGCAAAATGGAACCGGCAAGACATTACACTATTCTGCCTTGAATGTCACCGTGAACCACAACTGAAAGATGGAGAAGAGTGATGACCATAGCCGCGCAAAATGCTTATTGTATAAATGATTGATGAATATGTTAATGCGAAATTCTCTAGCTATAGGAGCAGATATGAAAAAAATTTGCATCACCCCACGACATAAGTGATCATGACTTTTGACAGATTTCTCTCCTTTGTTGTTTACGAATTGTTATGTTTTTTCCCGATAGATAATGGAATATCGGTGCTTTCTCTGCGATTTGGAATTCAGAGTTGTTGTTCTCCTTGACTAGCTGCCACTAAAATCTACATAGTACACCTTGCTATTTAATCTTTAGCAGGCATCAAAAGAAATGTTTTCAAACCTTCGCCAAGGACATTAATGCGGCTTAAACTTAACAAACCAGGACAGATATGGAACTCGATTTGTCTAGTTTAATTTACGTGCCTATAACCTCTACGCTACAAGTACACCGCTAGTTAGAGTATAAAAAAACAATGTTATTAGTTTTTAAACACTGATAAGTTTTTCTCACATCATGAATTAATATTTAAAACTTTTACTTTCAAAAGCAAATTGTCAACAAGCGACTTATATCTTAAACTTGAAATTCTATCAACACCGATTTTCTGAATAAAAAAAAAAGCAATGTAAATAATATGAAAACAGAGAAAAAAATAGATATTTTTTCTGATTGAATCATGGATAAAGACATGTCAAAGAGCAATTTGGAGAGACAAGATTTGTGTTTGTGTCACAGTTTGAAAGGAAATGGACATGTGGGTATGACAGACGATTGGAAATCTGTAAAACGTTGGTGTCAATAAGCGAGGAAATAATTTGGCAGGAAAAGAGCAGGAAAAACTATTTGACCAACATGGCGACGGAAGTAAAGAATACGTTTCGTGACAATGCTGCAGGCAAACGTGTTCATCTGTCAATAAACACACACACACACACACACACGAACACACATACACACACGAACACACATACACACACACACATATACACCGTGTATTTAACTTATTGTTCTCAGAAATGTAAACACATGCATGCGTATATGTTCTCAGTATGTATCTGGAGATATACGTAGGTTCTAAACACACATGCACACGCGCACAAACGCGCACCGACAGACATTTCTTCTTCTTCATGTGCCGTATTCTTTCAGGACGTAGGCGATCATGGACTTCTACTTGTGTCTGTCTCTTGTCGCTCTCAATATTTTCTTTTCTTTGTATCTCTTCTAACCCCCACTCCTTCCCTTCATCCGACCTGTGAGTATTAAGTTCTCCTGGCCCTTCTTCCTCATTACGTGTCCCAGGAACCTTATTTGTCTCTTACTGATATTTAGTATAAGTTTTCTTCTCGTTTGCATCCTTTCCAACACCTCATCGTTTCACACGTGCTCCGTCCAGGTAACGATATATATTTTCCCTACTCTCATCAAAGAAAAAAACAATTCACTACGACGAAAATATTTAGAGAGTACCTTGATGCCAACGTCATCTACAGTAAATTTGCGCCCGGGCTCTTAGAATATTTCACCATTCCTGGCAGAAATACTATTATCACAGTGTGTGATATTTACTGACAAAAGTTACGGAAAGAAAAAGCAAAAGAATTTGAATGAGATCGGCTAATAATAAATATTGTCAAATATTTTCCCCATATATCAGTCAGTTAAGTGCTATACGTGAAACACGCTTGGGCGATCATGTCTCGAATGGAAATCCCTCATATATACATGTATGAAAAAGCATAGATATGAGAGAGATTTGATATTTCTATATTTCTATATATTTCATTTCAATATATAAGAACAATTTTAGGAAAATGAATGACCATGGGAAAGTTCTTAATATGTAAGCCTTTTGAAAGTACAAAACGTGTTGCATTTATTGATGAGTTTTCGACCCGACCATTAAACACTTCCAAAAATATCCGATTCTGAGAAGGTAGCCGGTTGTCAGCTTTACACGCGTTCCTCTACATATCTTTATATGAATTAGTGTGTTTTGGTGTCTGTCACACACACACACACACACACACACACACACACACACACATATATATATATTCGTTTTGTATTATACTTATAGTAGTGATTTGTCATCTCATACTGCCGTAGAATAATATATATATATATATATATATATATATATATATATGTATATAATCCAAGAGGAAAAGCAGGATGGTAAATACCAAAGACCCGACCCTAATTAATATTAAAATATTAATATTAAAAAATGATACAGGTGGAGAGTTCAATGTAATTAAAATTACAGAGCCAATTATAAAATAAAATAAATTTCGAAGTTCAAAACCGTTGAATGATCATTTCAACATGAAATCCCTAAGAGAGATTTCACAACTCATTGGTAACTATCAAGTTTCAAAATGAAATAAAAGAAAGAAATAAAAAATTTTGAAAACTAAGATTTTACCGGCGGAAGTTCAAATATTTACGTCACAAAAAACTAGATAGTAATCAATGTCTATATATATATATATATAATTTTACGGTGGTACGAAATGACAAGTCACTACTATCATTTTAATACAAATCGAATATATATATATATATATATATATATATATATATATATATATATATATATATGAGATAGAATATCGTTTTACGGCATACTGTATTAATGGATTATAGTGCTCATTATCAAGGATAGAGCTGATGTAATTATAAAAGGGGACATTGTAGTCAGCTAACAGATGGCTTGAATATTGATTTTACCATAAAACTGATTCTGCTGTTTGGTGTTAACATAAATGTCCACATCTATCTATCTATCTATCTATCTATCTATCTATCTATCTATCTATCTATCTATCTATCTGCGGTTTTAATTTTGAAAATTTCTTAGCTAAACCTCCTTTACATAGTCTGATCAAGTAACTCAAGATTATAATGCTTTTGAATCTCGTCATTTTAACTCTATCATGCTGAAGACTTTTCGACCTGACCATGAAACACTTCCAAAAATATCCGATTCTGAGAAGGGAACCGATAGTCAGCTTTACACGCGTTCCTCTACATATCATTATATGAATTAGTGTTTGTTGGCGTCTGTCATATTAGCATTTACGATGCACACCATTCAGATCCACTTAGCACTTTTAAAACTATAGAAGTCAATGTCTCGAAAACTAGTATCTATCTATCTATCTATCTATCTATCTATCTATCTATCTATCTATCTATCTATCTATTTCAATCTTTTCAAATCTATCTATCTATCTATCTATCTATCTATCTATCTATCTATCTATCTATTAAACAGAAAACTAAGAATTGTAGAAGACAAAATGAGAGAACCTACTTACAAACTAAACGCTTTGACGATAATTTCTCCAACTCTTAAATGATGGAGACAGCCTTTTAGCTTGAACTTCTTTTACGAAAATATTGATAAAGTAATTTTTACGGATTCCATGAACTCGAAAATAGATGCTAAAGGACCATTCTAGGCGTCTTCTACGTCGACTTTATCACAAATAACGCAGTGTGAGATACCATTAAACAAGAAATAGGCACGATAAAAGAATTAATCGTCAGGAAGTGGTAGATGAAATAGAGACAACGATCTTTCCTTTGCTAGACAGCTACCCTGTTAGAAAAATAAGACAGAAGATATAAATGGGCCGAAAACGTCACTCAGTGAACTGGAATATATTTACAGAAAGTCACAGCATAGCATATAAACAAATAACCGAAACAGGTCGGGGAAGATAGTCAGATTATCAAGTGCACAAGAACCATACGACGACACATAGGCAAATATCGAAAGATGATGACGATAATGATGAAAAATAAAATCATTATCATCATCATGAAGCTAAGAAAAAACAAACAAATAAACAAACAAGCAAGAAATGAAAAGAAAAACACCGGTGAAGACGACATTAGTGCTAAATAATTAAATATGCATAATTTTTTTTCGACTCCCAATAACCGGAAGTTTAAGAAAATAAAATAAAATAAAGCGAAATGCAAACAAAGTATTTGTTGATATTAATTATTTTATTCTAATTTTGACAAAGATTGGCTGTAAAAGAATTTCCTATCTCTATTTTATAGACAAAAGCACACAAATATATTCTGGGATTTCTTCCTAGCCAAAAAATATGACTTAGTCCCGTTATCTCTTGTCTTGAAGTCAGAATGCTATGTTCGTTTATCCAAATTTACTCTTGTGTGTCAAACTCAATTCTCAGTTGATGAACATTTTGCCATATTACTGTTGCTTTGCCTTATTACTGTTAATTTGCCTTGTGTATATTGTTTGCTTGCTTTAAATTATTTTAGCCTTGTTCTTTTCTTTTTCTTCATAATGTTAATTGAAAACGTTGTCAATTCTGATTTTTGGCAGTTCTGCCATTTATTAACATTTAACTATGGCCACTTACTCTACAGATGTTTTCCCGGTAACCACAATGAAACATAAGCGCATTTCTAAAGTAGATTGGGGACATGCCAACAATAATCAAAGCTGGAATATATCTTGAGCCTGTGTTTGAGGCTTTTATATAGTGACAATTCGGGACCCACATCAACAAAAAGGTAGGTAGAGGACCATTAGAGGTTTATCTGCTCAAGTTCTTGAAAAGACAATCAAGAATTGATTTACGATGCATTTTAGAGCAGAGATGACTATTTACGTAGAATTGAAAATTGTGTTATATAAGGCTTGAATTAACTTCGATTAGACTGTGGAATAATTCGTGGTCGATGGGCCTAAAACGCACCAGATCAATTGGTGGCTTTCCCTATGTTGATATGGGTCGCAGGTTCGAATTCTACCGAATGGCACACATTTTCGTAACAACATTTATCGTAAATAACCAGGCCAATAGAAATAATTATATAAATATACTGTTTAATTAAAAACAAAATATCTGCTTAAATACGACTATCGATTAACATAATGTTTAAATAAATAGATTATATATATATATAATCATCCGCAGACAGATCTGTTTCACTGTATTTTAGATCATCAATAATGTTAGACATACGATTGCTTCTAGTATTGAAACCCGACCGAATTAACATCAGTCGGCGATGCTACCCCGAGCTATGGACGCTCGGTGTAAGAAGGCAGACTTTAGCGTGTTATATACGATGTAAACATACGCCAGTAGCCAAGACTTTTCAAATTCATTTTTGAATGAACGATGCGTGAGTAGTTTTCCATTCCTCCATAGTGCTCAATCTGGGTGTGAGAGCGTATATATAAATATATATATTGACAGTCCATTCATTCTTCGCGATACCATCAATGCTAAATGGTACTTTATCAAGCTACAAGATGAAATTTGGCCAGTTATTAGTGCTTAGGAGAATCTTGAGGATTTTATTTCAATGCAAGATGGCGCCCATCCAAATTTTGCTATTGTCATTCGTGAATGGCTGAATGCCCACCTACCGGGAGATGGATGAGTCGTTGTAGTCCGTATGAGCGACCAGCATGGTATCTTGATATAACACTTTGCGTTTTCTTTTTGAGGTCGGTAAGAGGAGAAAGTCTACTTTACCAAACCAGTGATATTGGAAGAAAGTGAATAGTGAATAAAAAGAAATTATGTATTCTGGTGGTGCTCGATAAGCTGGTAACAAAATCTGGTGGCCATATCGAATTTTAAATAGATCCTCATACATGCTGAACGCTTATATACATAAGAACACTATCTGTTTGGAAACAGCGAGAACTTATTCAAGGTCCTAATATTAAATAAAAATTATCATGATATGAATTCTGACAAAGTTATTCTTAGCCCTCCCAATCTTATTTATATCCATACAAAAAATGTTATTTCGTTTAAAGAACTATTTCAATGTTAATGACCATTTTCAAAATTATAGAAAACATCTTAAATACCCCTTTTTTAATATTCCTTTTCATTCTAACTTAGCTTCCTGATTTGTTTAAATACAGAATCTTTGTATTTCTCTTTTCTATTTTTCGCTCAGTATATATTGAAATAACTTTTAACACTCAAAATTCTATATCGCTCACCATAATTTTCAGTCATCCACCACTTTCTGTTCAGTCGCTTATCGCCAACCCAGCAGTTGAAATAAACCACCGGTGGACGATACCGCTCAGGCTGAGAAAACCTGTAGTAAAATATTACACTAAATTGTCTTAAGTAGCTTTGTTAATAAATGACCAAGTCAAAGAATCAAACCCATAAGAAAGAGAATAAAATCCAAATTGAGATTTCCTTTTCGTCAATGACTCATTTTCGTTGGACGTTTAATCGTAGTGTAATAGTCAGCAAGTTGATCTTTTTGTTTAATCATTTCACCCTAATAAGGCGATAAAACCACTAAGACGCAAGGAAAAAGTAGACTGAGAAAACATCAATGTAAAGACAGTTCAGTATGTAGAATAATTATATTGTCAACTTATGTTGTGGAACAAGCTGAGAGCAGACTAATCCAACTTGAGAGGGAGAGCTATTCATGGCGCACTGGAACATCTCATTGTGCTCAAGTGGGATTGTCCATTGCATGGGCTTTGATTGACTGCAGGTACATGAGTGGAGGTATTTCTGAATAAATACCAGCTTGATTTCAGTCACTGTTGCAGGGTTTGTATACCAGGGCTCCGGCCTTCGGGATAGGGTCCAGAATGACCAAAATAAGACCAGTTTAGACCGGTTCTGAACCTACCCACCGCGGTGGATAGGTAATGTTTTGACCAGTACCTGAGTGTACGCGCTCAGGTTCCCCACGTTAAAGAAGACCTTGTGTCACATCTCTCTCAAGTGGGGGAGAAGGGTAAATAATACAGGGTTTGTATTAAGTTACAACTTGTTTTATTTTTGTCAGCCAGCTGGACGCTAGCTGAACGCTATCTGGGACTCGAACGCCGGTAAATGTTGTTATTATATTGTTATTTTACACATTAGAAGACTTTGATTCAAGAAGACAGTTTTGAAATGTTTGAATATCCTAGTTGACAGGAAATCAAGAAATTGTTCCACAAACTAGAAGTGCGAGAGAAGAAACTATAAGCACAGAACTTATGCTTACACTTAGCAATTTCAACGCTAAAAGTTACAAATTCAGTTGCTAGTGTCAGTACGAGTACTTGGTATTGAATAGATGTACGTTTTTAATGTCGGCGTAGATTCTATATTTTGGGGAAGATGGAAGTATGCAATGTGTCTGTTGATTTTATTTTATTATAGATATTCTTATTATTTCTATGATTTTTGATGCATTAGAAGATATTTTGTGTATTGGACTCAGCCGAAATCATGTGTATATTTGTACGATAATTGTAAACTCCCCTTTCAGAAAGTGAATTATGAACTTTAAGGAAAAATCTCATATATATATAGAGAAGAAAGGTGAATTCAATTTAAAAGGACGCCATAGCTAATTTGTAAAAATTTAATAGAAGATTAATAAAAGTCGGTTGATTATGACATCTTTATATTGATCAGAAAATTCTGTTATTACTGGATTCCAAAATTTCAAAATATTCTTTTAGAAATCCAGTTAGGTGAATTTTACATTAATTGTCCGTTTTTGGAGGAGAGACATTATATCTAGATATATGAATTCAGTCTCAGTTATTTTTGTTGTAAGAATTTTTTTACATTGATATTCGCCTCGTACAAAGCCCAAGAGACACTCGCGGTAAAGAGATACAACTTATGCGGATATGTGAAGAAGATAACGGTTGATCATAGTCGAACAGGTTAAGATTGTAATGATTGGGAAAGTATCCTTTTGAAAGTCGGTTCCACAAGGCAGTGGTTCGTGGAAAGACGCTGCTAGAGTGGAACTTTCATCTTACCAGTGGAATAGGAAAGGAACGAGCATTGCATGTGCGTGAAGTTGAAACTGAGGAATGTATTTCATCTGGACACTTTCCATGGAATCACTATGACACCTTGCAAGGCTTGCAGCGTCAGTCTTGAAAGATCTCCTCTGTGGGAAAGGGGTTGCAGAGTATAAGACAAATCCTCACCCACAAAAACGTGGAGATGCTTTTGTACTCCATCGAGACACAAAAGTGAACAATGAGTTGCTCCTGCTTATAAACAGCAGAAGTACTACAAAGAAATGTAGTCCATTTGAACACTTTTCAAGAAAATAGCGATAGAACAGCGAGAAAATAGTGACGTTTCGCCTGTGAGGAAGGGTTGGGAAATAATTCATCTTCTATAAAGACACGTTTCGTCTATGAGAGAGGCGTTGTAGAGTAGAAATTTATCAACCACAAAAACGCGGAGATGCTTTTGGACTTTATGGAAATTGTAAAATAAGGACTGGGATATTCGTACTCATATATGACAACAGTACTTCGTTTTTTACCTGATCTAACACTTGTAAAGTTAGAGTGTAGAATGTGGCATCAGTTAGTTACTGTAGCATGCAGAGAACCGAATATTTTCCCAGTATATTTAGTAATGGATTGCAGTTACACCTTGTTTCTCACAATAGACGGATAATACACGGGACCACACTAAAGAAGTACACGTTCATCGCTATAGGTGAAGCATTTTGGAAAATATTTAACTGCAGTTCTTTTTTTAAGAGTCTACTTGTAAAATCCTAGCTACTTTAAAAAAGACCATTGCGTACAGAAGTACTTTCTATAATCAAGAAACTATGCACAAAAGCGATATTATTAGCAGACGAACTGGCAACGTATTTGCCGCGAAAACATGAACGTTGGGAATGGCTACAACTGATTTAACACAAGGATGCTTTTTCATTAAGGATGAGACAATCATAATGACAATAATAAGAGGGTCGAAAAGAATAGAATGTAATTTACAACAACAACAATACTACGATTATTGCTAAAACTCAGCCCGGATGTAGGATGGGATATCAGTTTACAATACTTATAAAGTTTAACTCGTTCAGTGTAAACAAATGATGTAAATTGAGATTACAATAGAATTACTACAAATGCCTCTCTGTACACATACATACATATTCAGATCCTAATGTATATTCGTATTTTCTATATCATCTGTCTTCGAAAAAGCCGTCACGATATTTTTGATTCTCTCAAAATTCATAATGCGCTTTGTTTATTTACGTAAAACCAGGGATAAATATAATCGTAAAAAATCTTATTTTCGATAATATTTTCAAGTTAAATTTACACTGAATAACTTACGCGTAAAAATGGATAAATATACACGCAGATACCCGTGTCTATTAGAATATTTTTCCAATCCTTTGTATCATTTTTAAATCAATTTCAAAGGAAATATTATATATATATATATAATTTAAAAAATCTTTTTAGATATATTGTAGATATACTACAATTTCATGGTTAATAAAGATTTCGCCGCCAATTGATGACCTCTTACGAACCGCAACGTCATCATTTCGCAGCGAAATACGTATTACCCATGAAATTGTAGTATATCTAAATTTTTTCTAAATTATATTACTCTGTTAAATTAAATAAATAAATTTAACATTGATTTCTTTTGAGTTCGTCTCTATCGGAATTTACCTGGATAATATACCAAATGTTCTACGTCATATATATATATATATATATATATATATATATATATATGTGTGTGTGTGTGTGTGTGTGTGTATGTGCGTGTGTGTGTATGTATGTGTGTGCTCTCAATAAGATTAAGCTCTCTGGAGAAGAACATTTTAAAAACAGTTTCATTTCTACGATTTACGCGTTACTCTACATAATGAATTGAGTTCTTCCGGTGACTGGCCTTGTGTATACACCGCTTATATATAAAACGCTAAAATTTCCCCTTTCTCATTATATGCACCTATGGCTTAGGGAGTAGACTCCGACTGACACCGAATCCGTAGTGTTTCGATCCCGGCAACTAGATGCCTAGACACACTGATGAGCTGCGAAACAGAGTTGTATGTGGATGACAATATATATATATATATATATACAAATGAATAAGAAAGAAGTATGAAATTGCAACGTTCAAAATTTCAATTTAAAACAATGCACAATGTAAAAATAGAGCAATTAATAATATTTATTATCACGTTATAACATGTGAAAAAATTCAAAATTGTATATTTAGTTTCGACATTGAAAAACAATGTACCATCATTGTTAACTAACTGATGCGATATTGCTCTTTCAATGTCGAACCAAATTGTACAATTTTGTAGTAGATATTCACGTTTTCTGACAAAATACTTAATAATAATAATAATAATAATAATAATAATGATGATTATATATATATATATATATATATATATATATTCTTCCCAAGCAATGCGGGACCGCCACTAGTGTGCAGAAGGTTACCCTGAGAGAAGATGCTGGGTTCAGGGAGTATTGAAGAAAAGACAAAAGAGGGATGAGATTTAATAAGATAGAAGGGAAATAAGTAAACGAAAGTGAATTCTACAGACGGTAAGTGCGAGAAAAGAAACCGTTTGAGTAGTAAAAGTGGCGTTTACATTTCACTATTTGAACGGTAAAAATTGGATAAAAATATTTTATTCAAGCACACATTTAACATTTTATACTACGACATTTCGCCATCTTTGTGACAGATTCACGGTTCTATCCAACTCAAAACACCTAGTCTTTCTTGGTGATGAACTGGATTAAGTGGTTTTTGAAGGCTTCCAGAGAACTGGAGTTCTTCCGATTAAGAGAATTTTGTAAGAATCGAAAAATGTAGTAATCCGAAATTTTGTGATCAAGCGAGATCAAGTAGAACATCCCAGCTAAATTTTACCTATTTCTTCCAGCATGCATTTTGACGCAAGATCTATCATTGTCTTGATGGAAGGCAACAAATGTCGTCGACACTTGCTTTTCATCGCTTCAGTTAGGAACAGTCAGTCAGTCAGTCAGTCAAGTAAGCGCTATGCATGATATATGCTTGGTCAATCATATCTATTTCAATGCATGACAGACTAGGTAGAAGATTTTCCATCAGTATGTTGCCATTTCTTTCTGTGGTAAACTGGTTTTCAACAAAGGCTACTAACTCACTCTGTCCTGCTATTCAACCCATAGCTGAAGGGAGAAAGGTATTTGCGCGTAAGTGAATGCAATAGATTCAACTAGAATCATACTTGAGATTTTACAAAAAGAAGAAGAGCAATGCTCTTTTGATCAAGCTAAATAAAACAGCATCACTATAATCGAGGACAGATCAACTTTTGAAGGCTTATTTTTGTTTTCTTCGGGATCTATTTTTGTAGTAAACATTGTATTTTTCATGTCTTCCGATTCTCTAAAATGAAAAAAATTGTTAAGTACAGAATCGCACATGAAAATGTTGTTCATTCATATTTTTACGTTAAATTGTAGAAATCAAGCATCGTAACGAATCATGCATCGAAATGTTTTTAAAGTTTTTACTAAGCTCCTAGGATATATTTAGACTATCTCTGCGATATCCCGTGTCATGTGAGCTGAATAAAGTTTCGATTTGGTAATCATCAAGTAATTTTCAGAGGTTCAGGTCCAATTTCCACTTTTAGAGAACGAGAAGTTAAAGTGAATCTTCGTAATACAGGATTCTTCTTTATATTAATCATCCCACTTTAAACAAGGTGATAAACTGAGACACAGAAGCTTGCTTAGGGTGAAAGAAACCGAGAAAAGACAATAGAGATACAACGTTCAAGTAGACAGAACGTGACGATTGAGGTAGCATTTAAATTTTGGAAGATTGTAATTTTTACGACACAAAAAGTTATTTAAACTACTGGGAAACCTGATCTATTTTGGAAAAGATGTTATATAAATCCATAACTCATACCGGGAGTAAAACCGCTTGTATAGAGATATAAAATAAATTGAGTAACTATACAAAGGATGTGCGTAGTGGTGCAGAAGATATTGACTAGGAACGAGTAATCGGAGAGCAGAGTTTAAATTCAAGTTGAATTCCTTGCACTCACTTACGAACAAATACCCTTGAAAAAGGTATTGATCCGTCTCTTCCCTCCAATTATGGGTTAAATAATAGGACAGATTGGGTTCTATGCCTTGGCTGGAAACCAGTCTACCGCAGAAAGCAATGGCAACCTACTGCGGGATAATCTTCTGCTCAGTCAGTCATGTCTTGAAAGAGACATGATCGCCCAAACCGTGTATTCCGTATGGCACTTAACTGACTGACTGAGCTATACAAAAAGAGAAAGCAGTATGAGACAAGAATGCGTTTTCACTCCAAATTTATTCAACCACTACAGCAAGACTATCGCAATGGACCTGAAGAATCTATCAAGATTTAGTATTGCCGGCCGTATTCTTAACAATATAAAATACGCAGATGACTGCGTTTATTACTGACCTGGAAAGAAATCCACATAGTTAGAGAGTGTATAGTAGAAGAAAGGACGAAACATCAGCTCCAAAATACAACAAAAATGGTAATAATCAAAGGAAAAAACCCAAGACGCAATATACAAATTTGAGATATAAACATCAAACAGGTGCCAAGTTCAAATATTAAGGAAGAGTTTTAACGGTGGATGGGAAATTCAACATCGAGATCTAATTAGATGAGCGAAAGAAGCATTCCAGAAAACTAAGCAAGGTGTTGAGAAACGAGAGAATTTTGTTAGAAGCAAAGAAAACAGTGCTGGTCTACTATGTAATATAATCAATAACTTTTCATCCAACTATTTCCAAAAATCTCTAGCAGAATGAATTGTGTGATGGTGCTCACCTGACTCTACTAAATTGTACAGTTAAAATTGAAGACAACGAACATGCACAAAATTAGAAATTTTAAAACGGCGACAGTTTATCCATCGCACCTGTATAACACCGAATAGTGTCGCAAAAATGCAGCCGTTTCGTTAAAGTCTACATATAAACATTCTATCTATAGACTTACTTTCTTTATTATGAATAGCTTGCACGTTTCATGTTTAAACGTCCAGTTTTTAAAATCAAGTGAAAATGAAAATGAATGTGCAACGCTCAACCTATTGCAATGTTGGCTTAGAATACAGATTATAATTGAATTTTTAACAAGAAGAAAAAACAAAAACGCTTTTGTTGTTGTCGCCCGAAATGTATCAAAAGACGGCTTTCGTTTATTATTGTCTTGGAGAAACAACGAAATAAAATATTTAAAAAGAAAACCTTTGATTTCTTTTTATGGGTTCACAAAGTGCTAAGTGTTGTGTTTAGAGCCGCCAGCGAACGCGTCCTTTGCAATTAAGGTTATTTAGTTTCCTGCTTGTTTTTAATGTCAAGCGCAACACAGTGTGCTGATTCTGTTTGCGTAAAATTTGGCACGAATGCATTTCCGAACATACCACAAAAGGCGTGCAGCCTTCATTCCCAAACAAAATTCCACACGCATAAACGGACACTAAATGTGCATACGCACACAAATAAACGGAGCGTGCGCGCAAATACATTTCTGGTTACGTTACACCAATCACCTCTGACAAAGAATGTCTTTCTTCCCATGTCTTTTGTTAATTGCCAAAATACTGGGAGTTAAAACCAGAAAAGGACTGCCTGTATTCATATTACAGATGGAACTTCACGATACATTGTGAATTCTAAAGCGCTAATATCGACCGAGGCATAAAAATAAAAAAAAATATATTTTAGAAATAAAACTTGATAAATACTATCTTTGCTCATTTTCACTAATCTCCATCCGTCTCTTATTGTTTCTCGACTGACAGATTAAATAGTAGGTTCAAATCGGGAAATTATCCATCTAACGAGCATTTTTTTTTGTAAGTGTTAGGCAGAAAATGTGTTTTTTTATCCTTTTACTCAATGCAAGGCAGTAAAGCGACTATGACATAGGGGTCTACTGAGTGCGAAAGAATAAGAAAAACGGTTAACAATATTAAGGAGCGACAACAAGAAAACAGTAAGTAAGATGCCAGTAGATAACGACTGATATTGCACTTAGATTTAAAAAGATCAAACTTGGCTGGAAAACATGGAACCAGAAGAGAGATCCATAAGCGAAAACTTCGAAAGAAAAAACTGTTGGCATAGAACTCACAGTTATATCGAGCCAATTCCACTTTGAATTGATGAGACCTTGCGTAAAACTAGTCAGTCAGTTAAGTGTCATACGTGATACACACTTTGGCGATCATATCCCAAAATCGACATGACTGACTAGGCAGACTATTTTCCTGCAGTAGGTTGCCATTACTTTCTGCGGTAGACTGCATGTCAAGCAAGGCTACTGAACCCATTCTGTTTGGCTATTTAACCCATAGCTATAGGGAGAAGACACGAATTTCCCAAGGGTATTTACACGGAAGTGAATTCAACCGGAATTAGAATTCAGTTCTCCGGTTTCTCGTTCCGCGCCGATATATATTGCACGACAACGCACACACTATGATGAGGCCTTGCCGCTAATCCAGTACTGTGCTTAATTCATTAAAGCTGATACTATATCGAAGAGCTCCTCTGAGCCATTATCATGAAAATATTCATAGTGAGGACGCAGGGAGACAATTTTACGGCGATGTGAAAGTGACTCAAACCGAGACGCTAGGTCAGGACTAATATTGTTGATTATTATTTGGATTTTATCAAGAATTTCCAGATATAAAACAGGACCACTAGACCGTATGTAGCAGCTATACTCAAGGCATAGACAAATGGTAAAATTTTCAGTATGTAACGTAGTTTCAAGAGAGAAAGATTGTCTTGTACGACACAATGAACAAACATTCTTAGCATTCGACCTAGCAATGGATTCTATAAAGTTTTTCCACTTCATGTCGGCGGAGAATGTAAACCTGAAAAGGTGTCACAAGTCTCTCATGGAGGTTAGCATCAGCCATGCTGATGGGAGGCAGGAAGGGGTCTTTTAAGTGGTTGATAGAGAGATGAGAAAATCATAATAAAGATAAAAAAACAGGAACTTGTGTAGAGCCATAATTGCTAACGTCTAGAAAAAGCACGGCGATTAGAAAAATAATTATTAAAACAAAACAAAAACAACTGGCAGTCTCAAGTATTATGTATAAGTGATTCATTATTTCATTATAATTTGAACATTTCAGTTATACATACATACATACATACATACATACATACATACATATGAATTAAATATATCAATCCAAATCCGAGAAAATGAAAGGATAAAGTAAAAGAACAAATTCAAAAACGGATCTTAATCTAACATGTTACACTTTTATTAAAGCTTCTTCAGAGACGGAGCGAAGAATGAATATGTACATATATTAACTAACGTTATCGTCCTACATATCTGTAAACAGACAAGCGTTTCTATACACACATACACGCACATACAAAATATTCCACGCACATACATTTAAAAATAATTAACTATTGCTTTAATACACATGACACATATCTGACCGAAAAGAATTAATTCCAGATCAAAACATACCAGTATACTGTCTCTGTTATATTTTTTATGTTCCTTCCGTCTCTGAAGAAGCTTTAATAAATCTTAAACATGATATTGCGACCAGACAGTTAATGCCATACGTAATATAAGGTTAGGTGATCATGTCTTTTTCGATCTATGACTGACTAGGCAGTAGATGTTTCCGTAGTGGTTTGCCATTTTTGCGGTGGACTGGTTGCCAACCAAGGTTATAGAACTCAGTCTCTCCTGCTATTCAACGAATAGTTTGAGTGAGAAGAGGTAGATTATTACTTTCCCAGGGTTATTTACACCTAAGTGAATGCAACGAATTCAACTGGAATTCGAACTCGGCCTTACTGAGTTCTCATTCCAAGCCGCACAAAGCCCATAGATTGAGATAAGTTTTCTGTTTTGTTTTTTTACTTTATTTTATCATACATATAATATTTCAAGCGTTTTTATAGTGTATACTTGTATTTGAAACATATGCTACTTTTTGTTGTTATTTTTTATGCTAACAATTTAATTTCTCACACTTCTCTCTTGTGAAACTCTTTTCTGACAATTTTAACGTCTAAAAATTGAAATGAAATGTCAATCAATATTTACTATCGTCTTGCTTACGGTTTTCTTTTCCTACTCATTAGTCACTCTTCCACACCCAGTGACCCCTTGTTACTTAGTGGCTTTATTGCCTTGCTTGCCGTGAAATCAATTAAAAATATTTGTGCGTAAGTGAATTCAACGGATTCACCTGGAATTCGAACTTGGCTCCCCGAATTATTGTTGGATATCGACTCAGAACGATAAATCGGGTAGCCGAGTTCAAATTCCAGTTGAATTCCTTGCATTAAACTAGGCGAAATACAGATTGGGTTCTATAGCCATAGCTGGCAACCACTCTATCGCAGAAAGCAATGACAACCTACTGCGAGATAATATTCTGCTCAGTAAGTCATGTCTCTTTCGAGACATGATTGCTCAAGCGTGTATCACGTATGGCACTTAACTGACTCTCTGGCAGGAATAGAACACACGTTTGTCCTTGTAGGCAAAATCGCCATTTGTTCGGCGTGATTAACTGCTCGGGTACAAAAACACCACCGTTCAACAAAGCTCTATTTTCCTTTTTAAGGAAAGCACGCTTGCTCGTTCATATCTTTTTTCTCGAAAGCCCATATCTGCAAAGTTTCGTATTATCCAAAACGTAAAAAAACAATGTCCAAAGAATAATTGGATTTATTGTTAATCCGAGGAAATATACATATTCAGATTGTAAAGAAAACATACTCTTTCCTTCTGATATGTTTTATAACACGCCATACTATTTCCACGAAGTTAAAACAGCCTCATTTCCACTGTGTATCCAACAAAAGAATAATGTGTCACCCAGTAATATCTCAAGAACTACAACTTTGTGGAACAGATTACAGATTACAGGCTACAATCATTACTGTTTCAAAACAACTCTCATCAGTATTCTCTTCCCTCTCCTACTCTCTTTCTGACACCCCCAGCAACATCTCACTCCTCATAACATTCCTCCTCGTCCACCCCACTCTCATTAGTAATCTCTTCCCTCTCTTACTCTTTTCCTGACACCCCCCTGCAACCTGTCGCTCTTCATAACATTCCTCCTATGTAACCCCCTGCACAACAGTGGCAGAAAAATGCCTTGCTTGGGGCGACACGATTTTAAAAAAATCCCAATAATTATCTATCTTCATAATGTACACTTCTTACCACTTCCTCTGTCATTCATATCTAGTTAGTTTTAGCAGCAACTCTCTCCCTTTAGTGGTTCTCGTGACTTGTTGATTCTTGCATAAAATGTTTCAGGCTATTAGTTATTAGAATATATAGGTTTGTGTGCATAGAAAAACTTCTCACAAGAGTCAGGTACAATTTTTTTTTCAGTAAAAGCGAATGTTATGATTCAACATAATTTTTGAACGGTGTAAACAGGAAATTATTCAGTAGATTTAAACACGTGGAGCGTGATTTGTTACTGCTCTAAAATAATGGAACTCAATTAAATTTCAAATAGCAATTTCAAAGCAGACATTCACTTACTCGTCAGGGTTTGTGTTAGTTTAAAAAAATGTGCAAGTTATTTGTGGAACAATAGATAATGTTCAAAACACCGTACAACAAAAACATAAAAAACGTAGAGAATCATTCATTCCGCACATACACAAACCCTTCCGCCATCAAGCACTCTCGACAAGATATTCGGCAAAACACAGTAAAAATCAGTTGTAGTTGCACCGAGAACATGACACAAATAATAAAAGAGCACAGCAGGTAAGCAATCAACAAACCACCCTCAAAATTTAAACCCGCATAAATCAAACCCACGTGTAACTGCGGAACAAACAACCAATTTCCTTTAACAACAATTGCATGTAGAACAATATACCAAACCAATCAGTAGATAACGAGTAAAAATATAGATAGGAGTAGTTGAAGAAGCTGCAAACATAGAAACTACGTACTAATCATCCTTTACAAATAACAAATACGAGAACAGAATACTTTCTAAACATATCTGGGAAATTAAAAACAAAATCCAAATCACATAAAAATTAAATAGAAAATAATGAAAACAACATCGGCCTATAACATTGTCCCAAAACTGCAAACGCTGGAGGAGTCAGTCAGTCAGTCAGTCAGTCAGTCAGTCAGTTAGTCAGTCAGTCAAGTGCCATACGTGATACACGTTTAGGTGATGATGTCTCGAAAGAGGCATGACTGACTGGGCCGAAGATTACCCCGCAGTAGGATGTCATTGCTTTCTGCGGTATACTGTTTGGCAGCCATGCTATAGAACCCAATCTGTCCTGTTATTTAAGCCATAACTGGCTGTAAAAGATGGATTAATTCCTTTGCCAAGGGTATTTGGGCATAAGTAAATGCAAGAAATTTAACTGGAATTCGAACTTGGCTTCCTGCTTTCTCGTTTTGAGCTCATATCTACTGCACCACACTGGACTAGAGGGAAAACAGCAATAATTATCTTTCTAGTCCAACACAAACTACTAAATAAACGATCAGAATTCATCTCAAAATGAATGAAAACAAATTGTTACTACATTGCTTAACAATCAAAAATTAAAAACAAATAAATATAAAGACAAATATAAGTAAAATAAATTAATTTAAATCTACAAAAAAGTATATAAATTAAGTAAGTGATAATCAAATTAGAAACGCACATATAAACAAAAGTAAGCGTAATGACAAAAGCAACAATAAAATAATCAATAATGAATAAAAAGTTAACAAACAACACCCAAAAACCAAAAAGGCCAAAAACTTTACCCAGATTCACAGATATTTGTGCAAAATAATCTCTAGAATAATTTGAAACGTACTGCCCCCCAAAACAACCCATAGAACAATGCATAGGCAACCCACAATGCATCACTAACTTGTATATATATATATATATATATATATATATATATATACAAATGGTTCAACAAAAACAACAAATATACTGCTGATTGTGTATAAGCACGAAACAAATTGTCATCGCTGGGTGTTGACTTCAATGTCCACTTTTACATTTACATATACACTATTCCTGATATTGAGTACTTTAGCCATAAATATACCATATCCTAAAACTATATATATATATATATATATATATATATATATAGTAAACTTTTGTAATTTTCTTGAAGCATTGTGTAAAATAGTTGTATGAGATATGTCTTGAAGGCTGTCACAATGCGTTGAATGAAATAAAGGAAGGTAAGTAAGTGTTTGTATTACCTATTTATTACATTAATATTTCGAGATTAAAATCTCATTTTCAGAATGGCAGAGAAGCTTTTGACTGTCCGAACTTCGTCACGGTCCCTCTAAAGAGACTGTGACGAAGTTCGATTTTAATCTCTAAATATTAATGTAATAAATAGGTAATACAAACACTTCCTTACCTTCCTTTATTTCATTCAACGAATTGTGAGAGCCTTCAAGACATAACCCATATATATATATATATATATATATATATATATGATTTTTTAATTATTTAGTTTTTAGGTCATAATAAAATTAGACCAGTACACAGTTGTATTAAAAAATGCTCAATACAATTATATTGTAGAACTTTTAAATATTCTTTTTTTGTAAACGAGTTATTACGCAACATAGGTGTCTACCATGTGGTGTCTCTAAGCAAATCAGTTACTGCAAATCGCTTGAAGACACCACATGGTAGAAACTCGAGTCGCGTAATAACTCGTTTACAAATGAAGTATATATATATATATATATATATATATATATATATATATATACATATATTTATATATATATATATATATATATATATATATATATATATAGTGATTGATAATTTATTAACAAGAAATGGATTCGAGAGGAAAGCGTTTAGCATGCATGAGGTTTTATTTAAAAATTCTCAAGCATTCCCAGGAATCGCGTCAACTGATTTCAGAAGGAACTCTTGTGCGATGGAAGACATAACGTCTTGTATTCGCCCTTCAAGCTCTTGTTTTGTAAAATAGACTTGTTCCTTTAACCAACCCCAAAAGGAAAAAGTCACAGGGTATTAGGTCAGGGCTTCTCATACGAACCACGAAAACACAACCATTTCCCGTGGAAGAGGGCATTTAGCCATTCACGAAGGACAATAGCAAAATGTCGAAGATCGCGATCTTGCATGAAAATCAAATCTTCAAAATTCTCTAAAGAACAGAAAGCCGGCCAAATTTTATCTTGCAGTAAGGTACTTTTCGGTATCGCGGATTGGCAGAAACACTAAATTTGTCAACGCAAAAATTTAACAAAACAATGCATAAACATCCTCAACAAAGACATAAATATAATTACACACTTCCAAATATCTATATTATACTATTAGAATAAAAAAAGACATGACAACCACAAAAACATTATTTAAAACAAAAAAACTACACAAACATAACCCTATCAAAATGAAAATAATATACCCACCAAAATCAAATGGAAAATTATAAAAAGAACAGCCTCCCACAATATCAATAAGAAAAATTGCAAATTATACTTTGAGATAAAAACTAAAATTAATTACTTTTACCAACCAAAATAAACTGTTAAACAAGAAAAACTAAATAATGGGTAAACGTAGACACATAAATTAATACTTACTTTACCGACTAAACCCTAATTAAAAAACATACAAGTACAATAAACTTAACATAAACTGCAAATAAATAATCAATCAAAATATAGTATAGACCACAATCTTATTATAAATCCATTTGTCTACAATTAACATTTTATTCCCACCAGTCAAGCGAAAAATAAAATAAGAAAGAATAACTCTATACCATATTAATTAGAAAAATTGCAAATTATACTTAAACAAAAACTAACAATAATCACTCCTAAAAACATTTAACAAAAGTGAAATAATAGATAGAGACAAAAACAAACACAAACACATGAAGAAATACTTAATTTATCACCTAATGTACTAATTAAATTAAACATATATAAATAAAATGAATACAACAAACTTCAAAAAATAAACCAAATATATAATAAAAATCTATCTACAACATTTAAATTTATTACAACACAAAACATGTACGTGTGTATGTGCGTATGCACGTATATATATGCGTGTATGCACATATGTGTAGGCGTGTGTTTGTTAGTACATATAAATACATATACGTCTGTGTGTGGTGTGAGCATATGTACGTATGTACAATCATGTAGCATTGAAACATTAGAAAACGATGACACTTCAAAGTACAATTGTTCAAACCAAAAGGAAATGCCGGAGAAATAGGTGTGGACGAAGAAAAAAGATATGAAGAAAATAAAGTTAACAAATGACGAAAAACTAACTATGACAAACAGCACTTGACAAAGTAGGAAATACGCGTAAACCCGCATTAACAAACGATTCACAACAGTATACAAAATAAAAAATTGAAAATATTAACAGTAAATTGGAAAAAAGCCAGTAAAGAATCGGTGAAAAATCCGCCTACGAAATTTTGGAGTCGAAACGTCAATCAGCTACGTGACAAACTTTTTACTCATATATATATATATATATATATATATAGTTTCAAGTTAAACAAATATGCTAAAATGGCCAAGTATCATATATATAAGACTTTTTGTAAGGTGGGTGTGTTAACTTTTCATCTTCCCTCGTATACTGACTCAGAATTATTCGATTTACTATGCTAGAATAACCTCATTATTTCCCAGACCTAGGGAATATGAAAATTGTCTGATTTCAAAAGGCAGCATATTATTGGTTAGTCCGATTTATGCATGAGTAGCAAGGCACTTCTTAAACCAATCATCATTTAGCAGAGAAAGTAGAAAGTAATTGAGATGGCGGACTGACCATTTTAGTTTTAGCTCCGATGACTGTTTATTTGCTGAAGTT
Source organism: Ascarosepion bandense (assembly GCA_037127315.1). NCBI lineage: Eukaryota > Metazoa > Mollusca > Cephalopoda > Sepiida > Sepiidae > Ascarosepion > Ascarosepion bandense. The sequence continues at coordinate 1,842,744 of JBBBDQ010001711.1, forward strand.
TTACACAACGAATAACTGTGGGTCCGATAATTACATGTTTAATAATTTTGTTTGAATATTCTGCCGGAATAATGGTTGATATTTGGTTATGGTGTAAAACTTGAGCAAGAATCATGCGAAACTTTTGGAAGTTATTGGAATTATCTGTTGGAAAAGATAAATATTCTTTGCGTAGGGAGTATTGTTCCAGAGTTCACTGTTGATTATTTGGTCAGAAACAACAGCCTCTTCATGAAAAATTAAAATCCATACTATACAGCAATAAAAGATGACACGTTAATAAAAGAACTAAGCCATTCGAATGAATGAATCAGTCCATTAACATGAATCCCATTGAGTCTGACTGACATATCCCTCATGTAAAACTCATATATTCGATCCACCTCAAGTGAAAGTCGATATACAATCCAGCTAGCATGGGACTCGCATATACAATCCACTGCAATTGCAATATATATACATTCAACCTCAATTAGACCTCATGTATCCGATACACCGCAAGTGGAATTCATTTATACGACCCCCACTCAAAAACATATGTACGATCTACTTCAAGTGGAACATGTAAAGAATCCAATTCAAGGGGAACTCGTATATACGTTTCGTATCAAATAGAACGTATATGAAATAAGCCTCAACTAGAACTCATATATATGATCTATTTCAAGTGAAACTGATATATACGATCCAACTCTAGAACATATGCACGATCCACCTAGTGGAACTCATATGTGAGATCTGTCTGGAATCGGACTCATATATTCGATTAACCACAAGTAAAGCTCTTATATACGTCCACCCTCAAGTAGAACTCATGAATACAATCCACCTCAAGTGGGACTCATATATACGATCAACCTCAAGTAAAACTAATATATACCATCCACCTCAAATGGAACTCCTATTATCAATTCGCCTCAAGTTGAACTCATATATATGATCTACTGCAAGTGGAATATATATACGATAAAACTCAAGTGGACCTCATATATACGATACATTTCAAGTGAAACTCATATATACGATACAACTCTAGAAAATATGTATGATTTATCTGATGGGCAATATATTAACGATTCATGTCAGGTGGAATTTATATATACGATCGACTTCAAGTGGAACTCTACGATCCACCTCTGGAAAAATGGAAGATTCTTTGTGCCGCTCATATATATGATCTACTGCAAGTGGAATATATATACGATAAAACTCAAGTGGACCTCATATATATGATCTACTGCAAGTGGAATATATATACGATAAAACTCAAGTGGACCTCATATATACGATACATTTCAAGTGAAACTCATATATACGATACAACTCTAGAAAATATGTATGATTTATCTGATGGGCAATATATTAACGATTCATGTCAGGTGGAATTTATATATACGATCGACTTCAAGTGGAACTCTACGATCCACCTCTGGAAAAATGGAAGATTCTTTGTGCCGCTCATATATATGATCTACTGCAAGTGGAATATATATACGATAAAACTCAAGTGGACCTCATATATATGATCTACTGCAAGTGGAATATATATACGATAAAACTCAAGTGGACCTCATATATACGATACATTTCAAGTGAAACTCATATATACGATACAACTCTAGAAAATATGTATGATTTATCTGATGGGCAATATATTAACGATTCATGTCAGGTGGAATTTATATATACGATCGACTTCAAGTGGAACTCTACGATCCACCTCTGGAAAAATGGAAGATTCTTTGTGCCGCTGCAGAAAGTACTTAACCCCTTCTAAAATGCTCTATCATTAGAGAAGTCAGACCAGATTGTTTCTGTCATAACCGGGGTGGATCTGCCTAAACATAACAGACCTAAAAAGCCTTTACACGACCCAGGGAGTGATGATTAGATAAATTTTAACCCAAAGTTTCAGAGACGAAAAGGTTATCGTTATTTACTTTTCAAAAGTTGAGTCGAGCTTCCTTCTATAGTTACAGTAGTTCATACATTTACAGCTAGGACCCACCCTACCACATACACAGGGTCGAATCATCCTCATTCATTTTGTATTCCATTGGTAATAAGAAAGTTCTACTCAGACATCTACTTTCCAACAACTGTTTACTTTGTGCATCAGACTCTGGCGAGGATGCTTTAGGGATCATGACAATATTATCTCTTCAGTCGTAGAGTTAAGCGTTATCTGTACCACATATTCTAATGGCCAGTTATTTCCTGATTTTACATCCATACAAAAACTTAATATCTTGAGTCTCTCTTGGGATTTGTACTGAAGAAAAACAAAAAAGAAATTAAAACCACTCCACACTGCTGAGTTCATTAAACTATAACTTGCATTAAAAAAATGTTCCTGGTTTTTTAGAATTTGGAATGAAAGAAATACTTTGAAAACAGGATCTACAATTTTAATTTATACATCATTCTGATATAAAGTAAACCTAGATAGAAAAGATAATATACAATAAAAAAAGGACGATTCCGTTTTCGCAGAAATTAAAGATTTACAGAACCAAAATAACATAAAAGTGTTATGAAATGCTGTCTGCTGCGTATTTTTTCAGTCCATCAGCAATCTTCCCTTACTACTTGGAAAATTATATAGTTTCTATGCCGTAGCTATTCTAATTGGACAGTCATTTATATATTACTAAAAGGGTAATAAAAGTTCGTAAAAGAGAACCTTAAAACTTTTTGTTATCACTACTAAGAAAAAATTAGGTGCAGCCTAAAGCGAAAATTACATTGCTCAAGCAAAATCTCACGATAAACATCCAAAAACTGTCAAATAGTCACTGAGATTGCCCCAAATGTGCACTGGGTAGAAGAACACTAATTTGATTTCGCTTTGTGTTCAGAGAAAGCAGAAGAATGAATGTGCCAAAATGTACGGCGAAGTCTTTGGTAAAGGGAGATAACTTAGAAAATACTTTTACATATATTAATTCACAAGGGAAATTAAGACGCGGGAATCAACGAAATGTCCTGAGTTTAAAGCTATCTGTCATAAGTGATTCTGCACTGGTTAAATATAATTTGTGGGGAACGAGCGAACACACACACACACGCGCGCACACACACATACACTCATACACACACACACATTTTTCTCTTTCTCTTTCTCCTTCACTCTCTCTCACACACAGGTACACACATACATGTATGCATGTATGTGAGGATATGCGCAATAACATTTGCAAATAGGTAAATTTTATATCCACATATATGTATGTACATAAAAAATTCGTTCATACAAGTATATCCACACAGCTACATCAATAATTATACAAATATAAACATGAAAAAATAAAACCACAAGCAAATATGTGTGTGTGTGTGCATCTACGCACACACACACACACACACACACACACATATATATATATATATATATACATGTAAGTTCGATGTGTACATATATATACACGACTTTACATATGTGCATAAATTTATGTTGATGCAAAATGTTCCTATTTGTGAATGTAGGTGCAAATACATACATTTATCGATATATATATCAGTAGATGGTGTAATGGATAACCTCTAGAATTGAGATGAGAGTTAAGTTAGAATTACATACGAGTTCGTTAAATTTGCTTACACGAATTTATTATTAGGAGAAGTATGTATACATTTCCTCTCCCCGCAGCTACAGGTTAATTAGTAGACCCGGCTGGACTTTATAAACTTCGGTAGAAACCAGTCAAGGAAAAGGACAACTCTGAATTTAAAAATGGAAAGAAGTTGTTTGGATACACGCTAGGTGAGCCTGTTCTCTCTATTCGATTTTTGCGAAAAGTGTGGTTGATTCTGCAGAAGCCTTTCACCACTAAATCCAATTATAAGGGAAGCGTTGTTTAGTTCTTCAGTACTAAGAACTCAAGTGTTGAATGTCCCTGAAGATGATGAGAGAGATAGAGAGAGAGAGAGAGAGAGAGAGATAGAGAGAGCTGAATACACACCCACACGGCCATATATATACACGGCCATATATATATATATATATTATATATATATATATATATATATATATATATATATATATATATATATATGCTTCCAAAATTATATTGAACCAGTGCATGAAACATTCATTTATTATATATATATATATAATGTGCGCGGCGCGTGTGTGTGTGTGTGTGTACAAAATTAATGTGGAAAATTTTTCCCTTAGCTGTTTTATTTCAGTCATGCCGTCTTCGAAGTTTCATGAGGGCATTACTGCAATGTCTTCACTCTTCCGCGACATTTTGTTTTTCTCTCAAGAAAAGAAAAAGCAAAGTCCGCATGACCGAAATAAAACTGCTTAGCTAAACGACAAGTTTCTCCACATTAATTCTATATATCCTCTATCGTTATTTTTATATGGAGCTCATTATGACAAAAAAATCTGCTTGCCTAAATTGCTTTTCCACTAGTAAAATACTAAAACACAGCAATTCTGACACTAAACATCATTAAAATCAAACACTTTATATATATATATATATATATATATATATATATATATATATATATATATGAAATGATTTGTTTGAACATTATTTTTGATCGATACTCATATTTAAGTAGATATTCTGTTTTATAATTAAACAGCAGATATGGTTATTGCGATGAATCGAAAATTGTGTTATATAGGCTCGATGAAAACCTCGTTTAGACTGATGGTCATTCGTGGTCGAGAGGTGTAAGACGTGCGAAATTACATGGTAGCTTCCCTTATGCGGATCGGGTCGCAGGTTTGAATCCTGCTGAATGACACACGTTTTCGTAATAAAAATTTATTGTAAATAATCAGGCCGGTAGATATAAAATATATACAGTTTAATTAAAAAAAACCCAAAAAAACAGAATATCTACTTAAATATGAGTATCGATCAAAAATAATGTTCAAACAAATCATTTCAAATTATCGGTTGTTTATAACCAAGTTTCGTTAATCTTCGCTAATTTCCGTAATATATATATATATATATATATATATATATATATATATATATATATATATATATACAAGAGAGAAAAGGGCAGACCGGTAAAGATGGACAGGATAGACTATTCACATTGTTCGGACTATTCTCCTCATAAGTGTTGCTATTATTACGACGTTTTGGTCTTTGTGCGCTCTGGTTCTCTTCGTGTGCTAGAAATTTCGGACCGACCTCTTAATTACGATCACTGGGGTATACTATTCTCATTCTTTGCTTGATGCAACTTCTGGTAGATATGTAGTTATCTCCCTTTAACTTGACTCTCTACGTTATTTGTTCACTACTGTTGTAAACTGGTATTGAACTCAAAACTCTTTGAGTCAAGTCACTGGAACTAACCAACATCGAAATAGAAAATAAAGATAAAATGACACGAGAAGAAAGATTATGTAGTTGGAGGCAATTATCAAGATTGAAATGGTTAATACTATAAAATGTTTATAACTGCTATAGTTCCATACCTTAGAATTAGTAATACTAGCAGGATTGTATGTCTAATTTTTAAAAATGTTTACAATTTACTGTAGCTTCCTGCCTTTGATTTAATAATATGTCACTTTATAATTTCCATTTTCTCTTGCAGAGGAAACATGGTTTCTAGAGATTCTATCATGTTTGAGAATTTTGAATTTAACTTTAGGTGTTCTATTCTCTTCTTTTAACTTCCAAAAACATTTAAAATGTGAGGCCATATTTCGCTTGTTTATTAGTAAAGAGTGACGGATGATTGTAAAAATGTTTTTTTTAATGGTTCACTGTATTACTAACATAAACTTTAGTAACCCTTGAATGTTCTACTTTTCTTCATATATATATATATATATATAATCATTTGTAAACGAGTTATTACGCGACCTAGGTTTCTACCATGTCGTATTCTCAAGCGATGTCCGATAACTGATTTTACTGTTTTTTTAAGAACGCTTACATAACGAGGATTTTTATGAACGCACAATTTTCAAAAGATTTTAAAGAATCAATAGACACTTACCAAAAAGCGCAGAGCTAAACAAAATTTTCAATAGGAATACAATTAAACTGAGTTAAAGCTGTACTAGTAATTTAGAAATTATCATAAAGAAACAAAACACCAGAAATTTAAATAGCATCGTGCACAATAAGATCATCAATAAGGAATGTAACTGCAGGGCCAAAAATAAATGCCCACTTCATGGACTTTGTAATGCAAAAGAAGTCATTTACCAAGAAAAAGTACATGACTTAAATGGTCAAAACAAAATATATTTGGGATCACCCAAAGATAGTTTTTAAGACCAGATGATTCAACCAGAGATCTACATCTAAGCTACAAAATTAAAAAAATACGCAAAATTAGCTACCCACGTCTAGAAATTGACATTAAAATATGGAAAAGATCTAGACATAACGTGGAGTTTAGTGAAAACAGCGAAGCCTTAAAACGGTGGCAAAAGATGTAGATATGACAAGAAAGGTTAGCTATTATGTTGTTCCCAAACATAAATGGATTCCAAAATGAAAGAACAGAAATTATGACCAAGTGAAACCATACTATAAAATACCTATTAGGGTCATAAGACCAAGGATAAAAACATTATAGCTTCTTTTAATTTTCGAAAATTATCGCGTTCATAAAAAACCGTTAGGTGAGTGTTCTTAAAAAAAAAAACGGTAAAATCAATTATTGCAAATCACCTGAAGGCACCACATCGTAGAAACCTAGGTCACATAATAAGTCATTTACAAATGAAGAAAATATTCAAAAGTTCTAGAATATAATTGGATTAAACACTTTTTAACACAACTGTATACTGGTTTTATTAGATTATCACCAAAAACTAAGTATTTAAATATATATATATATATATATATATATATATATATTCATCCACATACAAGCCTGTTCCGCTGTAACACAGCTCCTCAGTGTGGCTAGACATCCGATTGCTTCCAGCCGGGATCAAAACTTGACCGATTTGGTTTACAGTTGGAGAGTCTACTCTTAAGCTGCCGGCAGCTATATAGTGTTCAATTGTGATAAAGTTTTGCGCGAAGAGTGTTGTTTTTTCAGTGATGTTATTGATAAAATATATTTTGACAAGCAGTCTTTTTTATCGTAAAGTGCTTGATACCAGTGGGGAGTGTGGAGATTTGTCTCTTTAACTGAGCAGACTCATGCCAACTTCGATGTTTCGTAAAGACACCATCATGATGTTCTTATAGTGGGTCATGAGTTATAGTGATATGTGTGTGTGTTAAAACATATTAGTAAGAGGGGCAAGAAAAATCAAGATTGTAAATTGAAACAACAATTTATATACATATAAATTGATTCAGGTTTTACAAATTAAATTAATATATATTTTGGCTGATACATGATTATTAGAAAGTTCGTAGTAGTCCTTGTAAGAATGAGTTTATGTGTACGTAGGTAAGAGCGTATGTGTGGACTTATGTATGATGTTTGTATGAGCGTACATAGTTGGGTCGGAATGTCCTTGAATTAAGTAATCGCTGTCTTCAAAAGTTCTGTTTGTTTATCAAGTATAAAAGGAGACAGACGGCTTGGCATAGGGTACGTGAAAGTGAAAAATAAAAAAGAAAAGAAAAGAAAGAGGGGAGAAAGAGAGATAATAACGGTCGCTTGACGTTTGTCAGTGGACGGATTAAGACGTATTATTTTTTTCTTTCTGGTGACAGGCGAACTTGCTCGTGTTTTTATTCAGTTTTGGAGGCTTGAAAATGTCACTGGAATTCACACCCGGATGTGATCCAGGCCTTTCCATTGGACGACGGAAAAACTTCGCGTTTGCTCGCGGAAAGGTCCATAAAAATTGTTTCTGAGAATTAAAGATTATTTGAATTTTTGCTTTTAGATGTTTCCTGACTTTCTATTGGCTGAAAAACATTTTGAAATGAGGTGTGATATATAGAAGAAATTTCTTGAGTTTTGTTTTGAATCTGCTTTTGCGTGTGTGCTAGGGCAAAGTTTGTAAATTCCAGTCTTTTACAATTTTTTAACAAAAATCAACCAATCAGTGCTCAGTATTTGAAGTTTAAATCTGGATCTTATTTTGTTAGCTACATTCTCACTCGTCAGAGTCTTATTTTCAATGTATATATAGGATGCGAAAGAGTAAATTTATTCAATAAAGTTGCCATTAGCTTCAACTAGAGCCTCCAGACATCTTCGGAATTTTCTGCAACTCTTCTGGATGGTTTCCTTGTTTAATTTGGTGAATGCTGTCATAATGCATGCCTTTAGTTTATCTTTGATCTTACAAGGGGCTTTGTTGTTCTCTCGCTCAACTACGCCCCACACCCAATAATCAAGAGGTTAAACTGGGGAGTTACGTGACAAGATATGAGGAGTGATGTCGCTGCAGAAATTGTCTTACAGCCATGACAATGTTCTCATGCTTGTGTGTCATGGTGCAGAGTCCTCTTGCCGGACATAGGGTCTTTTAGCAGCCACCACCTTGACTCATGACAACACTACTTCCTCAAGCCATTTAACGTAAGTATCCGTGTTGTGTTTGAGGATCCGTGGGAAGAAGAATGAAAGCGTAAAGTTGCCGTCAATAGTGACCACTTCAAACACATTCGTAATTATCATTACACTCATCTTACTCTTTCCGAATCATCTGCATTATCCTCAGGTTGACACCTAAACACTCTGAAGTGTTCGTATTGTTAGAGGATTCTACAGGAATACCAAGCAGTTCAGCATGGCGTTTCCAAATTTATGACAGAGTAAATGGTGTTATGGTACTATTTTTCTCACAGACGTTGCCTAAATGACCCTACTGTGTTGTGTAGTCGACAAAATAAAAAACAAACAGGCTTACGCGAAATGAAAAATATAAAATGGCAACTAGTTACCCATCATATTCTGTATATGAGCGAAAATCACCGGAATTAAGCTGTGGTGGATGCGAACGGTTATGCATCATTCCCCAGGTAAATTCTTAAAAATCTGGTGGACTCCGGTTTTTAAGTTCTTTGCTCTGCACATATATTAAAATTACGTTTAAATGTTAAGAATGCATATCAAATTATTAATATAGAGCCAGACTATCATACTCCATAGAGCCCCCGAAAACATATTTCCCCACGAGTGCTTTCGTATCATTCAAATTGAGATCCGCTCGGCTAAACTATTTAATTTCCACATTTTTATAAGTATAAAAAGCAGAAGAACATTTTGGGGCCAGATCCAATACATGTAGAACCTTGTATAAGAATGAAACTCTAAATCGATGACCCTCCCAAAGTCTTTATCGAAAACAAAATCAGTAAAGAAATAAATGAATAGATAAACCAAATTACTTCTCTCTGCTAAAATAAATTGTACCGAAATACACATCACTTGACCACTGTTATACATTCTAGGGTCCCGGTGTGATTTGACAATCTATCCAATCGTGGCAAACAAATATGTTTTAGTAATGTATTTTCCTGTGTATAACATGAGAAATTTTCACGGAAATTAAATTTAAAAAAGTGTAGTGGCATTATACAAAGTACGCATTTTCAGAAAGTTATACTCATCTTAGAAAAAGATCAAAACAAAAAACTCTTATTTGAAACAAGTAGATTACAAATCTACTCTGTACAATAGTTGGTAGATCACAAAGTAAGCAGGTGTTGATAACAATTTAAAAAAGTATTTGATATATTGGAAATATGTGCTTTGTTTTTTGAATTAGCGTAATTGAGCATCATTTCTCTCAAAGATAGGAAATTCACCGAAATTGATTAAAAACATTAATAAAGGGAATACACAAGATCTTTTAGGTTTGGTAATAATAATGTTACAACGAGGGCCTTAATATTGTATAAAATATGTAGTTTTATTGAATTTTCCTTTTGAAAAATGGGGGCGATAATTCCCTTGCTGTGAGTTTATTTTTTATTCCTGTTTGTTGACGAAAAGTATTTAATTTGAAATTTCAAACTTTCAAGAAAAATAAGACAGTACAAAATAGATACGGAATAAACCTCGATTTAGTTGTATCTTTATAAAGCTTGTACGCTGCTACTTACAATTTTTAATATTGTGGAATTTATGTTGATATAACATTGACATTTTTATGGATGATAAGGTACAACTTTACAAAAGTTACATTGGGATGGCTGTAATACGTAGCTATATACTCAAGAATGTAATTTATTCCCAGTTATTAGCTTCAGATTGACAAGGTAATACTTCTTTTAATCAAGTTCATCCGAAGCAAAGAAGTAAAGCCACTAAGACAAAGGGGGTTACTGAGTGGGGAAGAATTAGAAAATAAATATTACAAAAGAAGCGAGTACAAAAGAACTGTAATCAGGAGGACAATAGATAGCGATTGACATTTTAGTTAAAAAAACATCATTGAAGATTAAAGTTGGCTGGAAAGCATGGAGCCGGAAGGGAGTCACAAGTAAGAAGTGCAAAAAAAGTAAGTATTATTATAGAACTTACGCTTATATCTAACCGACTTAACTATATAACGATTAAACCTTGTTACCAGTCAAGTCAGTCAGTCAAAAGCGATACGTGATACACGCTTCGGCGATCATATCTTGAAAGATACATGACTGACTGGGCAGAAAAGTATCCCGCAGTAAGTTGCCATTACTTTCTGCGGTAGACTGGTTGCCGACCAATGCTATAGAACCCAATCTATCTTGTTATTTAACCTATAACTGGATAGAACAAACGAATTAATACCTTTCCCAAGCGTAAGTGAATACAAGGAATTCAACTGGAATTCGAACTCGGCTCCTTTATTTCTCGATATCCACTACACCACAACGCACGTCTACCAGTCAACTACTGTGCTTAAATTCATAAAGATTTTGTACCATAGCGAAGAGCCCATTCAAACATTTACCATGAAAGTATTTGCAGAAAAGGCAAAAGTAGACAACTTTACTTTAGGAAAGTGACTGAAGCCGAGCCGCCAAATCAAGACCAATAATATTGCTGATTATTCTTTGGATTTCATCAAAGATCACTAGATATATAGCCGGTGTACCGGACCAGCAATATTCTAAGCATGGACGAATGATAGACGTATAGATATATAAAATAGATTCTGGGGAGAACATTGACTATACAGTGAAACAACTTTCTTAGCAGCTGACCTAGCAATAGATTCGATATAGTCTTTCCACTTCATGTCGGCTAAGAACGTTAAATCCAACACGTATTATACTCAAGAAAATACGGTAATTAGAATATAAGCACCTTTAAATATATTCAAGATTATTCACATGTTCTAAGTCTTATTTAATATTCTGAAGTAGGTTTTGTCCATGTCTACGTTCTGAGTGAGAATAATTTTGACCAAGGTTAACTGGGAGCAAAAGAATTGCAATTCAGTTAGTTAAGATTACTTTTCCCTTTTCTCTTATCTTTTGATTCATCAATAGATTTTTGATTTTATTAATTTGTAATAAGTTAATATTCTGGCAGTAAAAATTACTGTTTTTTTATCTGCATATCAACTCGTCATGGGTCATTTAATTAGAAAATTTAATTTTCTTACGAGTATTAGTAATTCCTTTTACAAAAATATGTTATATATCGACAAACAACAAACACACATATATATAAAAATATAAAGTTATATTTTTATTAATGACGATGAACCGTGTAGCATAGGGAACAGAGAATTGAGAGAGCGCGCTTCTAATGGGTTGACGGGAGTGTAGTCTTATCTGTTGTGTCTCTCTCTTCACCGGCCGATCTCTGTTGCTCCTCTACTGGCGAATCCGTGTGCCGAGGTCTTTTTATAATCTTCCAGAACCGGGACTTTTTCTTTCGGTTTTGCCTCGCCCACGCACGCCCACGTAATTCTCAGAGACACCTGTTCTGTTTGCCTCTGTAGTTATTTCCGCTGCGGAAATAAGGTCAAACGACATCCGTTCCTTTCAACGACCGGAAACACCCTCGCTTGCATCAGCCTTCCTCGGGTGGGGCCAGATTGTTATATTACAAATATATTGCTGGTAATTTTTCTTTTACAGAAATGTATTTCTGGTAAAATAATTTTATTTCCTTACAGAAATGTACTGCTAGTAAATTTTGAATTTTTTACAAAATATATTGCTCGAATATTTTACATTTTTTTTTTACAAAAATGTATTTCTGGAAATTTTTGCTGGCAATATTTTTTCCTAACAAAAATGTATTGCTAATAATTTTCCGTTTATAAAAATGCATTTTTCGTAATATTTTTTCCTTACAGAAATTTATTGTTGGATATGTATTGTGGTGCAGTGGTTATCGGCTAGGAACGAGAAATCGAAGAACCGAATTCGAATTCCAGTTGAATTCCTTGCATTCACTAGGTTAGTACATCTGCCACACACACACACACACACACACACACACACACACACATATATATATATATAAATATAGTCATCCGTAGATATATCTGTTTCGCTGTATCTCAGCTCATCAGAACGGTTAGACATCCGATTGCTTTTAACCCAGGATTGAAACCCGACCGAATTGGCTATGGGCGCTTCATTAGAAGGAGGCAAACTTTTGGCGTATGATGTATCATACGCCAGTAGCCAGAGTGCTCTAATTCATTACTGAATGAGCGATGCATATATATATATATATATATATATATATATATATATATATATGCATGTGTGTGTATATACAACTTTATACTTTTTTGATAATTCCCCGTTTAAGCATAAAACAGAATGTCACCACTGGGTGTTGACCTTGGTTTTCACTTTTTATATTTACATACGCTCTATCTTTGATACTGACATGTTTAACCAATAAATAAAATATAAATTAAAACTATCTTTTTATAATATATAACGTATTATAAAGTTCATACTTCAAATAATATTTCGTAATTGATCTTTGTCAATCAACGTTTTAAGCAAGTGATATGTTTAAAGTTAACCGAACATTTTATTATTTATACCAACATAAAAAATTATTCAAATGTTTCTCTAATGGTCACTTCTATGTTGCTATGACTAGAGTAAGAAATTCAAGTAGCTAATAGAACTCGAGAAAATGTCTTTCTGCAAATGTTTGTACAGAAATGTTAAATAAAAGAACTTCCATGAAGACTTAATTTTCTGTGTTATAGTATAAATAATAAATAAATAAAAATAGAAAAACAAATAAAATAACTTTAAATCTACTCTCGAAAGATTTTGTTTATTTTCTACATTAACATATTAGGTGAAGTTACTAATGATTTCCCCTTTTTTGTTTATCAGTAGAAAGTAAAATTATACTTTGTTTAATTACATAGTCACAATTATTTGTAATGACTTGTTACAACTTATAAGGCATTGATACTTTCTGGGTAAAATTACAAAGGTTTTGATGTGAAAAAGTTCAACAAACTTAGCTTTTAGTAGAGAAACGTTTTTTTCTCAATCAAAGATGCAATGATTTTAAAAGTTATAGGTAAAGATTGGTTGGTACAAGATTCGCCTATCATCTGCTTCATCGTTTTTCCTAGTCATTAAAACAAGAGTAAAAGTTTATCTCTTGTTTCCTATTTAGGTTTGGGTTTCTTGTTCTTTCTAAAGTCTTCTCATTCCCTGTCATCTGCTTCATCATCCTCCCTGGTCATTAGAACAAGAGTAAAAATTTATCTCTTGTTTCCTGTTTAGGATTGGCTTTCTTGTTCCTTGCAAAGTCTTCTCATTCCCTATCATCTGCTTCATCCTCCTCCCTGGTCATTAGAACAAGAGTAAAAATTTATCTCTTGTTTCCTGTTTAGGATTGGCTTTCTTGTTCCTTGCAAAGTCTTCTCATTCCCTATCATCTGCTTCATCCTCCTCCCTGGTCATTAGAACAAGAGTAAAAATTTATCTCTTGTTTCCTGTTTAGGATTGGCTTTCTTGTTCCTTGCAAAGTCTTCTCACTCCCTATCATCTGCTTCATCATCCTCCCTGGTCATTAGAACAAGAGTAAAAATTTATCTCTTGTTTCCTGTTTAGGATTGGCTTTCTTGTTCCTTGCAAAGTCTTCTCATTCCCTATCATCTGCTTCATCCTCCTCCCTGGTCATTAGAACAAGAGTAAAAATTTATCTCTTGTTTCCTGTTTAGGATTGGCTTTCTTGTTCCTTGCAAAGTCTTCTCATTCCCTATCATCTGCTTTATCCTCCTTTCTGGTCATTGAACAAGAGTAAAAATTTATCTCTTGTTTCCTTTTTAAGATTGGGTTTCTTGTTCTTTCTAAAGACATCTAATTCTGCTTCATCTCCCCATCCCAGTCATTAGAACAAGAATAAAAGGTTGTCCCTTGTATCCTACTTTGGATTGGTTTTCTTGTTCCTTCTAAATCTTCTCATTCCCAATCATTAGCTTCATCCTCCTTTCTGATCATTAGAAGAGTAAAATTTATCTCTTGTTTCCTGTTTAGAATTGGGTTTCTTGTTCCTTATAAGGTCTTCTCATTCCCTATCATCTGCTTCATCCTTCTCTTTGGTCATTGGAACAAGAATAAATTTTATCTCTTGTTTCCTGTTTAGGATTGGGTTTCTTGTTCCTTCTAAAATCTTTTCATTCCCTTTCACTATTAGTAAGCCTGCTTGAATCTTCATGTCATTATCACCTTATTTAAGGATGAATTGATTTATAATTAGATTAATTAGCTAGTGTTTGGTCATAGTTTAATTGTAATATAACAATCTGGCCCCACCCGAGGAAGTGATGCAAGCGATGGTGTTTCCCGTCGGTGGAGGGGTCGGCGAGCGGCAGGGCGGGTGTTTGTGAAATACATCCTGTCGAGGCCGGAGCGGATGTCGTTTGACCTTATTTCCGACAGCGGCGGAAATGACTACAGAGGCAAACAGAACAGGTGTCTCTGGGAATTACGTGGGCGTTGCGTGGGCGAGGCAAAACCGGAAGGAAAGTCCCGGTTCTAGAAGACTATATAAAGACCTCGACACACGGATTCGCCAGCAGAGAACGGCCAGTGGAAGCAGAGAAACACTACAGGCAAGACTACACTCCCGTCAACCCATTCTAGGTGCGCTCGCACTCTCCTGTTCTCTATTCCACACGGTTAGTCGTCATTAATAAAAATATAACCTTATATCTTTATATATGCGTGTTTGTTGTTTTGTCGTCGTACGGCGATATATAACATAATTAGACCAGTACAAAGTTTCATTAAAAGTGTTCAGTACAATTATATTATAAAACTGTTGAATACTTTTCATTTGGAAATGAATTCTTTCTGAGACCTAGGTTTCAACCCTTCGGTATCTTCAGACGATTTACAATTACTGATGTTACCGATTTTTAAACGCTCGACCAGGGATTATTTACGAACGCGCAACTAGAATTTTCAAACAACCGAAAATTAAGGAAGAGTTATTTAAGAATATTAGAACACTTTCATTCATCTTTGTATAATCCTAGTAAATATTTAAAGGCATCATTACATTTCGACATATTTTTTAATCTTTTATTGAGTAATGTTTTTCTTTCTGGGAACAACATAGCTAACCTTTCTTCCTGGCTCACTATGCATACGTTACTACCGTTGTATGGCTTGGCTATTTTCGCTATGTTCCAAGTTATATCATTGTCTTTTCCATACTTCAATTTTAATTTCCTATATATAATTTTAGGTGTGGAGAAATTTTTAAATGTTAGACATTGAAATCAGTTATTTGAATATGTAATGACTTTGTACATTCGTTAAAGAGAAATGATTTTATTTTCATTGGAATTGAATTAAAAAGAACAATTCTAGCGGCTAAAGTATAAAAACCAATCAGTTTAAAATTCTTTATTAAATCTATTAACGTGAGTCAAAAATAATTTCTATTTTTTCTATCACCTTTATTCTTTAAAAAAGAAAAGAAAATACAATTAAGATTTATTCAGTTATATATTTACCTTTATCTGCAATGATTTATTGACACGTATAACTTCAAAAACTTCGAAAGTTTGAGCAAAATTTCTCAGGTTTTAATGTGAAAAAGTTCCCAAAGAACTCTTGAAATAGGATTTTCGTCAGAGGAAACCGCCCCCATCAAAGTGATTATCAGTGATTGATTGGTATAAAGCAGGTGAATATGGCAGGTTTGGTAAGACAAACTAATGAATTTTCAAAATGTTTCCCTGTGTTATTCTTGCATTTTACAAAATATTTCCTGTCGACGAGAGCAGGAGGCCTCCAATCAATTTTTATGAATATGTTAAAGCTGCTAAATGCTTAAATAATTATTTATTGCTTCCATGCGTTTTAAGAACTCAAAAGAAATAATCTACTAATGATTTAACAGCATAAACAAAATTGCACTTCTGAAGGTTGTGTCGGCCTTTTTTTAACATTGTCACTTGTAACACTTTATTTATCACCTATCATAATATATTTAACGAAGAGCTTATTTTCCTGCTAAGAAAGAAGATTTGTCACTATGGATAAATGACATGTATCCATATTTTCATTAAGAGCGTGTTAAGTTCAAACGCTGAGATTTCTGAGATACCTTATCTTTTCTAGATGGTAGAATGGGGTGTGTTTGCTACGTGTGCTGATTAGTTGGAATAGTGCATTTTTTATAGTAGACGCCCCAAAACGGAAATTACTTATGATTCAATCCAATAAATAGAAAACAGAAATGAATACCATGATGTTCCATTTACTGGTTGAACGAAAAAATGCCAGAAATTTCAAATATATTTTATATTGATATAATTTTGACGAACGCCATGTTTAAGAGTTATGTTAATCATTTACGACCAAAATTGAAAGAAGGAAAAAGCAATGCATGATATATTCCCCCCCAAAAATAAACAAGCAAAAACATGAGTACACCTTCCCTTCTGATACAAAATTTATCAGTAATAACATTGTAATATAATAGTTACAGCAGAAAAGGTCTCTTCGTCAATGCGTTTAGTAATAGATTCGTAATTATCTTGTCACGCAAACGTTAATGTCATTTACTGACACGATTGCATTCAAAATGGCGCTCGCAAAAGACATTATGGCTGAAATATCGCCATGTTTTTCCTTTGTATTTTCGTGTTATTAAAATCAGCGTGGTTCACCAGTTACGAATTGTGGGGAAAAGCGTTATTTCGAAAGTAATTGGAAAATAAATAAAATGGCAGGTATGGTTTCTTGTAGATTTTTTTGCATTAGTACTTTTCTGAACATAGAAAATTTCTTTTTGGAAAAAAGAAAAATACTCATGGAAGAAGCAGAAAGCAAACAAAGAAAAAAACGTTAAATACCTGAATAAATTTATGTACTGAGTATCGTGGTTGTCACCGCAAGTAGTTGGTTATTTTTTCTTTTTTGGTATAAAATGATTATAGCTAAAATGCCATAATTTACTATATGCGGTAATACATTAATGTGTAAACATGCAAAATCTACGATACCATCGATTTAAACATTTTATATTTGCCGATTCATTAAATATAAAAACATTGATAAAAATCGAAATTTATTTACCTCTTAAAATAATTTAGCAAATAATTTAAGCTGCAAAAATATTTATATTAATAGAGATTCCTTAATTGAGGACCTTATTCTTAATTGAATTCTGATACTTAGCACTATATGATATCTTAAAAAAGGGGGTGTTTGAGTGAATACGAATATAATTTATGATAACCCAGAGGCATATTAATAAATCATAAAGTTAATAGAAGCCTTCCATGATAATTCCAGATATTACAATTATTTATTTCCGTTCAATGGATTTCCTTTATATGGAAATTTTAAATAATAAGCGCTATTGCCAGTATTAATTGTTAAAAACTTAGACATAACTGAGCAAAGGATATTGGAAAAGAGAAGAATAGTTTTTTTTCTTTTTACGAATGTTTATCCATTACAAAGCTTAAGAGCAAACTCAAGATAGAGGATTTTTAAATGAGTTGTGTTGTATGAATTTGAGAGAAGGAAGTAGGGAAGGAAGATTATGGAGGATATGCTACAATTGACCCTTGACTTGAACCTTTTAAAACTGTAGTATTTGGGGAAGTATCCACACTGGAATATGTAGCAACGATTATTGGGAAGAAGCAGTTTGAGCGGAACGTCCTCCTTACAACTGGAATACGGAGGTTAGTTTAACTCCCGGCACGTAGCATGGCGGCTCTCAGCTGTAATGGTCTGAACTAGTGGAATTAATTGTTGGTTAGTCAGTCAGTTGTGCTATACGTGATAGCTTAGATGATCATGTCTCTAAAGAGACATGATTTACTGGGCAGAATATTATCCCGCAGTTGGTTGCCATTAGTCTTCTGTTTTTCGAAATGCGGACTGAATAGGTAAGCAAACTTGATATATTTAATGAAGAAAGATTTATCGAATTTCTTGATGGCATTCAGAACACAAGCTAAGTAAAAAGAGAAAAAAAGAGAAGAAAAAAGAGAGAAAACGAGATACAAAGAGAAAAAGTGTGTGTGTGTGTGATAGATAACTAGAGAAGGAGAGAGAAGGAGATTAGTCATCGTCTCTCTCAGCTTCTCCTGCATTATATATGAAAGCGTTACATTCTCTAAACCATTTTCCTCATTCAGTCAGTTAAGTGCCATACGTGATACACGCTTTGGGCGATCATGTCTCAAAAGAGACATGACTGACTGGGCAGAAGATTATCCCGCAGTAGGTTGCCATTGCTTTCTGCGGTAGACTGGTTGCCGACCAAGGCTATAGAACCTAATCTGTCCTGCTATTTAACCCATAACTGAAAGGAAGAGACGGATTAATACCTTTCCCAAGGGTATTTGCGCGTAAGTGAATACAATGGATTCAACTGGAATTCGAACTCGGTTCCCCGGCTTCTCGTTCCGAGCCGATATTCACTGTACCACAAAGCACACCCTTTTCCTCATTACGTAGCCCAAAAACGTTGATGTATTTGATGAGAAAAAAATTATCATATTTAAGCAAAACCTAAGCAAAGTATAAGTGAGAAGAAAAGAGAGAAAAAATAGAGAAAAAGAGAGAAAATGAGAAACTGGAGAGAGAGAGAGAGAGAGAGAGAGAGAGAGAGAGAGAGAAAGAGAAAAAAGAAAAGAGAAAGAGAGAAAGAGAAAGAAAAGGTTGAAAATATAACCTTATTTCAAGATGGTTGGTATTAATTTTTTACGCATTTAAAACAAGAAAAATTCTCTAAAATTGAGCAGAATGAGAAAAATATATTTACGGGAAAAGTAAACGAGTTGATTTAATCTGTTTAGGTGGACAGTAGACATAATATTGTAGCCACGTTTTGACGAATGCATGGCCCCAGGTCAAATTGGAATATGAGAATTTCCTGTCTTTGGCAACCTGCAGCTTTGGGTACGGATAGGCAAGCAATAAGAGAGGGGAAGTTTCTCCCGCTCAGCGGTGAAAGGTCGATGATTCAGTCGAAATGGATAATTGACTGGATTTTCATTTTGAGCAGGTAAGACTTACACAGAGGGGAAAAACTGAATTCCCTATAGCTAACTTTACTACCCCGGTTTTGTGCCTTTTCAATAAAATCGAAATGGAAGACAAAATTAGTGGGATTTTGTTAAAGACAGTCAATCTGAAATCGGCGAGCTACTAGAGAGAACTGAGCAAGCCACCGTTCCCGAGAGAAATTAATACTGAGTGGTATTGTGATACTAAAATACTAGCCAGCTAATTTGTGCTTTAACTGGTTTCAAACTTGTTTATAGTGTGTCATAAATTGAATATAAATGTATATATATATATATATATATATATATATATATATATATATATATATCTGCAACCGTGTCGTTGTCATGTTGTAATGGTTATATTCCGTCATATTCCGTTCGCTGACTACCAGAAACCGGAGAACTATATAGCTGAGGAGACGGTTATTCTGGGCTGACTTCGCCAGTTGCTAACATGCAGTCTTATTTCGACCGGTCTGAGATGAAACAAACACAGCGTGGGCTGATTGGTCGAGGTTCAGGAAGTGTTGGCTCGAATACGTCCGGGGATTGTGTTATATCTTGTACCGTGACCAGAATTAGACTCTAAGGTGGCTACAACAGGGTCAAGAACAAGTGACAATAAGTCGACGCGAGCGTGCAGCAGTAAGTTGGCGGGTGGCGGGCGGTACGCGTTTTGGTGTTATTTATACAATTCTAGATTCTGTGGTTGCGTTTCATTGGGAGGATTTATTGCTGTCTTATCGAATTTTTGGAGTTTCTCTCGATAATCGATAGGTAGCAAGGCAGACCATGAATCAGAGGGATCGAATAGAGTTGAGGAAGAAGAGGAAGTAAGGGATCAGTGACACACTGCCGACCTGAGAGGGATATTGGGGAGACCATGTTTACAGGGGACCTCAAGGAATTAAAGGATTAGTCGAGGTTCAGTACGGGTTGGCTCGAATACATCCAGGGATTGTGTTATAAAAAGAGAGAATGAGAGGTTGGAGGGGAAGATAGATAAGTAGATTAGTCATCGTCTCTCTCGGCTTCTCCTGCATTAAATAAGAGCGTTACATTCTCAAGGCCCTGTTTCCTACTTATGTAAGCCTTGAATTGTCAAACGTCTGTTTTATTGTAAATATCAGTTTTATAGCCGTTTCTGTTTTCTTTAAAGCTTCCTCGTTGCTCACATGTTCTCACCACGTTATTCTTATTCATTTGTAATTCTTTGATGGGGCCATATCGTCAGAAATGTTTGCTCTATTAAATTTTCCCCGGGGAAATATGTTTGTAAAACCTTTTTCTTTTGTTTCTTTTCTTTTTTAAACACATCGTTTCACCCCAAGCAAGGCGGGATCGCCACTAGTGTGCAGGGACTTAAAGCGAAAGAAAAGACTGTGTACATGGGGCATTGAAGAAACGATAAATGTTGAATGGGATTCAAGAAATTAGAAGATGACAATTGATATTACATTTAAATTTTAGGATATTGCAGCTATCATGGAATCTAGTAAACAAGAGAGAGAGAGAGAGAGAGAGAGAGAGAGAGAGAGAGAGAGAGAGTTCCATAGGCGGAAACTGCAAGAAAAGAAATTGTTGGAGTCGGAAAATTTGTTGAAATGACATAAAGAAGCCACGCCACATCGGTGAGAAAGGGGCGTTTTTCTAAGCGCAGAGTAGATGTGGCACAAAGCCGAAAGAATGGGACACCCAGTGAGGATCGAACTCACTCGTCAGTTGTAATGATTCTAGCGAAACAAGCTTGCTAACCATTACACCACCTCGAGGTGCCCTACATCGGTGAGAAAGTGACTAACATCGATATGCCAAGTCAGAACCAATTGCATTGCAGATCCTTCTTTGGATTTTGTCGAGAATCTTGAGATGAATAGCCGATGCACCCAACCAGATATGGCAACAGTATTCAATACACAGACGAATAGCAGATTTATAAATGTCCAAGATAGATTCTGACGAGAAAATCTTTTTGGTTCAACACAGAGACTCAATGTTCCTAACAGTAGATGCAGCTATAGATCCGATATATTTGTTCCACTTCAGGTCGGTTGAAAAAGGGAGACCAAAGAAAGTGCAAAGTGTTCATCCCAAGTAGACTTTCATTGACCAGGCTGATGGCTGGCGAGACAGTGTATCTATGGTGGTTAAAGTTCTCAATTTAGTTATGTTTCAATAGTCCTCTTTATAGTTCGATGGTATTTGCAAAGATTCTTTGAGATCTGCAATGTGGAAATTCCCTCATTTTGTTATTTTCTGTTTTTCGCGATTTGATGGTGGCCATTGCATTATCTCATCTTCTTTAAACCTTTTTCGCTCAAAAACTTCACGGGCAACCTTAGATATATGAAAAGCAGCATTGTCGTGCATAAATGCACATTTCACTTTGAAATTGCGAGGCTGAGACTTGTACCCATCAAAGAAAGTCTTGTCCCTGAAATCGCCGTAATTAGCACTGTTAAGTCTAATTCTTTCGTCGACTTTGAATGTCTAATAATGATTTATTCGACAATTCCATACTGTTGACTCCTTGCTGCATTCTTTTAGCCACAGATACATTTGCATCTGATAAAATCTAACCTTTTTGGGTTACCTATCAGGCCCATCGAGTGTCACTCGAGATTGTCATGTATTTATTTAAAGGATTCAATACATTTTGTAGTCCTTAACTCTCTCGATCCTAGCCTGTTCAAAGATCTGTGCATTAGTCAAAAGTGATTGTTTAGCTATAAATCTCTTTAGTTTACGTTCTCTTCGAGGAGACAAGTTCTCAAACCTTTTCCTTTGCTTCTAGTTCTCGACTCAATTATATTTTCAGTAGCCCCCTTTATCATTCAATGATCTCTGCAAAACTCTTTGGATATCTCGAGGAGACAAGTTCTAAAAGCATTTTCATTTGCTTCTAGTTCTCGACTCAGTTATGTTTTCAGTAGCCCTATTTATCATTCAATGAGCTCTGCAAAACTCCTTTGATATCTCCAATGTGGGCATTATCTCACTCAATAACATGACTTTCTGTTTTTCAGTATTTGTTAAACAATTTCAATTATCCATGTTTCAACTTATATATATTATGGAAAAAGAGAAAAATAGTTTTTTATTAGATTTCAAAGGCCGTAAATTACTATTAGTTTAATCTGCATATAACTTAGTCTTCCCTTTTTTAAAAATAAATCCAATAAATTTAGTAAAAAAGGTTGAGACTAACTAAAATCTAAACTCAAACCTTTCTTTGTCGTTGAAATTGTTTAAAATTTGACAAACATTTTCAAAGCAAATTCGAGTTATTGACATAATTTGCATAATATCTTCGACGAACTGAATGGTGGTTCAAGTAACTTTTTACTATAATGGAATTGTCATAAATTCACTGCCATTTAGAAAATGAAATAGTAAATATTTGTTTAGGATTTATTTAAATAATGTTTGACGTTTTACTATTTTTCTTTATAATCGTCGATCTCGATGTAAACGCGTTTCTTTAATTTTCTGTGACATCATCAGATTTAATTTGGCAGCAAGTGTTTATATGGCTGAATAGCTTGTCGACAGCCTTCACACTGTTTAAAAGTTTCTACATATTTGTGTTTCATTTATGGCTCTCCACTATCTTCAGTACCTTGCTATTTTGAATAACATTTTTCACCATTTTTCTTTGTTTTTGTTCTGGCATCCATATAAACAAACTCTTTAAGTAAATTACTTCATGTACTCTTTCTGCTTCTTTGACTTTCTCTTAGTATTTAATATTCCAAGGTATCATTCCTCATGATGTGTTCCAGGAATATCTGTTTTTTTCTGAAAGTAACTATCTCTTCTATCTCCAGGAATGGGAAAGTGACAGAACAGACCAGCTTCTATAGCCTTGGTTTGCAACCGTTCCAACAGAAAAACTCTGAATTAAAAAAAACAGCCTGGAAAGTGTTAATAGCTTGATAGAGTGCGTTATATAGCTTTGGTTAGCAACCATTCTACCGCAGAAATAACTGGCAATCTACTGCGGAGAAACTTCCAAGCGCTCTCTTCCAACATATCTTGAAGTAAAAATTATTACCAGCAATACATTTTTAAATACAAAACTAGAAGAAATCTTCCGGTTTCTAAAATAAAAAGAAGAAAATAAAAACATTTTTATCAAAATCTAAATCAAGCTTTAATCAAAGCTTGATTTAATCAAATCACTATAATCAAACATTAAAAAATACCTTTAATTCCCAACTCTTTGGCATTAAATAACCCACAGAGTTAAATAAGCCACATATGCCGTTAAACAAAACACAAACGCAAACTCTTAGCATTCGTTGGTGAAACCACATCTCTGTCATTGAAGAAGCCTTTATTTGTGAGTAGATTACCCATTGAGAGGGATGTTAGCGCCCTGTTCCCTCCCAGCTGTATGTGGGACAGTGTATTGTGTTCAGTATAACTTTGTGACTAAGGAACAACAGTGATCAGCAATTAAAATTTAGAATGCAAACAATATGAAAGAAATTAAATTTGCGAACAAACAATTTTGAAAGCAATTCAAATTAGAAAGCAACTAAGAGGTTGAAGGCTAACAACTGCGATTAAACAACTTTGAAAACATTTAAAAGATCGAAGGCAAACAACTTTGAAAGCAATTAAAAGTTTGAAGCAATGAAAAACTTGAAGGCAAACAAATTTAATAATACAACAACCGACTTTCATCATTAAATGACCCAAAGTAGATCGATATGCTGGTTAAACAGACCAACAATCAACGTAGATTGCCCAGCACTTTCATATGAGAAATTAACACAAAATTGTTTTAATATTGCATTTTTTTGTTTATCGGAACAAGAGAAGAAACTATTAGTATAGAACGTATGGTTACATCTAATCATATAAAGTGTAAAATGATGACAAATAAAGAGGGCTCCAAAAGCAAGAATTTGTTAGATTCAAAAGAGATTTGGATCTAGAACACCAAGAACGTTTCCACACGTGTGTATTTTAGAATACCGATTAACTATAATCCAGGTCACACAATGTGGAATATCACAAGGACAATATTTCAATTCTCTGACAGCTTGTATAAATCACTTACACCAGTTCTTCATTGAGAAATATATTGAATTCTGAGAAGGTAGAATCATGAAATAGCCTCAAAGATGGTAAAAGGTAGGGAACAAAATGTCACATATGTAATTCTATTACTGAAATTTATAAATATTCTTCGAAATTTACTTAAAATTCTACGAGAAATGTTTCTAACACAACAAACGGGTCTTCGAGTCGACTATTACAACGGTCTTCTTCCTCGCCTACGCTGTGAATTTCGATCTGAAGGAAGTCACGCCGAAATCCCGCTAGATGTCTCTCCGACAAGTTGAATCAGACTGGACGCGCGTGCACAATTGAATGAATAAAAACGGCACCAAAAATAGATTGAATGACGCCCGAATAAGTTGCGGAAAAAGTCTTTATATACAAAAAAAGAGAAAAAGAAAAAAGAAACAGAATATAAACAATCGCCAATCCTCTCTTCTTAACGTAACCGACAACCGAACGGAAGTTTCCTTCTATTTCTGTAAGTAATAATTTGCGAAGCGTTTTTCTTCTTATCATTAATTTGAGTTTGTGGTTGGCAATAGCAGTTCATTCTAATCGGAGTCTTCAAGTTTGTGACGATTCAAAAATGTTTTTATTAACTTTACACCGAAGTTTTATGGAAACTGCCAAAGGATTCTCTGTGTGTGTGGGCAGCAGCGGCGGCGGTAAGTGGTTTTCTCTGTCTAAGCTCAGAGCAACAACAACTCGTCTTTCTGCAAAATCACTTCTTATCTGTCTTTAACTCTAGTTGGCCATTTCAAACTTTGCTTGCAAAATTACTTCTCATCTCTCTTTAATTCTTTTCGGTCGGTCGACGGTGTAGCTCAGACATCATTTCTCTTAGTCATGCAGTCTTCGTTTGTCAATAATAACCTCATTTGACCCGACTCGTTATCAAATAGCACACCCGAAAAATATGAATTCATTCATTTTTCGGTTTTGGGTTTGCGATCTCTTATTTTCCTCTGCTCATATTGGAATAAGATAAATTTATTACCTGCGTTCATATTAGAACAAACCGCTTTTTTCAGTTGGTTCTTTTCGATTTATAAAATGATACGAACCAACACAATTCCTTCCGCAAGATCGGCAACAATTAATCTGCACAATTAATAACACAAGTAATAATAATTTCTTCCCTTCCGTTGCCGGCGGTAAGAGTGTTATATTCTTGCATGCAAAATATATTGTCATATATATATATATATATATATATATATATATATATATATATATATATATATATATATCATAATGATGATCCACGTATAGTGTCTTAATATGTATAAGAAAAGCTACTGAAAAGTTGTAAGTTTAAAAATGTATTTTTTGACAGTATTTATTGATTTCTATTATTATTTTTATTATTATTATTATTATTATTATATATATATATATATATATATATATATATATATATATATATATATATGATATTTCAGACCGGCCTCGGCCTTTTATCAGAAACAAATGGTTATAAAATTCAAACTAGGAACGTTCGTCGTGAGGAGCATATTTCGCGAGATGTTTACATCACGTGACGTAGAAAGCGATAGAGTTTTTGGATATTTTTATAAACGTAAACCTAACTGTAATAACACTTTTAAATGCTGTTTTAAAGAAAAACTTTTAAATGTATCTAAAAAATGTTTAACTATTGAAATATTTATAAAGATTCAAAATACCTAAGTCCCTATTTAACTCTAGACTATATGTATTTAATTTTAAAATCCAGTATTTTTCTTTCTTTCTGCGTGAGTATGTGGAACTAAAATCGGAATCTATCAGTAAACATTTCCAGTTTTCTAATGTGTGTCCTGGTTGATTGAAGTGTTTAGCTATGGGGGAATAAGGGTTGTTTTGGCGTATACTTAGTTTATGATTATTAAAACGGAATCTAAAACTGTTTCCAGATCCACCAATATATCCACTATTTGGACATAGTGAACAGAAGAGAAAATACATTATATTTTGGCTGTCACAGGTGAGGCGTGGTGGATGTAATTTGATGTTGGTTTTGGGTATAGAAAATACTGCATCATTTACTAAATGTTTGCAAACTAAACAGCGAGATTTATCACATTTGTAATTCCCTGATAGGTTTGTATGTTTTAGATATTTTGTAGAGGTGAGGATATCTGATATGTTGGGTGTTTGTTTAATTGCATTTATGGGTGGTTTATCGAAAATGTCTTTGATTTTTTTGTTTGATTGGAGGAACTTGTAATCATTTTTTTAAATTTTGAATAAGTGTGTGGGAATATTGATTGTGGTTAAAAACCATGGGAAGTCGGTTGTTGTTTTTTCTTTTCTTGTATGTGAGAAGTGTGTTACGATTTATGTGGATGATTTTATTTAGTGCTTCTTTTATTATTTTTATTGGGTGCTTACATTTTAGAAAGTGCTTTGTTAGGTTGTTAATGTTGTATTGAAAATCTAGATGGTCTGAGCATATGCGTTTGATTCTTAGAAATGAGCTGTATACGATCGATCTTTTTAATTTAATGGGATGATAACTGTTAAAGTGTAGGAATTTATGTTGGTTTGTGGGTTTGTTCTATAGACTGGTGGAAATGTATGTTTGTTTAATTTTATCATGACGTCAAAGAAAGGGACGGATGTGTATGAGTACTCCATGGTAAATTGTATTGTATTGTGGAAGTTGTTGCAGAAAGTAAAGAAGTTTTTTAATTTTTCTAATGTATGAGTCCATAATAAGAAAATGCCATCAATATATTTAAAATAATGTGATGGTTTATATTCTGATCTGTCTAGTATCTTCCTTTCGAGAATGTGCATAAAGATATTGGCATAACTAGGTGCCAGTTTCGTGCCCATTGCTGTGTCACTAATCTGTAAATGGTGTTTGTTGTTGAATTTAAAATTATTATTATGTGTTAAAATGAAATTTATTAATTATAATATATATATAAAGTAAAATAATTTTTCAATATTCAAAGATGTTGAATGAATATTTTGACATAAGAGAGATTTTAGAGAGATTTTACATCTCCTCAGCAACAGTATATCTTTCAAAATTTTGAATTACTTCCAAAATTTTTTGTGTCGTAACTTTCTCAAACCATAACCGTCTTTTTTAATTTTTTATTTATTTTTATTTATTTCTATTTTTATTTTCATTTTGAAAGATGTACTTTACCTTCCAAATTTTCAGTTTTGGATTAAAGTATTTTAAAATCATTAGGCCTCCCCAGTTTTTTGAAAGAAATGAGGTATTTTATGCTATTTTTAAATGGATAATTCGAAATGAAAATAGAATGGTTCCTTTGTTATTATTACTTTGCAAAAAATTTAAAGGCATGGAAATAAAGATTAACTCGTCCAAATGATCCAAAATTTTCATTGATGAAACTGAAATATAGGTAATTATTAAATATTTTTAAATTCTTTTGATGCACATATTATTGTGCAGTTTTAACAAAAGAACCCTTCTATTTTTATTTACAATTATTAACTTGGCAATAAATGCTAAAAAATAGTATGAAGTACATCATTCTTTTAAAACACTGGGGAGGTCTAATAATTATGGCCGGTAGTGTATATATATATAGGCGTCTAATATCCCCCCCCTTATATTTTTTATTTTCCCTTTTTAATTGAGATACTTTTGTATCTTTCTTAATAAAAAGATAATCCTTTTAAAAATAACTGTTAATTGGTGTGATAGTAAAAAGAATCTGTTTATATATATATATATATATATATATATATATATATATATACTGACAAACGAAACCATCTTGGTAGAAACCGTGGTTACAAAAAAAGCATTTCGGATAATTTATTAATTTTTTTTTTTCATCATTTCATTTCAAGCAAGGCAGTACCGCCACTGGTGTACAGGGGGCTACTTAAGAGAGTAAAAGTTTAGACAGGAAGAGAGTGAAGAGAAAGACAAAGCATCTACAGGGAGTGACAGAGAAAGGGCCAGAGTAGGATGCAAACACAGGAGAGAAGACAATTGCGAAGGTAGAGATAAAGAAAAAGAACAAGATATATCGGGTGATGTAGAAAGAACTATATTTAAGTAGATAAGACATGGGAAATGACATTGCATGTAAATTCCTGGAGGTTGTAGCCGTCAGGAAAGCAAGTATATGGAAGGGTTTTGAACAGGCTAAAAGTGCTAGAAAAGAAGCAGGTGAAGTAGAATTGTCGCCTGCATTTGGTTGATTTAACTGTCAAGGGTTGGGGCCTTGTTGTCCGTCTTGCCATGTATGTTTGTTTTATGAAATTTGTACTGATAATTCTTTTAATTTAGCCGTTTCTTTTAAAAGAATATCGCACTTTGCTAAAGATTATAAGAATGAAATATGATTAGATTAAATATATGTATTGAGTAAAATTGCAGAAATTTTTAATGAATTAGTCATAGATATAAATAAATTCAAACACAACTTTAATCTAATGATTAATACCGCACTTATTAAAAGAGATAGTAACTTAGTCAAACAATTTTTGAGCGCGCCACTTTCAAATCTTATCAAAATATACGCATTTACTTTTTAAAAACCTCATTCCAGAAATAATTACTACTATACATTGACTTGGGTTAAATTTATAGCATTCTATTATTTAAATATATAATACAGAAATTAACCCCAAACTAAAATAATGTAAATGTTAATTAAATTGTATAAAAACAAATAAAACAATATTGACCTGCTTTTGTGTATCAAACATTAAATTATGTCAGCCTAATCGATATTTATAAGCGTTCTTAAATTTAAAAGATTACGGACATTTTCATTTTGTCTATAAATACTTATTGCAAATTGAAATCATTACATTTGTCCATCAGAAGATGAAACACATCGGCTAAGTTTTCCGTTTGTTTGTATTAATGTTGACATTTTACAGATATAATTTTATTCATATTTTAAACTATGCGCGTCCGCGCAGACACATACATTTAATATATGCTTATCGTTATAAAAGCTTTCTCATAATCTGTTACACAAAGTAATCCCTTGCGTTTTTGTCGCTTTCTTGCCTCGTTGGCGTGAAATAATATATATACATATATAATTGTGCATTTGGCAGTAATCAATCTTTTATAGAGGTTTCATTGATGATGATTGACAATGAACTGCAATTAATTTTTTTATATATTTTTCTTGCATTCGAACTAATGAATTTGAGACATGGAGTGAATAAGAATTAGTCAAATGATCTGTGGATCAACGTGATTTCGGTTAATGCAAGAATCATTATCAAAGATATTTGTTTGCATAGCAAAAGAACTGATTTAATATCGAATAGAGGCAGAACGCGGTGGCCGTGTTTAAAATTGATAATATTGGCAGTGGGTTTATTATTTGTCATTGTGAAATAATAACAATATTGATAAAATTGTTAATATGACATATCCTAACTTTATCTAAAACAATAAAATATATAGTTAGCACCAAATGAAATAGGAATAACAATAGAAAAGAAGAAGGAATATGCAATGTGGATTGTACAATGTGGTCAATAATGTACATCGAGGAAGCAATTAAAAATATTCAGAAAATATGTCACATAACAATGCCTTAATCATGCTGTTAGTTCACCGCAATACATCTGACCACACTTTCTAGAACATAATTTAAAGACTGATTAGGAGAGAAAAGGAGTCACCAAGAAGAAATGCATTGAGAGTATGCGGATCTCTTAGTTTTCGATGATAAACCTAAGACCAGGCTCATACATGATAGCACCGATCATTACAAAAACAATAAAACTAGTAAAGAGAATAACAGAGATCTACTCGGAGTGGGTTAATCTCAAATCCAACTGATATTAACGGCTTTAAAACAACACAAGACAAAAAACAGTACAAAAAATGCTCAAGACAAAACAGTTTTCTTCTTTCATCTCGACCATCCTAGCAAACAGACATTAACGGCTTTACTAAAAAACAAAAACACAAATGCAATTTTGTTTTACATTCAGACCTGAAGACGCCAACTTAGCATATGGAGGCAAAACGAGTTCTCATTTAAAAAAACTTTTCCACTTTGTCTCATTTCTGCACGTTTGCTCAGATAATATTCTAAAAGCGACAAGCACACACACTAGCGAACGCGTGCACACACACGTACGAGCGGGAGCACACTCACACAGACACAGACACACACACACACACGCACACACACACACACACACACACACACACACACATATATATATATATATATATATATATATATATATATATGTGTGTAAACAATTCAGGAAATGAAACACTTCTATAGACATTGCAATAGTAAATTTATTCATACTTCAGGCATCACCTGTTACCTTTGGACTCTAAAATCACAAGAGATGCTCAAAATTGTGGCCTTTCGCTTGCAGACATTTATTAGTACGGCGGTCTACTGCTTCAGTAACATTGCTCAAAATGTACCGTTGGATTTTCAATTTCTTGTTTGGTGGTCGCCAGTGTAGTCAAATTTTCTGTGATGCACAACATTCTTCAGGGTCTCCCCTTACCAAACAATGTCATTGCAATTTGATAAAACTGCGAAAGGCAAAATCTTCCTTTCTTGAAGTGTGAATACATGTTTTGGCGAACTGTGTGTACGTGTGTGCATAAATATCGAAATATTCACGTTGGCAAATGTTTAAGTCTGAATATAACAAACATACGTGTTGATAAACATAGATACCAAGTGGTTATATTTACGTATGATATATATATATATATATATATATATATATATATATATATATATATATATATATATCCAGGTAAAGAGAACCAACAGCTTTACAATTTCGAGTTCTCCGGCATTTACTTTTTTTTTTTTAATAAGTGTTCAATACAATAAATATTTTAGAGAATAATATAATCATATAATATGATCATGCAAATGAATAAGGAACAAAGAAAGTATTTGCAACGTTCAAAACATTAATTTAAAACAGTGCTCAATATAAAAATAGAGCAATGAATATTTATTATAAAGGAACAATGTCTCATCAGGTAGTAAAGGTATTGTTCTTTTGATGTCGAAAAAATGTACATTTTGTAGTAGATTGTAGTTTGAAAATATTCTAAAGTATAATTTATAACAAACAATATGATCACACACACACACACATATATATATTTATATATATGTATATGTACATATAAAGGCAGTTACCTACGCGTGCACTTGCTAAGAAGCTAGCAAAGGAGGTCAATGGTAGTGAATTATATCCTTATGCATGCATATATAGACTTATATGAGTTTGTGTGTGCGCGCGTGCGTGTGTGTGCGTGTGTGTGTGATTCCTTAGATATTAATGGCTTGTATCTGCCTGTATAAGGATCAATTTCATCTGCATTGACCTCGTTTCTAGCAATTTCCTCCCTAGGTATTTGCCTTTAATACTGATTGGGTCGTCAACCAGAACAAGTTCTGTTTTATTGATTTTTCACTGGTATTTCTTTCATATTTTTTCTATTCCTTTTTATTCTAACCTTCAGATCCCAATTCTACGATTGTAAATAGATAGCAGAGATTAAGATTAGAAAACATGCTTCAGGCGAGAGTCGAACAGGGCGCACATCGTTAATTCATTATTTCCGATCTGTGGTGTTTACTAACGATCGGTGAATGACTATCTGGGAGTTGAGATAAAAGTTAACAAATACAACATCAAAAATTAGTAATTGACAATGCCTCGTCTTAGAAACTGTAATAATATTACATCTAATACCAGCAGCGAGTGTAAACAAAGAAGGTGGTGATTCAACCATTGTATGAAAATGAAAAAAGTTATATTGCTAGATTTGAGTTATTTTAACCGGTTTGGTTTTGAAGGCTTGCTGTATAAACCGAATGCTTTAGAAAATTAGCATCTCGAAAATAAGTACGAGTAATAACTGAACAGTACTAAAAAGTAGGGGAAATACCCTTAATCATGGGTAATGGAACGAGAACAATCACTCCCGTAGATTCAGATTGGAATCTCCTGTAGTTTACCCGTATCGATATACATACTTGTGCAAATTAATTGAAAAAACTGTTTTAGTTTTCTTTCTTTTTGTTTTGAAATCCGGTTGAGGAACCGCACAAAATAATAAATAACAAAAACAGATATGGAGATAGAAAATGTAAGTAATATTGAACGTAATATACAACTGGAATGCGGGTTAGTCAATTTAGGAATACTATTAGTAGAAATAAATATATACACTCTTGAAGTGAAATAATATGTCCGGGTAACTGATTCTAGATCTAACTAACTTCAAGTAACTCAACCAAACTCTTACATTACAACAACTCTGTCGTTTTCTCTATAGGCAGGATTATATGTATACTCAGTTGAGTCCATTATTATGTACAAAGGGGAGATCCAACAACACCCCACTCTCTAGTTTCTTTTTTGGGGGGAATGATTATGTTTTTCCATTTGTTTTCTATTATTCTCAATGGCTTCAAAAATACTTTTTTTTTCATCGCGACAACGTTTTTTGAGGGTGACGAGCTTGGCTCTTCACCACTTCTTTGTATTTGGTTGATGTGTCTCTTATGTATAGATTTTTCTCCCTGTATATTTGTATATCGTATTTCCTAGTCCGTTTATAATTGTTCAAGATTCCCAATGTGCCATGTAATTTTTTAACATTCTGAAATAAACTTGTTCACCTGGTTTGAATGCTTTTTTCGTAGCTATGGGTGTAAAAAATACTGGTTGCATATTCTTCTTTTGCTTGATTTTTGTTGTGAATTTGTTACTGCTTGAGAATACCTCTGGAATTTGTTTGCGTAATTCTTTTTTCAATTTCGTAGTTCCTGTCGACACGCTGTTTTTGTTTTTACAACAAGAGCTAATGTGCAATTCACATATATTAAATTTCTGCATCCAGTCCGCTCCTACAAGGTTATGTGTGTTTTTCGTAACATATATTTTTAACTTTTTGGTTTTTCCCTGAAATTTCACATTTACGATAATTTCATCTTCGAAATTAATTTTTTTCTTGTTACGGATTTAACAATTCTTTGGGTGTGCAACATGGTCGGCTTATTCAGCTTCCGCAATGTCTGTAAATTGATTATTGTTAAGTTGAACCTGAATCCAGTTGTAATTTGATCTTTTTACTCATTATTTCAAGTTCTACATATTTCCTGGTGTTTTCTTTATTTTCATGTTCCACTCTAGTAGATCTTACCCTATTAGGCTGGTTTTTGTTTTCGCATACAGCTGCCTTGTGTTCCATCTTTCCATACGCTCGGCAAGTTTTGTATTTGAGCCGACAATTTCTAAACCAATGCCATCCACCACATCTGTAACATGAAGAAGGGTAGGCTTGTTTTTTATTTGATTTATTTCACTAGTTGTTTTTTATCTTTTTTCTTTGTTAAAATCTTATTTTGCTTTTGGGGAGGGTGAAAACCGTAAAATTCTTTTTACCTTACGAATATGCGCGACTTCCGATTCTTCGATATCATGACTGACGCATTTCTGGCAATCCTCTGATAGTTTTGCAACATTAAATCTGGTTCATTTTGAAGTTTGGTCAGTATTCGTTTTCTAATTTTGCTATCTTTTGCAGCGACTAGTCTTTGGACAAATATGAGGCATTTAAATTTGTATAAAGTTAGCTCAGCGAAGTTAAAGTCGTCACAATGTTTGTTGAGGATGGCTGCAAATGTTGAATAGTCCTCGTTTTTGTCTTTTACGAGATTAACGCATTTTCACCTTTTGTAGAACAAGGAAATTTATGGGCTAAATAGCTCAGTGTGGCCTGTCTTCAATTTGTTTTTCTTTATTTGCCTTTTGCATTTCCATTTGTCTCTTTTGCATTTCCATTTATCTTTTTATTATTTCTAGTATTCCTTTCTGAAAGTGATCTATGGTTTGCTGCTTTGATTCCGTGAGGGATTTGGTTTTTTATCTATTGATTTCTGGCAATTAATCTTGTGAAAAAAAATTATGGAAAATTATCTTTTAATTCCCTTTGTGTCGCCCATTTGTTTGTGGTCGATTTGTGTTCGAAATCCTCCTAGCAAACTTTGTTGTGGCGGTTCGGGCTATACGTGTACATGAGTTCGTCGCCAAATTATTGTTGACTTGTGTACGAATCTTCTTCGCCAATTTGTTGTTCGACTTTGGACGTGAGTTCGATTCTTCGTCGCCAATTTGTTGTGGATTCTGGTTGAGGAACCGCACAAAATAATAAATAACAAAAACAGATATGGAGATAGACAATGTAAGTTACATTGAACGTAATATACAACTGGAACGCGGGTTAGTCAATTTAGGAATACTATTAGTAGAAATAAATATATACACTCTTGAATTGAAATAGTATGTCCGGGTAACTGATTCTAGATCCAACTAACTCCAAGTAACTCAACCAAACTCTTACATTACAACAACTCTGTCGTTTTCTCTATAGGCAGGATTATATGTATACTCAGTTGAGTCCATTATTATGTACAAAGGGGCGATCCAACAACACTTTCGCCATACGGTCAGTTTCAGGCCGACTGGATGACAGAGTGTAATTGATTTCTATTTTTTCTTCAGATTAAGTCATTTACAGTGGTATGCAGTAATATGAACCGATTTTTGGGGTGTATGCTGACATTTGTTTGGCCTTGAATAATAATGCCTCATGGATGATTGCATCATATTTTTTTTATCACGCCCAAGGCACTGTTGTCTCGAATGTTGATTAGTTGATCAATGACCATTGTCTATGATGGACCTTGCCCAAGAAGCGTACGAAAATTGTAACGCTGCACGAACACACTGGTAAGCCTTATAGAGAAATCACGGATATTGTTAAGGCCAGCCCTTAAACTGTCAGTCGTTTTATAAAGGTAAAGAAATTAACTGGATCCATCAGTCCAAAGCATTACGAAAAATGCGGTCGGAGGAAAAAACAACACCAAGAGACGACGTATACGCGATCAGGTAAAGTGTGAAAGATTCTAGCGATTTATTATTCATTTTTTATGTCTTAATTTTCACAAGGGTGCACAACTATTATTCTTATGTTTATTGCTGTTATCATAACATTTTAGTTTTTGTATCCTTCGTCTTTCATAAGATATATACCAATCTGAGTAACCTATAGCAATGGTGAATTATAATGTTTGTTCATGAATGTGTTGGTATAATAATTGTAAGTTCAAGTTCCGGTCCGACTGTAAATAGTATAAATAATGATAAATCTTCATCCCATGAATTCAGGGGGCGATCAGGTGATAATAGCAACAAAGATGAGGATAATAGTCTGCATGTAAATAATGATAACTTCTCATCCCAGTAATTCAGAGAGTTTATATTTTTTAAATTTATAATTTAAAAAACATGTAACTGAAACTAAATAAAAGAAACATTCGTTAAGCATTACAATTTAATATATAAATAATGTATCTAGATAGGTTTCATTTTATTTTAAAGCATTTCAAAAAGGCAATTAAAATTAAAAGACTTCAATTAAATCAGAAAAAATATATAAGACTGATTCCGTAAATGCTTTAAGAAAACATAAAATATTCGAATGACAAGTAATTACTTTTAATAATAAGTATAATTCTTCATATACAAATTTATAACCGAGACTTCCTTTGAAGTACACGAAGTTTACAATATTAAATGATTTTTATCTTGTAGGCTTACTAACATATTCAACTAATGTGATTCTTAATATGTCTTAACGTTTGAAGAATTTACGATTTTACTCTACAACAGTTTAGATGTGGAGTTTGAGTGTCAAATATACCTTACGTGTTACTCCGCGGTCCAATGACCTTTCAAGGCCTGAGAGGACACTGTATCGGGAAATAATGGTGGGGATTGCGTCGGACACACTCAATGGGCGGCTCCGCTTGTCGACGATTGAGGTGCACTTTTTCTAGTCTTGGGCGCCAGCAGCGAATTACCTCAGAAACCCTGATTTCTTTGCTTACTTGGCAATTGATCTCAATGACGTGTGTTTCAAAGTAGGCTGGGCAGATATTCTAACTGTCATCTTGCGCACGACTACCACTGTCTTCAGTTGAACCCGTTCTGGAAGTATGTCGGCTTGTTGAGGGTTTGTATAGATCTCGAATATGTCGTGTCTATTGATCTTGCGTACGATAATGTGGCGCACCTGTTTTGGGGATAAAACAGATGGTATTTCAGACGTTGCGAGCCGTGGCAAGAAGTGTTGTGAACGGCACGAATGGAGAGAATCTTACAATAAGAACGCTCTTCTCATCAGAATCCGGTTGGATTTTTTATGAGACTGGTTCGCGTGATTGTCAGTCTTTATTTTCATCTTTAGTCGAATTTTTGACGTAACTGGCGGTTTCCTGTTGGACAGCTCCCCTGTTTAAGATAAACTATTTTTGTTTACCTAGTTAATGTGAGTAATTGTTGTTCCCGACATTCTCTTTTGCTATTCCCTCCCCACCTTCACTGAATCAGATTTTTAAGTTTCCACTCTACAATTTATTTTGTCATTTAGGCAAAATACAGAGTCACACTCACCTTTACTAAGTGTGCGCCTCTTGATTTTGCCTATAGGCAGAATACAGAGGCCTTTTTTAATTTTTGTGTACGATGTAAGAGCCCTACGAACATATTTTTTTTTTTTTGATGTTTTGTTGTATTTTATTTTCGTTATTGGTTCATCCCCTCCCACTTATTTCATGCCAATTATTTTTATATATATTTTAAAAAGAAAAAATACGTTTGTATATATTGTGAAGTTTTTATGCTATTGGTGTTCCAGCAGAACCTCCTTTGAATATGGGGTATTGTTGTGTATCTAGTATGAATGGTGATGAATGAATTCT